>CM038466.1:45104844-45704844 GCA_021464415.1 Lonicera japonica | reverse complement strand
TGCTAGTGGTTTTCTATAACCATTTTTTTGTAGGCGGGACGTGAGTTATACAGTAAATTTTTATCATAATTGGTAATATAAATTCCCAATATGACTTAGACACATTCTCATATATATATATATATATTATAATACCCATTACTCTCTCTTCCTAAATAAATACTAAACAAGAAAAAAATGAAGTACTATTAAAAAACAATTTTTTGTATCATTTTCTACCCATATAAAAAACTTGTCCACTAAATATAATAACATTTTAAAAAGATATTAAGACATGGAATACAAATGAAACAATATAAATTATTATTAGAGATGCTTTATTCCATAGATCAACTATGCAGGTAACTTTTTTTTGGGAAAAAAAAATTTTTTTTTCTTTTAACATCATATAAATCTAAGGACAATACTATTAATACAACCCGTTTTATAATATAACACTTATTTGGTGCATATGTATAGAGTTTATATACATTTATTCAATACATACACACCAAGTAAATGAGAAAATACCCAGTACACATGCACCTATTCTCATATATATTATAAAACCCATTACTCTCTCTTTCTAAATAAATATCAAGTAAGAAAAAAATGAAACACCATTAAAGAACAATTTTTGTATGATTTTCTACCCATATAAAAAAACTTGTCCACTAAATATAATAACATTTTAAAAAGATATTAACACATGGAATACAAATGAAACAATATAAATTATTATTAGAGATGCTTTATTCCTTATAACCAGATCAACCATGCCGGTAACCTTTTTTTTCCGAAAAAAATAAAATAAAATTCTTTTAACATCATATAAATCAAAGGACAACACTATTAATACAACCCGTTTTACACTATAACACTTATTTGGTGCATATGTGTAAAGTTTATATACATTTATTCAATACCTACACACCAAGTAAATGAAAATAAACTCGATACACATGTACGTAGCTAGTACACTTTTTATACATAATACTAATTCACTACATATATAATAAAAATATATTCATTTATTAAATGTATATATATACATTAAATTAAAAAAGTAAAGTGTTATTAAATAAAGTGGCGCGTAAATAAGTGAACCCAAATATTTGGCATTTAAGACCATCTCCACCCCACAAGGTAAAAAGCCAAATTTGCCTATTTTGACTCCCCAGCGCCTAAGTTAAAAGTGTAAAAAAATAGAAAAACAGGTAAACCGAAGCTAAATACTCAGGCCGACAATTTTTTACCTCGCTCGACACATGATGTATCGGGAGACAATATACCACCTGCCACGATATATCATATGTCGTGGGAGACAATTTTCAAGTGCCACGACATATGATATGTCGTGGGAAGAGAAAGAAGGAAAAAAAAAAAAAAAAATTGGCTGCCACGACATATCATATGTCGTGGGAAACATGGATTTTATGGCACGACATATGATATGTCGTGGGAGCTTAATTTACCTTCCACCCGACGTAATTCTTATTTAATTGATATGCCAAATATATATTTTTACACTACACTTTTACACTACCCATAAAAGATGGCCTTACTGGCGTTGGTGGCTATAGAGTGAAGCCAATGGACGAGGTATTCAGGTTTTGTCTCCTCGCAATCGATATATGGCACAAAAATGTGGAGTGGGACCCGCTCTTCTTCCACTTCACAAATCAAATTACTCTGTTTGTAATTTCTTCTTCTCTCTCTACAGATTAGCAGTGTGTTTCAGTTGGAAACTTGGAATAGAAAGGGCTACCTCTCTTTGATTTTCCACGAATCTCTCTATCCAGGTACTAATCTTATTTATCTTTCACTACAATAATAATGGAAATCACTTTTTTTTGGATGAGACTCGAACTCAGAATTCGGGTGGGTATTTTATCAATTAGGCTAGCTCACTCGCTTATTCATTATAAGAACTTTGAAGCTCTTACAATTCCGTTCTGTGATTGCCAATTAGAATGTGTAACATACCTAGGGTTTCGATTATACATAGAGATTGTATCCAATTTTAGCCGAATTGGTATATTGTTTGTGAATTTGACTTTGATTAACTTCTAAATTGGGCTCTTGGTGATAAATTCTATCAAGTTAAATCATGGTAACTACTCGTTTTGCTTGCATTAATGTCAAGTTTCTTACTTTTTTGGGGGGGAACTACAGAGAGTGATTGCAAAAAATAATTAGTTTTATGATAAATTGGAAAAACAAAAAAAAATTATTACCTGAGATTTTCTCCATATTTTTCTTAGTTTTTATAGATTTTTTTTGTCATCCACCACCAAAAAATTTCGATTCCATGTGAAACTGAGAAGTTAGTAGAGCATCTCACCAAATCACCAATGTCATTTTCCAACGTCACATCAAAATTAGTTGCCTTTCCATTCATTTTTCAGCTTTGTGATCGAACACATCCTTGGAGATTCCCGCTTAGTCAAAATTCCCTTTGGCATTCCATCATTAATAGGAAATATGGATTAAGCGATAATGGGTGGGACTCTAATGTTGTTACCTTTGGGTGTTATAGAAATCCTTGGAGATATATTTCTCATGGACTTGAATCATTTTTAAAACATATGGAGAGGTGAGGCAGCTTTTGATTCTTTGTTTTCGAGATTATATAGGCTTTCCTTGAACAAAGGTAAAGTCAATAGCATCCTTAGCCTCTTTGAACTTGAATTGTATAGCATGTCTTGGAATATTTCATTTTCTAGAAATTTGAATGAGGAGTTTGAGGGAGGGATATTGTTTCCAGAGTGTAAAGATGGTAGGAGATGGGTGTTGAAGTGGGAGGGTGTCTCTTGTGCCTCTTTTTTGAAATCTTTTACTACTTCTCCGTCAGTGCCATCCTTTTCACCATCGAAATTCATTTGGGTGGTATCCCAACAAATGTTAAGGTATTCACATGGTTAGTTACTCATGGGAGGGTCAATACTTGTGATTTATTGCAAAAGAGACGACCAGATTATTGTCTTTCCCCATCTTCTTGTGTATTGTGTAAGAAAGATGTGGAAACTTTGAACCATATGTTGCTACATTGCCCTTCTTTGATTTCATACGGAGTAAAGTATGTTCAGAATTTGGTTTAAGCTAGGCCCTCCCAAAGGAGCCACGGACCTTCTCCCAGTGGAAATTAATATCAGAGGAGATAACTCAAAGTGCAACAATATATGGAGATATGTCAGAACTGCCATTGTTTGGTTATTATGGATGGAGAGGACTAATTGAGTTTTCGATGGAAAAGAAAGAAAAGGAGTGGTTGTGGGAGAGAATCAAATTCATGGCTTCGTTGTGGGCTTCTAATACCAAGTCTTACAAGAATTATGGAGAAGAAAGGATTCAAAGATAGATGGAGGAAGTGGAGTAGAGGTTGTTTGTCATTAGCTAACTTTTCGATCTTGGTAAACAGGAGACCTAGGGTAAAATTAGGGCCTTCTAGACGATTGAAGAAAGGGGACCCTCTGTTTTTATGTTTGTAGTGGATTTTTGGGCTGATTGGTGAAGGCTAGAGTTGAAGGGGTGATTGATGGATTTTTGGTTGGGAAGGATAAGGGTGAGGTATCATACTTACAATATGTGGACGACACAATTTATTTTTTTCAATTGGGGGACGAAGAAAAGTTTATCAATTTGTTGAAACTGCTATTTTTGTCCATTATCGGGCTTGAAATTGAACTTGTCAAATAGTAAACTTGTGGGTATTAACATGGAGGAGGAGAAGATATTAGAGCAGGTTGTCAGATTGAGAATTGGCTGTTGAAATATTGGCTTGCCTCTTGGCGGGAACCCAAACTCTATGGACTTTTGGAATCCGCTGGTGGATAAGGTGCAGAAAAATCTTGACGGATGGAAAGGTGGTTGTTTATCAAGAGGTGGTAGACTCACGTTTATAGAATCAGTCTTGTCAAACTTACCGATTTACTTTTTGTCCATTTTTTAGAATTCCAAAGCGGGTAAAAGATGTATTCAAAAAAGAAAGGGATTTTTTGTGGGATGGGTGTGATAATATCATAATAATAAAAAAGATCTCTTAATTAATCGGGAAATGGTGTCTAAAGTGAAAAATAAAGGAAAGGGGTGTTTTTTTTTTTTGGGGGGGGGGGGGGGTTCTTGGGCATTGGTAATTTAATAATCCGGAATAAAGCTTTGTTGGGTAAGTGGTGGACATTCCCACTTAGTCAAAATTTCCTTTGGTATTCCATCATTAAAAGCAAATATGGATTAACCATCAATGAGTGGGACTCCACAGTTGCTACCATTGGGTCTTATAGAAATCCTTGGAAGTTTATTTCTCATTGTCTTGAATCATTTTTAAAGCATGCAGAATTGGAAATGGGAGATGGGGCCACCATTTGATTTTGGGAGGATGTATGGAGAGGTGATGTTGCTTTAGATTTGTTATATCCGAGACTATATAAACTTTCCTTGAATAAAGGTAAGTTTGTAACGTCCTTAGCCTCTTTGAGCTTAAATTGTATTGCGACTTGGAATCTTTTTGTAGAATTTTAATCGAGAGGGAGTTGAAGCAGTTTCTTTCCTTAACACAATTCATTGAGGGAGTTATATTATTTCCAGGGTGTAAAGCTAGCAGGAGATGGGTTTTGAAGGGGGAGGGTTTTTCTTGTTCTTCTTTTTTGAAATTTCTTATTACTTCTCTGTCGGAATCATCCTTTGCACCTTCGAAATTCATTTGAGCAGCTGCTATTCCAACAAAAGTTAAGGTATTCACATGGTTGCTCATGGGAAGGTCAACACTTGTGATTCATTGGAAAAGACAATAACAATTTTTTGACTTTCCCCATCTTGGTGTGTGTTGTGTACGAGATATGCGGAATCTTTGAATCATATATTGCCACATTGACTTACTCTAGCTTCATATGGAGTATGAAGACAATCTAGAAAGGATTTTGGAAAGGGTCATATATTTCTCATCGTTGAGGTGAAGATGATTTAGAAGTTCTGGCATCATGTAACTTTTCACAAATTGTGTTCTTGAAGTAAGCCAAAATACGACTGAAAAGAATTATATTAATGAATCCCCCAAGTCAAAGTCAGCCTTTTTGTAAAGTTGGTGAATCTCTTGTTTATACACTTCCGATTGGTATCTACGAGCATTCATTTGTAAGAGGCCATGTTGAGCAACTTCCGATTGGTGGGTTTTTTGTGCTCTTTCTTTCTAGAACAAAGTTTCTGGGAGTTGATGGGGCTGCTGGAGTATTGGTTCAATCATTGAAGGAAGGAGATTGGTGGGTTTTTTGTGCTCTTTGTATGTAAAACTGAAAAAAGGGCCTTTGGAGACGTATTACTATGGCATATATATATAGGAAATACGGATAGAGAGACTGCACATAATTTCAATTTGCGCACCATTGTTAGTTCATGATATAAATCACTTTGTAACATGTACATGATTTGTTCATGGTCTTTTGATTTTGTTTCTTGCTTTTGTTCTGCAAAAGAAAGATATATGTTTACCATTTGGTATTAGTCCTTTGTGGAAAAAACAAAAGCTTTATGGATTAAAGAAGTATGAGCCAATAGGATACCGTAGGTATTATCTACTGTGAAACTAGTATTTCCATATATGCCTTGGCTTGGATTCCACTTTCCAACTTTTCTATCCTTTATTTATTTTTTATTTTTATTTTATGACTATGATTTATTAAATATATATTGGGGAATTCACCTTATTCCCCCTCCCCCCCCCCCCCCCCCCCCCCAAATTTATTGTCTTTTTAGCTGTATAATTTCATTTTCCTTTCCTTAAATTGTGTAGGGATGCTGGGAAATACCCTTGGTTCTCCCTTGGTGACATTGGACTCTGCAACACGCATTTCCCTTTACTCTGTAAGTTCTATTTTCCTGTTTACAGCCTTATAGTCTTGTTTTATTCATGTTTTTGTGTTTTCCTGGTGTCAGAAAGAGGTCATTTTACAAATAAAGTTAAGTTTTAGCAAATGAATCAGTATTTTGTTGTTATACAATATCTCAACATGAAATACGAATTCATACTCCCTCCATCCTAAATTAGGAGTTCTGTTTGACTTTCGCACTTCTTAAGAATGCAGTAATTACAACATAATGGGTGATTTAAAAGAAAACAAAGAAAATAAATGGACACTTAATTTGGCACATTCTATAATGGGATATTGGACTCTTATTTGGGACGGAGGGAGTACTAAATTTACCAATTTAGGATTATTGCAAAGCAAAAAGACTCGGGATCTGTTTGGTAACAATATGGAAAATAATAATTAAAAGCAATTAATTTGTGTGAAAAAGTTGGAAAATGAGTTGAGTGATATCGTGACATGATCTCCATCTCATGTTTGTTTTATGAGTAAAATTTCCTCCGTCCTTTCTTATGTTTTTGTGGAAATTTTTTCATCCTCACCACCCAAAGAATTTTATTACATGGAAAAAGCAAAAAGGTAAGAGAATATCTCACCACATTTTCATCTTGTTATCAATGGAGCCTTAGGGCGTGTGATAAAAAACAAAGTCGGAAAATGATTGAGAATACTACTAAATTGATTAGAATTTGGAAAAAAATGATGATTGATTCGGTGAGATGTTATATTATATTTTCAAATAATTTTCCATGGAATCGATTAGTTTGGCAGAGGAAAAAACATCTCTTGAAAAGGAGAAAAAGATGAAGAACATCTTACCAAATCACTCACCTTTTTTTCCAACTTCTCAAAAAAATTAGTAGTCCTTTTTATCATTCATTTCCCAACCTTCATTCTTTGCCTTATCACCTTTTAAGAATGCATTAATTTCAACATAATCAGTAGTCAAGAATTAACTGACCTATTTATTGTGAGAATAGTTATATTGATTTTAGAAAGCGCATTCTTGATTTGGAACATCCTAAAAGAGAATGGTACTCTTAATTTGGAACAGAGGGGAGTATTAGATTTGCCACTTGAGAAAGTTTTTGTGCAAACACGATGGGTGTGGTATGCGGTTCACATATAGCAAATAAGTGACTTAAAATCGAAATGTGAAAAAGTTGAATAGCGGTCCAGTGGTAAGGTATAATTTCCTTGCCTAGATTATAATAGGGTCAAAATTGAAAACTAGAAAATATGACACAGTTTCATGTAACCACTGAAATAGCTTCTCGCTTTCTTATATTGTGAATAGATACTCCCTCCGTCCCAAATTAAGAGCCCGCTACTAAATTGATTAGAATTTGGAAAAAAATGATGATTGATTCGGTGAGATGTTATATTATATTTTCAAATAATTTTCCATGGAATCGATTAGTTTGGCAGAGGAAAAAACATCTCTTGAAAAGGAGAAAAAGATGAAGAACATCTTACCAAATCACTCACCTTTTTTTCCAACTTCTCAAAAAAATTAGTAGTCCTTTTTATCATTCATTTCCCAACCTTCATTCTTTGCCTTATCACCTTTTAAGAATGCATTAATTTCAACATAATCAGTAGTCAAGAATTAACTGACCTATTTATTGTGAGAATAGTTATATTGATTTTAGAAAGCGCATTCTTGATTTGGAACATCCTAAAAGAGAATGGTACTCTTAATTTGGAACAGAGGGGAGTATTAGATTTGCCACTTGAGAAAGTTTTTGTGCAAACACGATGGGTGTGGTATGCGGTTCACATATAGCAAATAAGTGACTTAAAATCGAAATGTGAAAAAGTTGAATAGCGGTCCAGTGGTAAGGTATAATTTCCTTGCCTAGATTATAATAGGGTCAAAATTGAAAACTAGAAAATATGACACAGTTTCATGTAACCACTGAAATAGCTTCTCGCTTTCTTATATTGTGAATAGATACTCCCTCCGTCCCAAATTAAGAGCCCGCTATTCCTTTTGGATGTCCCAAATTAATAGTTCACTTTACTTTTCAGCACATTATCAACGACTAGAAAGCAAGTTTTATATACTGATTCATTGATTGTGATGAAATTAATGCATTCTTAGAAAATGTAAAAGTCAAACATAGATTCTAATTAGAGTCGGAGGGAGAATTTCATTGTGTAAGAGCCTCCACAGCAGATTTATTTGGGTATGGCATAAGTAGTATACTTTGTGCATTCCACAATGGTTGGGCATAAACATATAATTTAGACAGAGAAGAGATGTCCGGTTGAGTTGAAACGGGTACCTAGTGTCGGTTTGGGTCTCTTGATATACGCCAAAAAAACAAGTGATGTCCGTATGGGATTCAAATGGACATCCGTTTAAATTCTATACAGGCACCAGTTGTCCGTATGATAAGGAACTTAGCCAATCTCAACCTTTATCTTTTGGCTAATATACAATCTGAATCGGCTACCCGTGGCGGTACATATAAAGGCCCAGTGTTATAGGATAGGTTTATCCTACTTATCCTAAAATTATACACTACTGTGGATGCTCTAAGAAACACCTGAATCTTATGATCTCATTTCTCGTTTCAGGCAGGTCTCGGAGCATCTTCACTTAATATTCTATCATCAAAGTCGCACGTCTCAAATGTTGTTCCACAAAGTGTGAGCCGAGGACCTTGGACCTCCATTTGTGTGTCTAAAAAATGGGAAACGCATTCAGCTCCAAAATCTGGAACCATAGTCCTAAGTGACGAAGAGAAGAAAACATGGGACTTAAGTAGACAAGCTTTATCCCCATTTGAATTTAGCGCCGAAGAGGAAGACAAAATACTGGGAAAAGCATTCGGACATGCCCATTCACCGTACTGGAGTGAAGAACGAAAGAAAGAAGTGCCCCAATTCGAAGTAGTTAATGAAATATTGAATTATTTGAGGAGTTTAAGTCTCACTGACGAAGATCTTAGCAAATTGCTAAAGAAATTCCCGGAAGTTGTTGGGTGTGATCTTGAAGAAGAGGTGAAGAACAATGTGAAAGTTTTGGAGAAAGTGTGGGGGATTAAAGGGAAGTCTTTAAGGAGTCTTTTGCTTCGAAATCCAAAAGTTTTGGGTTTTAATGTTGATTGTAAAGGGGATTGTATGGCGCAATGCACACGCTGCTGGGTTCGGTTTTAGGCGGATTTATTCGTTCCTTTTATTGGAGGAAGGGGAAAATGTTTGTGTTATTAGGATTTTTGTAATATTTTGTATGGCTTAAAGTTGTGAATTTTGATGAAATGAAATTGTTTGTATACATGAAAAGAGGAGTGTTAGTTCCTAGTGAGATTATTTATGCACTATAGAGAGCACTCTGGTAATAGTTTTGTACTTGCTTTGAAACTTTAATAAAGTTATACTCGATTCGTGTGTCATATTATAATTACTGTTTTAACATTATCTACATTTTTAAGACATGTTGCGAATATATGTGATGGCATTTGATCAAGTGTTGATACCACGTGTTCAATGTATTTGAAGTTGTTGAATCTAATACTAACACAAGCGTTATGTAGATTTCTGAAGTATGAAGGTTAATTTTGTCATTTCAGTGCAGTACATAGAATACTTCTCTCACTTAATCTATAATACTAATCAAGGAAATACTATTTATTGATTTAACCGCTATTAATAACAATTTAAAAGTTATAATTGTCTAGAGAAATCTAATAGTTCACTTTTTTTTGGAGATTACTTTTTTGATAGTGCCGGATGGCACGGGCAATACCTAGTAAATCTTAATATGAAGTATATAGATGTATTTTTTTTTTTTTTATTTTTGGTTTGTTGGAGAGAGAGTAATAGATGTATTACATGTACGTTTGTGAAGAATTGGTATTTTATATGGTGGGGTGGGCTACAACAAATGAGGATAGCCTCGCCTATTAGTGGTGAAACTTGCCTATTCGTTTTTAACCCACGATCTCTCTATCACGAGTGAAGTGATTTGCCTTGAGATAGAAATGACTTATTTTATGTATTCCAAATACTGAAAATGAGCGCATTGTAGTCTATAATTATCGATTTTATTCAACTTAAGTTTTGTTTTAATATTTTAAAACCAGAAAGTCGATAATTTTTTTGGCCGTCCTCGTTACCAAACCCATTTTTAGAATGTGATGTCTATGGCTTTCTCAATTGTCCTGTTGTACTATGTTCGCAAATAACAGTACTTTTTCCCTCTTTTAGTTAAGATCAAGTGTAATATCTATTTTTATTGGTTTAATATTTGATATGTGGGCGAGTCATCTACTTGCATAATATTAAATTATTATTTTTTCAGATGAAATGTCGACTATAATCTAGGAAGCATGGACACTTTCTTTGCAATTGTTGTGTCTGTGTCGGATGCCTACAAAAAATGAACACAAGTGTTCAGAATAGGACACGTTTCCAACACTTGTCAAAAGTATCCCACGTGACTTAATTTTTGATCGAACATGCGAGGGACACTTGCTGGACATATTTTTGAAATTATTTGCAATGTTGAAGGTATAGTTTCTTTCTCCAAATCTCTCCATGTACTCTATAATATTTATGTGTTTTATTTTATGTCTGGGATAATAGGTGAAACAACGGAGCTATTGGAATATAAAGTGAAAATGTGTGTAATTGTATTTAAATTAAAACAACTCTAGCTAGACACAGTGGTAGAGCTAGGATTTTTGTACAATCCGGACTAATATAATTCTAAAAATTAGAAAAATTAGACTAATGTGTTGACCTAGAAGGTCTTAATCTTATTTTGATAATAACAATAAATCAATCATGTGTAATTTAACATGTTCTTGATTTAAGATTATAGATTTCTTATTTGGAAAATCAAGAATAGCATGATTGCTCAAAGGAAGTTTGACAAGGATCGTTCAATCAATATCCGATCAAGTCAACGAAACATTGGACTAGCAAGAAGATCAATCTCATCATCAATGCAAATCCATGGAGATAAAGATCAAAGATCATATGCCAAAGCTTCAAGGGAAAAGCTTTAAGTGGAGAATCAATTTGAAGAAACAAATCGAAGCATTCGAAGACTCACCTATTCGGTAATTGAGTGTTTGCTTAGGATTAATGTAAAGTTTCTTAATTGATTGATTATATAGCTCAAACATGTTCATGCATCATTCTTAGATTGATCAAAATCAGTTTGAATCAAAATTTCTTTGAAAACATCATTCTTGTAAAAACCGGTTTTGAAATAAATTCATATTAAATTCAAACGATCATTATTTTAAGTTTTCCCGTAAATTGGTGTCTTAGGAACTTATTTTTAAAGTCCCCAAAGCATTAGAATTGATTTTGGAGCTTAAATGCAAAAGTGCAAAAATTGGGATTTTTGGCCTTTTGACCTGATGGGCAGTCTGGTCCATCAGTCGACTGATGGCTTGTCCTCAGTCGACTAAGGGTCCATCAGTCCACTGATGGTTTTGCTTAGTCGACTGATGCTTCAGAATATAGCCGTTGGATTTCTGATTTTTTACTATTTTTGGTACCAAACTTTTACCAAACCTCTAGAACGGCTATATCACTTTTGGGACTATATATACACTATCCAAGACACATTTTGAACATCTTGAATCATTCATATCCTCTATTCTTCATCTATCTTCATTATTTAAATATTCAAGAAATTATTTTTGATCAATCATCTTTTATTTGAGCTATATCATATTGATCATTCAAGATAACTCTAGTGTGAGCTTAAATTGTATTCTACAAACACTTGAGAGTTATTGTAAATTGGTGTGAATTGCCAAACTTTTAGTATTCAATTGTGAGAGGTAAATCTCATAGGAAAACAAGAAGGTTAATTCTTGTTTATAAATTGTGAGAGGTAAATCTCACAAGGTTAGCAAGAGAGAGTCTTGTGTGAATATTGTGGTCAAGCAATATTTGTAAAGAGTGTGTGAGACAATAACACTTGTAGTTGTTTGATCTTCACCTGGAAGGAGATTGGAATTAGTGGAAATTCTCGGGGAACTAACCGAGCGCGGATTATGGTTTGGTAAACCAAAACCGTGTGGACAAAAAGCCTTGGACTTCAAATCGGTTCAATCTTTCTTACTCAACCTCTTTATTATTGATTGTTTTGCTATTGCTTAATTGTTTGCTCTTGGAATTGATTGTTTAATTGTTTATGTGCTTGCATTCCTTGATAAATTTGTTTAGCAAATTTGTTTTACTTAAACGATTTTCGAAAAGTTATTAAATTCCGCATTTAGTTTTGAAAACCCTATTCACCTCCCCTCTAGGGTTGAAATCCGACCAACATAATGATTTTTAAACGACAATAAAGGTAAAATTTATATATTCAATCGGTCTTTTTGATAGTCTCACTTATTTTTTTGGATTTATCAAATTAATAGCCCATCTCCTTTTGGGACATAATATATTTATGAAAAATAAATCACATGAAAAAAATAAATTATATCGCCGATTGTTCATTAGGTAGAATTTATTTGTTTATGTAAAAGGAATTAAAAGTGTGAATATCCTTTTGCAATAGAAGGAATAACTGTAATCTTATCCACCTGGAGAAGATATAAGTGGGCTTTGGATTTAGACTAACAATAGGTGTCCTGCTGAACTGGGCCCAGGCTTTAGCCGGGCTAGCCCTCTTAATGCTCCACCATTGGCTAGACAAGAATTATACACACTAGCTTTCTGGCACACCCTACGTGTGTGTAGTGAAAGACAAAAATTTTGCATCCAGTTAATGATATTTCATGATAAGCCATCCAATATAGCTTATGAAATAAGTAACTAATACCAAACTAAATTATGTAAGGAACATAACAATTATAGGAAAAGTATAAAAAGTTCTTACAAAATCGAGTATGCCAATAAATTACAAAAAAGATGCATAAAGATAAAGTACAATAGAACATATGAAAAATTTATTGAGATAGCCATTTGTGCATATATAATGATAGTCAACGTGATCCTTCTTCTAATGGTTTTCCAGCGACATCTGCAGCAACCCTGAAACAGAAGAAGAAATTAATACATTGTGTAATTTTTTTCATTAATATAATATATTATATAGTGTTATTGTATGGATGAATAGTATATTTCATCTTGTAGCGTTTAAACACATCCTTATGTAGTCATTCACTTCATATGATTTATGATGTTCATAAAATTATAATATGAAAGGTTCAGTAAGCTGATTGATTAAAAGGATAATAGTATAGATAAAATAAAGAACAAACTTAGGAATTAAATAAAAAGTGAATTAAATTACCACTGAAATTGGTTGACCACCACATGTAGCAGTGCTAAAAATAATTACAGATAATGTGTAAATACGAAATCAAGTGATTTATTAGAAATGCATGCACCGTACCTTTTAGTTTTTTCTATCCATAGTTCTTTTAGTATCAATCTTCCTAAAGCTCTACCATTAAGTTTAAGAGCAATGGGCCAGCTGGGAACAATAACCGAGAGCCTAGGTGGCTGTATGAACATTGACAAATGAAAAGTTATAAAGTAATACCCAAGAGTTATGAAAAAATATATTTTCATGTGAGAAAAAAATACTTCAAACTTATGGTTTCACTTTTGCATAAATGACAAATGTTATTTACCTTTTCTGTGATAGCATCCTTGTCATTTAGAAACATTTCAAATTTCCACATGTTCCATAACATGAGTTGGTAACCCATGTGCAATCATAATGCTTTACAGTTTATGAAAAAGGTAAATTAGCATTATTAGTGACACATATAAAAAAGGAAAGTAATATAATTTTTGTTTATGAGGAATGGTTTTTTTTTTTTTTTTAAAAAAAGGAATACTTATACGTGGTTTAGTGAAGGTGTAAATAATTTATAAAAAATTGAAATTATCTCGACGAAATAGTGATTATAGAAAAAAATTGACACAATAATTGTGAATATAATGGTTAAGGATATGTTCAATATCTTTTAATTGTTAAATTATTAATTAGTTGTAAATTTTATGGTGGGTTGGGTTGATATTTAATGGGTGTAGATTGTACATTATCAGTGGCACACCAAAAAATGCGAAAATATTTATTGAAAGTAAACCTTAAATAAAAGTGTATATAAAGTGTAAACATTTGCAACCTTAAACAATTTTTAGAGAACATGGAATTTTTTATTACAAAATGTTATCAATAGTATTGCCCAAGATCGCATATTAAAATTGCATTATAATTAATTATATTTCAATGTCAAAGTGACGTAAATTTTTTTTGTGATGTTTGGCGACGGATAGTTCATTGCGATATGATAGGAAATTAGGAATATAGAATTTTATATGCATATATTTCATTTTCTTAAACCAATATATGTTGTGGCAAAGAATTAGTTGGTTGAACAATATCAGTAATACCCCAATTGTGATTATTATAATTTTTTTATGTTCTTTGGGTCATTCTTTGTAAGTGAATATCTTTTTTGTGGGACCAGAGAAATAGTTGTATTAAGCTTTGTTCATGAGTAACACCTAGTTTGTGAAAATAAGTACAAAAAAGAAATATTCGGATTTACATATATTTGATAAACAGATGGTTGTATTTTTAAATTTTTTGATTCCTTTATTTAAGTTAATATTTTTTTTATTTTTTTTATTTTTGGAACTTAAGAAATTTCAGTTTACATTGGGGTTAACTTAGATATTTTATAAGGATATGTTTTAATAAAAATATATGTATATTTGGAAAAAAAATATTTAAACTAAAATGTTTAAGAAATAAAAAATTAATATTGTACAGAAAATGTAAATATTTACAACCTTAAACAATTTTAAAAGAACATGACATTTTGGTTTAAAAATGCTACCAGACTATTGTCCGGGATCGCTTGTTGAAAATGCAATATGGGTGATGACCTTCGAGGATTGCTCGTGTGTTCTCTGAGTCGTGTAGTAATTGAAGATCTAGCAGCGACATCCATTGGCATGGGTACGGCTAGACAATTGATCATAAAAAAAATGAACTCATAAACATAGTCATTGCCAAAATACCATAAATAATAATGTATATCATCTTTACCTAATAGTTTCAAGAAATTAATTTATTCAATTACCCTTTTAGATGAGCGGTTCTTTTTCTTAAAGAGAGGAAGATTATGCGTAAGGATAAATTCAACATAATGTCTGCACTATTAATAGTGTAGTTGTAAACACTATAATATTCTCACTCAATTTTTTGTTTTGTTTCACGAATGTAAAAAAAATATATAAGAACTTGAATAAAAATTTCATAAAATATAATTATTTTTTTTAACCAAAATAGTCTTGTAAATTCCAGGCCCTTTTCTTAAGTCTAACTTGAATTGCACCATATACTTTAAACTCAATATATTCTACTCGATCATGTTATTTTAAATATAATTTTAGAGTTTATTAAATTGTATAAACTATTCAAATTTAGAAAAAAGATGAAACTAAATTTATGAATCAAAATTAACTAAATAAATAATAATCAAAGTAAAGGTTGATTATTAATTTTTTTCATCAAATTGTAGTTTTGTTATATACTTTGTTTGGAATAAAGAGCATTGTTGATTTGATATTTTTTTTGGTTTCTAAAATTGTAAGATTTGAAACTTTTGAGCTAAATTTATTATTTTTTAATATAAATTGCACATAGATAAATTTATTGTTTAAATTCGATATTACTCGTAGATTGTTGTCTTGTGTTAGTTTTTTTTATCAACATTATATATAAATTTAAGTATGAATTGAACCTAAATTTTCCGATGCTCACTGAATTGTTCAAACCTATTGTTGTCATCACTACAAGAAAATCTTCCTTTGCCGACGAGTTTTGAGCCAACAAAATATATTTTGTTGGTAGAAAAGCTTTTAGCCAACAAAATTTTCAATTTGTCGACTAAATGAACACGCTAAATATAAGGATTTGGTGCATCCTTTTACAGACGACTTAGTGGTATAGGCGACTAATATTTTGTTGGCACACAGTGTTCTAGCCTACAAACTTATTTTTGTTGGGTAGGGATTTGGAGGGATATTTCCCGCCTTCTGAAAATTTTTAGGCCACGCCTTTTTTGCCTAAGCCGGCAATTGGTCATCAATAATATTTAACTCTCTCTCTCTCTCTCTCTCTCTCTCTATACTGATGGACATTAATTGGTTTCAATCCTCACAGCCGGCCATCTCCCCCAAAGAAATCCCTCATCGATCTCTTTTTTCCTGTACTGGTGCAAACCCCCATCGAAATCCCCGCGCCTTCTCCTCCTGTGCGACCCCCGCTGATTAACCCCTTACAACACCTCCCTTCCCACCGCCTCCATCATCACCACCATAAACCAATCAAACCATAACATTCGCTGCTTAACCTCTCTACTCTTGGTCTCTCTCACTCGTGATTCATTGGAGCTAGTGTTGATTGGCAGGATTTTTTATTCAGATTTCTCTACTCTATGTTAGGATTTCAGTTGTGAGCCTTGTGGTTCAGATATTAGGGCACAAATTGGTAAGTGTTCCATTTCATCCTAGTTGAATTTCGTCCCATTTATACCTAGGGTTTGCGTTTGTATGGATTTGGGAAAATATTAAGCAAGCCTTCACACAGATTTAGAGGGAAATATAATTGAATATGTTAAAAATAATAAATGAATAAAGCAATAGATTTTAGTAAAAAAAAAGGTATTGAGCAATTCAACAGGGGCAACGGTGTGAGTTGGGTAATTATTGGAACATGTGAACCTCTTTATAACAGCAGTTATGAGACTGATACCATTGGCAATTTGGTATTTGCATTTGGCTATTTCAATAAGACATTCTTAAATTTTAAGCTTTCTTCCCCACCTTCCTGCTATTTGCATTAACTAATGTGAAACTTGAGAGCTGTTTGTAACTCTTCAATGGGTCTGCTTAGGCGTATTCAACTATGTATTTTTGTTGATGTGGTGGTGTTATCTTTATTGAATCCGAAACTAACCTTCTAGTTCACTTTGATAAAGCTCCACCGGCTCGATCAAGGTTAACTAATGCTATTTTCCGTTATTCTGTCGTTGGCTCAGATGGGTTTAACCCTTGCAAGAACAAGAACAATGGATGCTCAATTTACTGTGGGTATTGTTGGAATTTTTAATCTTTTTCCTTTTCTTTGTTTTTGTTTTGAGGTATTGTTGGAATTTTTAATCTTTTTCCTTTTCTTTGTTTTTGTTTTCAGTCCAAAATGAAGAGTCCGGCTTCAGATATTTTACATTTTGTTTAATAGTGGAAGGTACCTAATAAATTTCTAAATTAAATGACATATTTTTCACGGTAAACCAGTTTCCATGTACTTCACCATCTTATTATGTAGAGATTGAAATTTAATTGATATTAATTTGAGCAGCTGGATGGCCAAACTTTGAGACGATGTCCTTTTGATGTCATAGTACTGAGAAACTTGACCATAAACAGAGAACACCATTTTCATCTTAATGTCACGACTGAAAATGGAAAGATAAATTCATCAACATATTCGTGGTTCATCGGTAAACACTTAACCAACTTGCACAATTTTTTGCTTTTTTGGGGCTCATTCAGTCATCTAAGCTATTGATTTTCTCCTATTTGCCTAAAAGATACAATACGACCAACTACAGCAATTTTTAGCAAACAGAGCTACACTAGTGCCAATGAAGTTGTGATTGAAGTGGAATTTAGTGAATCTTGTACTGGGAATGGCGGGTTCAAATGCGTAAACTCGTCAAACTGTGATGTAAGTAGCTAGCTATATGATATATCCTTTTTTTTCTTTTGCTAGACAAAAATATTTCATATTCTTGGCATGAATATACTAATGAATTTTCATCTTTTAATTGATTAACGCCTTAATCTCTTTTGCAGGTAATTGTGAGTAGTCCTACCTATGTAGACGCCTCTTCACTAAGAATCATCAAATCTGGGATCAAATATAGCCTTAATCATCAAATCTCCTTCGCAGGTAATTATGAGTAGTCCTACCAAATTTCCATCTTTTTACTTGTTTTGTCATTCTTTTGCTTGTTTTTGAAACGTAGCAAATATAAAACTAGCAAAGGCCCAATGGGTTTAAGACTTTAAGGTAAAACATTTATAGATTTTACGTAGTTTTATTATAACATGGTGAAATATTCTTTTTGGTGTCTTGGAAATTTTTTGCTCCTTTAAGTTGTGAATAGATGCAAAAAGTTTAGTTATTGTGAAAATGCTTTTCAACCTTTTCACTTAAGTTCAAGTGAAAACTAGTTCACCCGGAATCATATAGGCTCCTAAGGGGGTCATTTTGTTGAGATGAAAAAGCAATTTTTGAGGAGTGGCAAGTTAATGTGGGTTGGTACTTAATTTATCCATGTGGGGACTTTTTCTTTCCTTTTCTTAATGATTGATTTGGTGGGTTTTTTTTTTTATCCTTTCTTCTGTATTTGGTGGTTTTCTTTTTCTCATTTCTTCTGTATTTGGGCATTGTCAGCTAAAAACAAAGATAATGACAAGATGCTAGAATTAGTGCGTAAGACCCACTTGTGATTCAGTTTATATGTTTGCTTTTGAGTTGCAGAGGTGTTTCATTATTTGTCTAGAAAAATATCTTTTTTATGATATTGGTTGTGTTTGAGCAAGATCCACTTATGTTTTAGTTTATATGTTTGCTTTCCAGTTAAAGTTAGTCTAAAAGCTAGTTTATATGTTTGCTTTCCAGTACTGTATTTATAATAATCACTAGAGATGAATGAAATTTAAGTTCACGATTGTGAACTTTTGAGCATAACCCACATAGATCAATATGGTTGTTTTTGGCTTGAATTGCTGGTGTTTAAAGGATGCTCTGCTCATTATTCGCTGCTGGTGTGAGACCATTTAATAGATTTTTTTTGAGCTCTTGTTCACTGCTATTCAAATTAGTATTTAAAGTGATTCTGTTGCTATTTTGAGGCCTCTTTAGTGATGTTAGTTGCACTTTTGTTAAGTGAGTAGGTTTGATTTAGTTTCGGTTTGCTCTATTAGTTTTATTTTTTTATCTCGGGTTAAATTAAAATCTAGAGAAGTGCTTGTAGAATGTCATTAATCATGTCAACAATTAGAACTTTATGTGCAAAATTACAAGCGACACTATAAATGTCTTACTCATCGAAAAAACTTAAAATAGACGAGTACTTGATGACTTTATTGCTTTTTTTTTTTTTGCTAAAATCAATTCGTATTTGTTGTTCTTTGGTAACTGTTTTGGGGATTTTTATTTTTCGCTATTTGGGAGAGCTTTAGAGGTATTTGTCTAGTTGTTTACTATTATTTTTGGGCAAATTTGTTGTGGTTAGAATGATGAGTTTTGGGGACTGATTTTGGTGCTTAAACCGAGGTTGTCTTCATTGAGTTTACTGCACTATTGGGATAAATTGATGAGTTGTTTATTGGACTATTTTTGTGCATTAGGTACTTTCTTTAGTGCTTATTTTTTACAGTTCGAGGAGCATCTGGCAGTAAAGAAAGCAGTGCGATAGGCGGCAAATTTATATGTGAATGTAGCTGATGTAGCTCATGTGGAAGCCCGGGAAAGTTTTGCAGTTTTCATGCAGTTGTGGGAGCAAACTACACAGCAGTTAGCGCAGTGATTCCTTGGGTTTATACTTCCTCCAATGGTTATTGTACCATTGCGAAAATTCTGATCAGCTTGTGGGTGAAGAGGATGCACAAATGCTTACCAAACTCCTTTTTCATTTGAACCTTATTAGTTATCTAGGAATGGTTAAGATACTAGACAACTACTCATTTTCCAATATGCTTAGTATATTATTTGGGGATGGATTATATAAGACTTGGTATGTATTTTGACGAGTTTAATATATGCGACTTTCTTATTAATTCATAATTTTGTTTTGTGTTTAGCATAATTTATACCAAAAACTTTTGGTTAAAAAATCGAATACCAAAAAAGTAACATCAATTTATATAACAAAGACTAAACAAAGGATTTGTGGGCAAGAGAAATCTCTCCCGACAAAAAATGTTTGTTGAAATTGGCATTAGACACCAAGTAGACAAATTTTTCTTTTGTTAGCTTTAGAATACTAAGCCAACAAAAAAATAGTCGAAAAAGGTTTTACCTATGTAGACAAAATATTTTGTTGGTAGAGAATATTATTAGCCGACAAAATTTTTTATTGTGACAAATTAAATTAAGCCGATAAAATAAATTTGTCGGCTATTATACTCTCCCAAAGAAATTATTTGTTGGCACATTTTTGTCGGCAAAATAATTAGCCGACGAAATATATATTTTCGTCGCCTCAAGTCTTTCCAGACATGCTTTGCGGGACAAAGTGCCCGACAAACTTGTTTTGTCGGCAAAGTGAATTAGCCGACAAAATATTGTTTTAGCCAACAAAAATGTTTTGTCGGGTAATCGACATATTGTTGTTTTGACTAATAATAGCCCACCCCAAAGATGTATTCTAGATATGCCCTTGGTCACAACTCTAGCAATTGAAATAGTTGGTCCGCCTAATTTTAGTCCTGCCTAAAAAAACATTAGAGATAACTATTATAATTAAAAATAATAATGTGATTTACATATTGAAAATAATCGTGTGATATATATAAAATAAGAAAATGAATAATAGACAGCAAGCAAAGTATTCAAATATGGGGAATTCACCTACATGTCATGTTTTGTTTCACCCACAAAAGCATTTATTTTTGTCTTTCCTTCTTTTAAATTAAAATTCATAAGACAAACATTTTCTAAGAGGAAAAAAAATTGCGTACCATGAGAATTATCGGAGCTAGGATTTTCATTAAGAGTGGTGGTTGATGCTCTTCGTTGATAATAGTTTTAACGCCACCTAGCTAAACTCTTTTCCTTATCTTCAAGAGTCATTGATTCTCGTCTCATTCTTTGACGAATTATATGATTCTCTCTTAGGTCAGTTGCATTGGATGATTCTGCATTAGACGACTCCATTATGAATTTCAAGAATTTGCAAAGAAGGAAAAAATGAATAGGTGAAACTTAAGGTGTGTTAAATATTTTTTTCCCATTATGTATTAGTAGAAATTGAGGTAAACGGATTAGAATAGTCAGTGGTAGGAGAGAGAGAGAGAGAGTACGTAGTGGGAGAGGGTTTTTTTTTTTTTTTTAAAGAAAACTTTCCATTTTTTGTTTCTTATTGATAAGTTGTACACACCTTTTATTAAAAAAAGATTGTATACACCTTTTAATAATAAAAAAAAAAGAAGATTGATATTGTAGACATGTTGTATTAATTTTTTTTCTTGAGAAAGAATTAATACAACCTTTTATTTAAAAAAATCCAAAAAAGTAAATTCATATGTCAATTTAAAACATAAGACATTTATTTTTATTATGTATTGCTTTGCAGTATTGAATGTGAATTTAGTAGGTCAAATTTATGATTCATAGACGTGTTATTGATTTGTATTTTTTATTTTTGGAAGGAAAAAATGAAAATCTTGTACACTGGTATATATTAATTACTACATTGTTGGAGAAGTGAAATCAAACTTTTTATAATACCAACATAAATTAAACCTTTTTATTTAATTTTAATTTTTTTTAATGCAGCCAATTGCATATATAATAAAACAAAATTCATATAAAAAGAGTGAGTTAAAGATTTTTTTTCTGTGTCTCGGTAAAAATTAAGGTGAATGGATAAGAGTAGTTAGTGGTAGGAGGGAGGGAGGGAGGAAGGGAGGGAGGGAGAGAGGGGTAAGTGAGTACGTAGTGGGAGAGGTGGTTAAATTAGTTATTTTTTTTTATTTTTTTTTAAAGAAAACCTTTTACGTATTTTTCTCCTATTGATAATTTTTGATTAATTTTTTATTATAAAGAAAAAGTGAAATTTATGTCAATTTAAAAGCTACCTACACATATGGTATTTATTTGCAATAATGATTGTCAAATTCAAAGGTCAATGTAAAAGATGCATAAAAAAAGTATAATAATTTTTTTGAATCATTTGTCAGTTGTAAAGCTTTGTACACAAATATTTTTTTTTTTTTTTTTGTTTTCTACCGTATCTATTGTAAAATTCATACAAAAATAATGTAAAAGATACATATATAGACATGTATAATAATTTTATTTCTTCAAGAAAAGAGGAAATTCTTTGTACACGCCTTTCATTAAAAAAAAATTTATACAACTTTTAGCCCAAAAAAAAACCTTGTACACAGGTTATAGTAAATTTGTTGTTGAAGAAAGATTTAAATTGTTGAACACACCTTTTAATAAAAAAAGGGGGGGGGGGGGGGGGGGGGGGGGGGGGGGGGGGGGGGGGGGGAAGGAAGAAGAAGGCGCATGCAATAGGAGAGCAAAGGAAAAAAAATAAGGATATATATATTGCTTCTTTTTATTTATTTTTTTTCTCCGAGGAAAGTATGGTGGATATATATATACACATGCGTGGATATATATACATGCATTAAAACAGTTAAGAGGAAGAAATAGATATATATATACATGCATGGAAGAAATAGATATAAATACACGCATGGAAGTAAAGTATTAAGAGGAAGAAATACCTTAAAACAATAATGCAGAGAAAAAAAAAAGCATCTAAACTCGCAATAGCAATGATTTCTTTTGCAGAGAGGTAAATGAAATGTATAGGAAGTTAATTTTGAAAGGAGGTGGGTGAAATTATAATGTGTAGGTAGTTAGTGGGAGTAGTGGATTGAATTTACCAAATAACCAAGTCACAAAGTGGGAAGAGCACTATAAAAGAGGGATAATTTAGTCATTTCAGTGGCACACCAAAAGATGGGTCGAGGCTTTATTAATAGTATAGAAACAATAATTGAATTAAAACTAGAAACATTACATACTAGAACTAATTAATGAGGCTAGATTTGAACTAGAACTAAAAACATTACAATAATTTTTTTCGGACTGGGGTGATGTAGATATTTAATGAGGGTAGATTGAATTATAATTGAAAACATTACATACTACACCGCTCAAAAGAAAAAAACTGAGCTGAAGTATAACTCTGGTCCGCTTGAGACGATCCGCCATTGGAGATGTTATAATTGAGGTTAGTGTTATCTTATAATTTTTTTGGAACACACTGTTATTATATTACTTCAATGCATTCACATAAACCAAGCTTTTTGACCTAGTGATATAATGTTGTCACTAGAATAATCTTAGGGTCAATTTGAATCTCCTAAAATTGATTCTCAGCGTTATTAAAATAATGTTTGACCAATGACAATCATGCACCGAGAACGAAGATTAATTGAAGTGCGCAAAAATTAGCTCCAACACCCTGCGAGATAACTCTCAAAAAAATAAAATAAAAAATACATTCACATAAAAGGTGGTCTCGTGAGTTTCGGATGTACCGCTGTCAACAGTACAATCTGCCACTACTCACAATCTCTATACAGGTACTACTAGAACTCCGCACGAAGTACATGTAATGTTATTATTAGTAAGAAAAATATAGTATCCATTTGATAATAATATAAAAAATAATAAAAAAATATTTGATTTGTTTAAGAATTTAAAAAATAAGTTAAAATATGTGATGAGATATTTTCTATCTTATATTTATTTTTATGTGTAGATGATGTCTTACATCTTTTATTATTTTTTATGAAAAACGGTTCTTCTTCAATCATCAAGATAAAAAATTTATTGAAAAAGTCATAAAATAAGATCGACATTTTACTACATATTTCAATTTATTTTTTAATTTCTTCAAATTATTATCAAACGGACCCGTATTATGCATACTTTTTAACTTGTGTATATATAATGCATTTAAGACTGAGAGTGCATCAGGATTTTTTTATTTTTGCTATTATTTCTTTTCTATTAATATGTTTGAGTTTAATGTTATCTTGTTACTTCAACCTTCAAATGTTGGCCGTCAAGTGGCAAGTTTAAGTTATTATAAGTGTATTATGAGATATATACATTTTGAATTTAAGTCTCACAAAATGTAATTATAAAATAAGAGAGTCAAAATAAACACAATATATTTCATAAGGTTGGACATTATATATTTTTTCTCGTGTGCCAAGTTCTATATTATACATAGTGAATTATTTTTTATTTCAAAACTATTAGTAAAAATATACATTTACAAAAATTTCCATTCCATGTGGGTCAGCTATTGTCCAGAGCACAATTGCATATATAAACAATGTTTTATTAATCCCTTAGGCCTCGTTTGCTTCATGGGAAAAAAAATCAATTTTTTTTGTTTTTTTCATGGGGTGAGAAACTAAAGTTCCTGTCAAGTTTTCATTCTTGTCTTTGGTAAAGTACGGAAAGTATTTAAATAGGAGTATTGTTGTCCACAATTTTTGTAATAAATGTTAGGAATTCACAAGGAAAAATCAATCCCATGAGTTTTGAGAGAAATGATTTTACCCCGTACTTTTCTCTCTGTCAGGAAAATATTTTTGAAATTTGTGCTTACCAAATAAAAAAAAAATACCTTCATTTTCTAAGTTTTCAAATCCGTAAACTAAACAAAAGCTTAATCTAAAAATTCCGGACTAAATGACATGCCTTTGATTAATTTAATCTGGTATGCAAAAGTCAGTACAATTTATCGAAACTGTTTGAACAAAATAAAAATCTCAGGGTTCCGGACTAAATGACATATCTTTGACTAGTTTAATCTGGTGCTTAAAAGTCGGTACAATTTTCCACAACCGTTTGAAATTAAAATAAAATAAAAATCTTATTTCTTCAAGATATGCATTCACGTAAGAGGTGCTCGTGAGTTTCAGATGTACCACTGTCAACAATAAAAATCTGTCAGCGCTCACAATATACAAGTACTACTGTAAAGTTCTTCTTGCATGCATGCATGCACATCAACAGCTGTCTCACACCTTAAAAACAGTTGTCTTTTTTTGTCGGGTGCGGCAATTTTCGCATTCTAAAATTTTCAATAACACTTTCTTCCTTTACTTAGTAAAATAGAATTGAATATGTCCACATTATCTCGATAAAATATGACTAAGTTATTGTTAGAAAAAAAAAATACACTAACTTAATATTATATTATTACATTAAGATAAAATACACATATTCAATTCTATTACATCGAAAATAATATACACGTTATCAATCCTATTACACAGAATAATAAAAAAATGTATTACAAAAAAATTTGAAAGTGTAGTAATAAAGCCACTCTTTTTCCCAGAAAACAAAGTACCTCACGCTCATCTAAAAGCCTTCATGTGAATTTGTTGCCTTCTTTGCATGTGAACCCCTAAAAAAGGCAAATATTTTTCTTAAAAAAGTGCAAATCAATGTCTATAAAAAGCAACCCTTTTCATTTACAAAAAGATACACCAATCACATATTTATTTCATCAATATTTCTCCACATACCATAATATGAAGCTCTTCACTTTTTTCATCATCTCGCTAATCCTCATACAGGTAATATACATGTATACACATTTACATAAAAAAAATATTCTCTTCTTTTTAAGGGTTTTATGATTTTATCTCATGCTTTTAATGCGGGGTTGTAGTTATCTCATATTTTCATAATTATTAGATCTTACCATATGCATCCGGAGAATTTCGAAGAATTATGTAAGAAATGGCGCAATGTCTATTTTTGTTTTAATGTATTCGTTAACTTAACTCCCATTTTATATAATTCTTTGAGATTCCGTTGTGCGTAAGAAATCAAAGTTTAAAGATTATGAAAACAAACAAAGGAGTATAATTTTACATATAAAGTGGACCCAATATTGTCAAAAAGGCCCTTTCCTTTTTATCATAACTGAGAATAATATTTTCAAAGAAGTATTAATTTCTCGAAATTAATCATTTACTGCATTTCTTCATCTGAAATTAACCTACTGACTCAGTGGCGTAACCAGAAATTTTGTTTAGTGGGTTCATTTAATAAACCATTATTTATGAGTGTTTGCTAAATCACCCTAACTATTACTCCTTAACTTCACATGCATGCTTAAAATGATTATACTTCAATTTCGGTTAAAAATTGACCATATTTAACCCCACATTTTCTTGTTTTTTTAAAATTTTAATGGGGTCAACTGTTTATTATACCTCATAATTCCATTAAATACTATATATTTTTAATATATTTTATACATTAAGTAGGGTCAAAAGACCCCACAATACTCTTCTTAGCCACGCCCTTGTACTGACTTACTTATTAATTAAGTACGCATTAATTTTAACATAATTAATATTAAAGAATAAAATTGTTTTATCTTCATAAAATTTGGAATAATAAAAATTAATTTGAGATGGCAAAATATATTACACGAATTCCATGTCTATGTATTTAGCTTTTTATATCGTTCACACGCCATTTCAATTACAATGTATCAAAGAGAGATTATGAATAAAGCACAAAATTGAGATTGATTCGAGAAACACAGCTCATATCAAATTCCAGATGCATAAAAAGTTTGTTCTTGAAATTGAAAAAAGAGGATTTCATAATGATTAATTTTCTGTTAAATTTAATGAATTAACCAATCAGACGAGCTAATCGTAAATTGAGAGGCAAAATAACTTTGAAATCCATATATAAAAGCAAATTATGTTCTTTCTTTCTTTGTTTTAACTCTTATAATAGTTGTGGTTAACATTTTCTTTTCAAGGCTTTCACGGAAGCATTTTCTGTGGAAAATGAGGCTGACTCTCTTGCTAGGGTGAGTCATTTTGCTGTTTAACTTAGTTGAATCCTTTTCCTTCTTGGACGTGGTTTACTAACTTTTTTTTAAAGCTTGCGGTTCCTCATATATGGTATCTGTCTCTGAAAAGAAATTAGATGTACAGATATTTTTATTTGAGTATATGTGATTTCTCCGTTACTGGTATAATATCTATGCTCGCAAAATCTCAATTCAATGGTGACATAAACAATATGTCTTTGACTGAAATCTTGGTTCACAAATAATGTATCAGTGACCGAGAAATAACATATAGCGAATCTGTAGGACCGCGTCCTTTAAATAAGTAGAGACAATTTAAAAATAAATAAATAAATAAATAAGAGAATAAATACCCATCTTAGTTTTTTTTTCTTGCCATAATTGTGAATTTTATATGAAAATTTAGTAACTGTGAACTTTCTTTTTTGTATAAATAAATTTTGAATGCAGATGGATGAAGCAGCGCTTAACAAAAAATATCATCCTCATAAAATCAGTAAGTAATCTCTTTAATTAGTTATTCAGATGTGGGTATTAAACTCAAGTGATTAAAATTGCAAGGTATTAAATTCGACTCTCAATAGTTCTAATACAACATTAATTTCCCCTACATTGCTGTAGGTTTATTTAGAAAGAAAATATGAATCTAATATATTTTTTAGATCCTGATTAAGATTCTACATATGTTGACTTTTACAAATATTTACGGATAAACTCTAATTTTAATATAATCAATAATGAATAACCAAATTTATTGTTATTATTAGATTTTTTTTATATATTTTTATTTTTTTGCGCAAGTACGTTATTGTTAGAATTTCAATTCGGTCGTTGAACAAGGAATAAGATTTTTGTATGGAAGCTATTATATATGTAAGTGTTTCCTCCAAAATTAAACTTAAAGGAATGAGATCCTATATTATTATTTTGACATAAGGACACTTATTTTTTTTATACCAACGATTTTTGAATTCAACATATAATTTTTTATATACAAGTTACAATTCCACAACCACCGTAAGGAGGAGTACTGTACACACAACACCACCACAACAAAATAGTCACAACTATAATCACAACGGGTAGACTTAACAAATGACACTTACTTCTATTTAAGTAAAATACCCTTCCGTTGTCTTAGGTTTTTTACAATATATATATATATATATATTATTTATTTAAACACCTTAAGCCACGGTACTCACACCTTATGCATATATGATAAACATATATGCATCGTACAATATACTAATTATCAAAACAAATTGTAAGGGAAGTACTCGACATTTAAGTGTAAAGAAGGTAGATTTCCTTATAGTGGTAAATATAATATTAAAAATATTGGAATCCAGTCCTTGAATTAAAAAAATTAGAATGAAGTCTTTCAACCTTTTTTTTTTTAAAGATAACGTTCTTATAGATGTTGTCTTTAATATCTTTCAGTTATAACTTATAAATACTAATATTTCTTAGTTATAAATATTATATCTGAATCTTTGTCGAAGATAAATATAACATTTCTATATACAAATACAACATTTACAGAGATCTTATCATTAAAAAAATTGGCCAGAAATATATTTTACCGGGAGTACCTTTTTGAGATCATGTTGTAAACTAATTCTCTATTTTTTTGACTGCGTGGAAATAATAACTAATGTATATCTCTGGTGCTGTTAATTACTCGTACTAAAAATATTCTTTAATATTCAATCTTATTTACTCGATTTCAAAGTATTGAATACGTGCACATTTATAATTAAGTGCTGAAGGGTCAAATATTATTGGGAACAAAAAAAACAATACATTGGTTCAGCCATAAGTACTAAGTATGTACACATTTACTTGGTACTTAGGTGGCCAAGTAAATGTGCACATACTCAATATTTAAGGATCGAGCCAGTATTAAAATGTTAGAAAGTGTTTTAGTGTATGCCAATAGCACCATGTCTCTAACACAAAAAAAGACCATAATTACAGTAATACCTTCATGTAGCTTAATTATCAATCACAACAAAAGGACAAAGTTCACCTCGGCAAATGACAAAATTTAGTATAAGAAAATATTCCCAAACCAAAAGAGGAAGAAGGAATTAAGGCCATATCCAATAATTATTTCTATCCAAGCAAACTTTTATGTTAGAAAAGAGAAAAGGAAAAAAAGTGATTAAATGGTCACTTTTATAAGCATATAGGGAAGGTGAGTATATAGGGAAATTCTATAAGCATTTATACACGTAGAAATTGCGATAGAAATTTTCAATGTGACATGGTACATCCTCGTTGGATATAAAAAACTCACTAATTCTCTCTCATGCTTAAATAAATGCCAAGTAAGATAGAAATGGCATCATTTGAAAAACTTTATTTGAAACTTTTCCGTCTATATAATTTTATTGCCAAATAGATATAGAAATGTATTAAAAGTACCATGACATGTGTAATAACAAATACCTAACACAACTATAAACAAACAAATTTCATTATTATCCTTCTGGAAAGAAGTACAAGAATTTTATAATTCTTAAAAAAAGTCGTAAAATTGAGTGTAATTTTTGTTTTTTTTTTACTCTCAACCTTACGAACTGTTTTTAAAAGTTATAAAGTGACCAAATTTTTAAAACAATTATATTATTTTAGGTGAGTAAAGGGGTTGGCTTAGTGATAGATAACTTTTATTCTTATTCTGAGGTTTTTTAGTCATTGGGGCGGGAGGGTTTTTTTTCTATATTTATAAGATTAAGGAAGAGATTTAAACTTACCTTAATTTTTTTAATAAATAAATATTTATTTTAGGTTATTTTAAATATTTTTTTTTATTTGGTGTAAAAGATTGCAGCTATGCTTGTGCAAGGAGATGTAGAAAAGCATCAAGAAATAAGATTTGCAAAAGAGCATGCAAAACATGCTGTGAGAGATGCAACTGTGTGCCACCTGGCACTTATGGGAACAAGGCCCAGTGCCCATGCTATGCCTCCCTCAAGACTCATGGAAACAGGCCCAAGTGCCCTTAAAAAAATAATCTTTATTAATTAATTATGGGTATAGCTATAGACACTTTTTTAATATTTTATAATATTTTAAAATAGACTGAATGACTTAAAAGCCGCTCGAGTCTTATATATTCTCGAATATTTCAACATTGAGTGGTTTGGCTCAATTGTGACTTTTAAGACATTTTATACTATTTTAGAATGCTAAAAGATATTAAGAGAGTGTCAATAGTTACGCCCTTAATTATTTTCTCATTTGATAATATTCTCGATTTTCGATATTATATTTTCATTTGTTCTAGCAGTGTTTTTAATTATTATAATTATCATCATCATAATGTAAACCCACGGAATAAAATGGATCAAACTATATATGTTTAATTTGATCCTCAAAATTATATATATTTTGTAAGTTTTGCAATTACTCTATAAATTTTGTTACATTTAAATGTTGTAATAATGATTGTAGTTGATCCGTTAAAAATTCTGTGAAATAAAATCAAGTTTAAAGGGTCTACCTTTCATGCAAACGTAATATTTTGTGCCTGTTGAGATGGTACCTGACATGATATAAATCAAATGTATTTGTGCATTGGGTTTTAGTTGAAAACGAGAACCATATGTAAAAGTAATTACAACCGCTTAACCAAACACAAACTATCTTATATTTTCCTAATTACGAATCAATGTCTCATGCGACATTTACACGTAACCATATACGGTCGGTGTGTTTACACTGCCAATATGTCTGGTCAACTCACATAACTTTTCATATTTTGATGTAAATCAAGACTAAGTGAATGCTCCGAATTCCGTTTGAGCTTCGACCTCCAGGATTTAGTTAATTACAGATATCGTCACTCACAACGGCGGGTGAAATGTTAAATTTACAAATTTATAAAATTGTTTTTCAAATGTTACTCATTTATAAGGTGGTATGAGCAATTTACTTTAAAGAAAAATTGGTTATGTTAACACTTTGTTTCAAAATCTACTAACTTAATATTCTATTTAAAAATAAGTAAGAATTCCATAAATTAAATTGGAGTCCATAAAACTGCATATCTCATGAGGTTTTCCATAAACCTCATTATAATATTACAAATGATTAACCAATATCCTTTATCTTTTTTTTTAAATATCTTCACTTCAAAATTTAAATAGTACAATAAGGTCTATAATATTTATGCAAAACTCAAAAAGAAAAGTACAATCAATGTCCAATCATCCTTCCGTGGGTGACTAATGTGAGTTCATGGTTGTTGGTGCTAAAAATTGGAAGGATATTTTAGACCACACGGTCAAATGACCGGATCAAATTATTAGAATAATAAATGCAACAAACCAACAAAGTCAAAGATGTATAGAGGAGGTTGGCCTCGTATGAAAATATGGGTTAGTCCTCCTCTATGGAATAGAGCTAGGAGCTCGGTTTTGCATTGCTATTGATATAACCAAGTAGCTATTACAAACTTAAAATGATCTCTCTAGTTATTCTATCCTCACAATATTACAATAAGAGTATATCTTTGGCTACACAAGTTCTAGTTTCTCTGTATTTAGAGCCTGATGGTGTGCTCGGTCTTTCTATTTTTCTCTATCTCTTGAGTATTGAATGCTAGATCCTTTTTTGTTCTTTGTTGTTCAGTATATTCACCAGATGAGTAAATGTTTAATTCTTCCTCTACTTATATGACTGAGAGTAGACGTGTTGTAGAGCTCTGCGTGCATGTCTGAGGCCATGCCTTGATCATCACCGACTCTGCCCTTACTTCCCCATGAATTCCAGTGCATTAAACGCAGTTGGTGTGCATTTAATGAAGGTGAGGGAGATTCTACGTGTTCTGTAGAGTAAATAGAAGTCGTCCATACCGTTCATTAGCTACTCTGCCAGAGTGGTTGGGCGATGGAGCTCCAGAGCTCGACAAAAAAGCTCTCGAGTTCGAGCTCTGTAATTCGTTGTGCATAATCAACTAATAAACCGGTATCCAACTTATAAAAGGCTCATATTCCCCTATAGTGCTTGAGTAGAGCTCCTTCGAGCTCCTTCCATTGAGATAGTGTGACGCCCCGAATTTCGTTATGAGGTTTAGACTTCCGAAACCAGGTTAATCACAGTGTCGTACGAGACGGTGAGCTATGAAATGCATAAATTAAAACTTATCTAATAGTAATTTACATAGAAGGCCTTAATTTAGAAAATTTTGGCATGTGGAATTCGTTTTTATAACAAAACTGCCCTATAAATAAACAATTAAATTTCTTTTCTTCAAAATCAACTCCATATTCACAGTAATTATATTTTGCAAAGTTCAAACCCTCCAACGAGGTCCCAATAGTTTATAAGAGGCCTTGTACATCACTTATATATAAAATTGAATACAGCAATGATACAAATTGTACAACTTATATTAATATATATATGGCTCATGAGATGTAAGTCTTCCACATACGACCACAACTTATACGGCCATCAGAGGTTTTCTATTGCATGCTCGTGCCGCCCCAAGGAAGTACCTGCAAAAATGTTGGAAAATGGGAGTGAGCCAAACACGGGCTCAACGGGAACTATAAGGTTTTGGTATAGAAAATAATTTCTAAAACCATACATGCGATGCATTATAATGAAAATAGTTTTTGTTATGATCATGCATATATATATGTCATTCCTATAACTCATTATAGATATCTATATCTATATATATATATATATAAATCTTTATGCAATGAAAACCATTTTTCATGCAATGCGTACCAAGTGCTCTCCTATCCTTGAAAACAAGAGAAAAGATATATTCAAAAGTATTGCCAAGATGTTCGTAATCGTAATAACAAGGTATATACATCTCCAAAATATGATAAACCAAAATAAGGAAGTATATCATATTAAGAAGGAGCATAAGAGAGTATAGTCGTAAAACAGACGTAGGCACTAATCTCATTCCAACTACTCATCTCGTATCCAATCATCTAACATCTAGGGTTTACTTAACAGTGCACTGCGATCCGGATCTAAGCCCCCAAGGCTAGGGTATGCAGCCCCCAAGGATGGGTCCCCTCGTGGACCACCTAGATGGTATAAGGTATGCCACATCGCGGAGTCCCCCTACGGACCATAGAGTATGCCGCTCTGATAGCGGGGTCCCTCTACACGGACCAGGGTATGTAGCCTCCAGGGCTAGGTCAAACCCATTGACCACTAGTGCCTTACAAAACTAGGAAATCAATATAAATTATTCTTTCAGAGAATATACTTATTCATAGTACACACGCACACACATATAGATATACACCTTTTGATTCATATCTAACATACATGTGCACTTCAAGACTTTTGGTAGTGAAGATATATATACATATATCAAACCTACTTTTCCAAATATCACACAAGAAATCTCATTCACATGTAAATATAAGAATCTTGTCAAACGTGTATAAACCATAAGAATATATATTCCAAAATATATGTACATGTCTTATTTCCGTTAACTATTGGCTTAGTTAAAAATAATACTCATGTGGGAAGTTTCATAGGTTTTCATCACATAAGCTCCAAGCCAAGTATAATATATAATTTATAAGATTTAAGTTCAATATAAACTTCCCCATGTGATTTTGGTACTTAGTTTATATATAATAAACTTATAAATCTGCCCAGAGTAGTTACGGATTGGCAAGTAATTAGCAAATCTCGTAAATAAGGGAGTAATCGTTAAAGTACAACAATAATACCACAATCACAAGTACCTATAACCAAATTATACTTTTAAACCCATCTATGTATTGATATAGAACCATGTCATGGTTTAACAGTTGCTATAGTATCCGTAAGTAAGTGTTTTGAACCAATCTATACTAAGATGAATATATAATTGGGGATTCTTGTATAATAATCATATTGGAGTTGTACGAAATGAGAATCAAGCAAAGAATCGCAAGAAAACGACCCAAAACCCCATGAACATGCAATTTTCGAAATTAAGCTAAAAAAAACCCAATTTGGTGTGAATCAAACATATAACACAATATAACTTGAAAATAGGTTTGAATAATAGTGTTCCCACCTCAATTAAGCAAATCCTCAAGGTTAAGAGCAGTGGATTGAGCCGTCGTCCGAAAAATTGCGAAATCCCCATGGTAAAGCTTGAAACCCTCATTAATGGAGGAAAAGAATTGAAGAGGAAGATGATGATGGTGATGATTCAAATGATAAATTTCATGTAGGGGTGATCAAATCCTCTCAAAATCTCCCCACATAGCCCCCCAAACGCCCCCTTGAAGCTCTCTATGTTGGCATATGTGTTGGGGACAAAATGTGCTCTGTTTTAGCTTTATAATCGTTCTCAGGACCCCTTCAGTCGACTGATCAATCCCATTAGTCGACTGATGGGTAAAATCTGGTGCACTTTTAGTATTTTGGCCTTAACTTCTTGCTCGGAACTCCGATTGAGGTGATCTTTATGTCCACGGAAAGGTAATTCAAAGCTATACAACTTCCTAAGGAAGTTTCCTCAAATTCTAGATGAATTATTACCATAAATCCACCGAAGACAGCGCTCTGCCGAAGTGTTCCGAACAACCAGATTTTAACAATTTGCTTACTTTGCAAGCTAATTCGACCACCGAGGAGTGTGATTTGGCTTTTAGTCAAAACATGAAAGTTGTGGAGGGTATTGAGATGAAGACATGGACGCAAATAAGGAGTCATTTGGACCTCGGATGAAAAATTTATGGTTTCCAAAGTTGGCCAAAAATAAACTTTTCCGAAAAGTTCAAAATACGCGATTACTTCCCGTTTTCGATTCGGACCACCCGAATAATGAAATAAGTGATCTTACAAACCTAATATACCTAATATAACATGAGGGAGTGGTGGTTCAAATATAAGAGGCTCGGAACCCAATGTTCACGATCTAATTGGTAATAAAGCCTTAACCAGGCTGAAGAGGAGAATTAACTCGGAAACGAAATACGAGACGTTACAGATAGACCTAGTTACTGATTGGACAGCCACGTGTCAACTCGTGGTTGGCGGATAAAATTTGGTTATTAATTTGTGCCATCAATTGCCCCCTATCCTTGCTGTTCAGCTCAGAAGAGCTCAATGGGGAGGATAAGAACACAATTCAGAGTCGATCTCAGCTTGAAGCTCTGATAGCTCAAGTTGTTCTCAGCGCGAGCTCTTGACGACCATCCTGGGCTATCAATTTTGAAGGTCTGAGTTCTCAACTTCAAAAACTTCTTTTATTTTTCACTACTTCGCTATTTAGAGCTCTTCATTTTGGTAGTTACCATTTCAGAGAGATTGTGTCCATCAGGTCCGGATTTCTTAGAAAACGTGCGAACGTGTGATAGTGGGTAGTTAAGGCTTGAGTGGATAGTTAGTTTCTCCAACACACCTTATATAAACCCCAGTTGCTTTAGCAGAATTTTCACTTCATCTTTCTTAAACCCTAAGTACCTTGGAGCCCAAAAATCCCAAATTGTTTCCTCTTCTTACTAATCTGCCCTACATACCACCTTTAGATCACTATTTTAAAAGATTATCGAGTGTTCCTTTGAAGAATTTCATTGATTTCGTTCCATATTTTGCTTCTTCCGCTTCTCTGCACACTCTAGCTCTCCTCATGGACCACTTCACTGAGCATGGCCAAAACTTAGAAATTGCAACCCAAGGGGAGACTGGCTCCTCCTTTGGTGTAGTTCAGAGCATTGCCTCGACCTCTCAAGCCTCGCCGCTTGTCAACACCGATTGTATTCTTGATAATGACCTGAAAAAGGTCACAATTTGCCTTCCCCCTACCATCGAAAATACTGGGGAGGCCATTAGGGCGTATACCAAGTATTTGAGCACTCTGTTCGTTTTCTCCATCCATTCTATGTTCTCAGCACCGAATATTCCCATTTTTAGGAATAAGTATCAGATCCTCGATGGGGTGAGAATTAGAGCTCCCGGACCAGACGAAAAGGTTTGCTACTTCTTGCTCGAAGAGGTGTGCTTTCCAATGGATGACCACCTGAGGGAGCTCTTGGCCGCCCTCGACCTCGTGCCAGTGCCAGTGCAAGTGCCCCCCAACATGTGGAGCTGTTTGATCGAGTCCAATATGTGGAGATGCAACTGTGTGCCACCTGGCACTTATGAGAACAAGGCTCATTGCCCTTGCTATGCTTCCCTCAAGACTCATGGAAACAAGCCCAAGTACCCTTAAAAAAATCAATCTTTAGTAATTAATTATGGGTATAGCTATTGGCACTTTTTTAATATCTTTTAATATTTTAAAATAGAACGAATGACTTAGAAGCCGCTCGAGTCCTTTATATTCTCGAGCATTTTAACATTGAGTGGTTTGGCTTGATTGTGACTTTTAAGACATTTATACTATTTTAAAGTGCTAAAAGATATTAGGAGAGTGTCAATAGTTACGCCCCTAATTATTTTCTCATTTGATAATATTCTAAATTTTCGATATCATATTTTCGTTTGTTCTAGCAGTGTTTTTAATTATTATAATTATCATCATCATAATGTAAACCCACGGAATAAAATGGATCAAACTATGTTTAATTTGATCCTCACTATTATATATATATATATATTTTAAGTTTTGCAATTACTCTATAAATTTGTACATATAACTGTTGTAATAATGATCGTAGTTGATCCGTTAAAAAATCAATGAAATGGAATAAAGTTTAAAGAGTTTATCTTTCATGCAAAAGTAATATTTTGTGCCAGTTGAGATGGTACCTGACATGATATAAATCAAATGTATTTGTGCATTTGGTTCTAGAGTAAGCCAAGCGAGGTTGGATGACTTGCTTCCTTCTGTTCTCCTTGCTGAGAACGAGAAGAACTACATGTAAAAGTAATTACAACCGTTTAACCAAACACAAATTATCTTATATTTTCCTAATTATGAATCAATATATCATGCAAGATTTACACGTAACCATATAGGGTTAGTGTGTTTACACTGCTAGTGTGTCTGGCCAGCTCAGACAGCTTTTCGTATTTTCATGCAAATCAAGACTAAGTGAATTTGACACCTTGAATTATGTTTTGATACTTAGACCTCCAAGATCAGGTTAATTACGAATGTTGTCACTCACAACATCGAATAAAGTATTAAATTTATAAATTTATAAAAATATTTTTCAAATGTTACTCATTTATAAGGTGGTATGAGTAATTTACTTTAAAGGAAAATTGGTTATGCTAACATTTTGTTTAAAAATCCTTATTAAAAAATAAGTAAGAATTCCATAAATTAAATTGGAATCCATAAAAATGCATATCTCATGAGGTTTTCCATAAACCTCATCATGATATTACAAATGATTAACCAATATCAATTTTTTTTAAAATATCTTCACTTTAGAATTTAATTAGTACAATAAGGTTTACAGTATTTATGCAAAACTCAAAAAGAAAAATACAATAAATGTCAAGTTATCCCTCTGTGGGAGATTAATGTGAGTTCATGGTTATTAGAGGCATCTAAACTTCAACATAATGTACTAACCCAAAGTTGTACTTGCAAAATTAGTTTAAAAAATGAGAGTAAGCCAAACACAAGTTCAGTGGGAATTATAAGGTTTTATAAAATATATAAAATACACCTACAAATACACATACATCGTGCTATAATGAAAATAATCAAAATCGTATATATATATATCAAGTCCTATATCAAAAATGTTGTGAAGACCAAATAATTGTAAAATTGGATGTATACAATATACATAAAGACAATACTCAAACCAAAATACCATTAAAGCTAGAATAGATGCAACGCACGCCATGGGAGTAGACAGGGGGGTCCAACTGGGCTGCAACCCATGCACCCAAAGATAGTTAATATTATTGTGAACTTCACTACATCTTAGATATTTAATAGTCAACCGATCGTATTTGTTTGTTTTGGAGAAAAAATGTTTTAATATCAATAGCTTTATACTTATTAAAAATGGTATAATAGTAAATGTAATAGAAGTTGTTATAAAAAAGTCAAAACTTTTTCCCAATAATTGAAGTTTTATGATTTTAAATTTGTTAATTTAATTCTCTATTTCATGCTATTATTTGGTCATATAATTAACCACATTTACTGTATATATTTATTTGCAGCATCAAAACTATATTTTAACTTTGACTCATTGAAGAACGTATTCAAGCTGAAAGAAGTAAGCTTCCTTTTAATATTTTACTCACAAGATGTTCAAATTGTGACTATATATGTTTGCAGTAAAAGTTATTCAATAATTTACAAGCTAACTGTTGTAATTCAAAAATATGACATATTTAGAAAAACCTTAAAAAAAATTCCCAAAATTATTACCTAGGAAAAAATAAACACTATGCATAAATTTATAAAATTTAAGATGATTAAATTAATTATAATTTAACTATTAAGTTCTTTTCTTTTTGACAACATAATATATTATTAATTTACCTTACAGATAATGGTGGAACCAACCTTCACATTCCAATATGTTTCAAATCCCTACTTTCTCATATAACTAAGAAGTTAGATGTAAAACGTTATAGATGCGGTTATAGATTACGTGCAGATGGCTTATTTCACGCTTACATAGTGATCAAAGTTGTTGAAATTGCGGAAGAAAATCTTTTTTGGGGTTGTCTTTCATCTAGAAGGGAACTACTAACTATACAATTAGCTGGTAAGGACGCAATTTTATATTTAAAGGAGAAATTTAACTTTGAAGTGGTTGACATTAATTTCTCCGAAATGCAGTGTCAAATCTGGTGTTGTAACGAGCTAGACAGGTATTACAATATGCTACTTGAAGAGAACAAAAAATTAAAAACTCAAATAGCGGAATATGAAGATCTTTTAAGGATGGTTGATAATGATATACAATCATTTACCAGTCAAAATTTATGAGCCATAAAACATACAGATAATTGTCTATTCATATTTTGTAAGGTTTATATGTCATTTGCTTTCCCGTTAACTATGTTGTTACATTAATAACTTATAATAAATGTTGATATAGTATTACTTAACTTTTATTTGTATAATTTTTTCTTGGTTATATGAATTTCAGTTGCTTCTTCGTTAATAAGATATATCAAATAATTAAATATTTTGAAAAGTAATTCAGGCATCTTTGCATAATGATTCCATTAATTTTAAAATTCCTCTTTTTTTTTAGATTATTCAACCGTTGCACTTTATTTGAGAAACAATCCTGACGCTGCTCTCAAGTCAATATACAATTCAAATTTTAAATGTCAATCTCTGTCCTAAATTTCATGAATGCATATTCAATGAAATTGATATTTAAATAGCATTTGAAAATTCGTTGTTTTCAAAATAAAACGAAAAATTATATTCCATAAACTAAGAAATTCAAAACAAATTTCTGTCCTTATTTTATTAACAAAAAAATGTTGTTGCATTTGAACATTAATAGGAATGTAAAACTATAAGTTATTATGTATTCTATTTACATTTAAATAACATTTATCATTTCATGAAATATTTAAAATGTAATGTATATATTTTAAATATAATGTCTAACCCTATTTAATATCTGTAAGTTAACTTATGTTAATCATGTTGTTTCATATTTAATATCTGTAATTTAATGTCTAGCCATAATTATCCTTTTTCTTCCAAGATTACCAATCATTGTCCCTTTTTTGCCAAATGATTTGGATCTACTCTCAAGTCAAGGTACACTTCATATTCTTAGTGTTATTTTACCTCAAATTTGTCGATGTTTTATAAATTATTTTTGTATTTTTAATATTCCTCTTCAATAATATAAAAAAAATATTTGCCATTGTTTATTTTTAGATAACATATCATATTAAACTTTGGCCTTACCTATAATTGTATCTTTGCAATAGTTTGATAGGAAATTTAATCCATTAATTTTATTTTATTTAATATGTTACTTAATTATTCAATCTATAATTTTAAATTTATTCTCTAATATATCTTACTAACTCCCCAAAAAAATCTTTATTTTTAAAAACAAGATATGATATAAAACTAATCGCAATCTTTAATTGATTATTACAATATCTTTTCATTAAACAAGTGCATTTTATTTATTTCAGTATTAATAATAGATCAAAATTATTTTAATTGTAATTCGAAATAGTCTTATAGGATATGTTGGTAAGACTATTAATGTTGGGAAGACTATTAATTGCTTTATGTCTTTAACATTGATACTTTTTTTCTTTTGAAAACCTTATTTGAGATCAAAATTGTTTTATTGGTTTTAAAACTATCTCAAATATATGCAATGCTTTTTACAAATCATTTATTTTATCTATACATAAATTGAGGGGGAGCATATATTATTTATCCATATGCTATTTATGCTTGTTATTGAAAACACACATTAATTTATTGTCATCATAAAAAAGGGGAGATTGTTGACATAAAGGTCTTAATCTTATTTTGATAATAACAATAAATCAATCATGTGTAATTTAACATGTTCTTGATTTAAGATTATAACTTTCTTATTTGAAAAATCAAGAATAGCATGATTGCTCAAAGGAAGTTTGACAAGGATCGTTCAATCTATATCCGATCAAGTCAATGAAGCATTGGACTAGCAAGAAGATCAAACTCATCACAATGCAAATCCATGAAGATCAAGATCAAGGATCATATGCAAAAGTTTCAAGGGAAAAGCTTCAAGGAAGAATCAATTGAAGAAACAAATCAAAGCATTCGAAGACTCACCTATTCGGTAATTGAGTGTTTGCTTATGATTAATGTAAAGTTTCTTATTTGATTATTTATATAGCTCATAAATATTGAAATATCATTCTTAGATTGATCAAAATCAGTTTGAATCAAAATTTCTTTGAAAACATCATTCTTGCAAAAATCGATTTTCAAATAAATTCATATTAAATTCAAATGATCATATTTTGAGTTTTCTCGAAAATAGGTGTCTTAGGAACTTATTTTTAAAGTCCCCAAAGCATTAGAATTGATTTTGGAGCTTAAATACAAAAGTGCAAAAATTGAAATTTTGGCTTGATGGACAGAGCCCATCAGTCGACTAAGGCTCATTCAGTCGACTAAGGAGCTTTTCTCAGTCGACTGATGGCTCAGAATATAGCCGTTGGATTTATGATTTTTTACCATTTTTGGTACCAAACTTCTACCAAACCTCACAAACGGCTATATCACTTTTGGGACTATATATACACTATCTAAGACACATTTTGACTACCTTGAATCATTCATATACTCTATTCTTCATCTATCTTCATCATTCAAAGATTTAAGAAATTGTTTTTGATCAATCATTCTTATTGAGTTATATCATCTTGATCAAATAGGATAACTCTAGTGTGAGCTTCAAATTGTATTCTTTACACACTTTAGAGAGTTATTGTAAATTGGTGTAAATCACCAAACAATTAGAATTCATTGTGAGAGGTAAATCTCATAGGAAAAACAAGAAGGTAAATTCTTGTTTAGTTTTTGTGAAAGGTAAATTCCACAAGGTTAGCAAGAGGGTATCTTGTGAGAGTATTGTGGTATAGCAATACTTGTAGAGTGTGTGAGACAACAACACTTGTAGAGGTTTGATCTTTACCCGAAAGGAGATTGATTTTAGTGGAAATTCTCGGGGAACTAACCGAGCGCAGACTATGGTTTGGTAAACCAAAATCGTGAGGAAAAAAAGTCTTGAGCTTCAAATCGGTTCAATCTTTCTAACTCAATCTCTTTATTTACTTGCTATATTTATTGATTGAAGTTACATTATATTGTTGCTTGTTCTTGGGATTGATTGTTTTCCTTGATAAACTTGTTTAGTTAAATTGTTTTACTTAAACATTTTGAAAAAGTTTTTAATTATGCATTAAAGTATTTAAACCCTATTCACCCCCCTCTAGGGTTGAAATCCGACCTACAAACCCATTTACTTTATGGTACATATATGTTATGTAATTAAGTTTTTCAATTTGTATAGTTTGGTATCGATATTTAATATAAAAATAACAATTGTCCTTTATAGATAGATAATATACAAAATGGTACGATTGCTAGATTACGAAGAAGAAACATCATAGATGGTCGCAGTGCGAGGCAATCACGAATTAGGCGTTTACAAAACGTTCCCCAAACACTTCCAATGAATTCTAAATCCCAAAGAAATATGTTAACTATAGATCCTCATTTACCTAACATCTTCGGAGTTCGTAGAAAACACACACAAAACATTGTATCCCGATCTATAGTGAATGACGATGGTGTGAGAATCCGGATCCATGACCCGTCCTTCTCGGTTTCTTCGTTTTGAATAAATGAAAACTTGTTTTGTAGAGTCGCCAGTTTGTTTTACAAGAAAACAAATAAAAGATCATACGAAGGATAATTTGAAAACAAACTATTCTTCATACGTTTGAAACTAGAGTTTAAAATATACTTTGCTAAGGTTCGGGAACTACATTACGAATTGGGAAGGTGTTAGGCACCCAATTCGCCCTTTCGGTCTCTTAATGGACCATGTATCTAATTCCTACTTTAGATATCTTGCAAGTAGTTTGAATTATTTTCAGAATAGTCCTTTCTAGATAAATTTAATTTAAAACTGTATTTTAAAATCAAACTCAAGCTTTGCGAGCACCTACGTATTCATTCGTAGAATGAAATCAGAGTCTCGTAATTCCTTTTGTTTGGAAATTATTTTTGTATTTTTGTTTTGTTTTGAAAACTCGTCAAAACGGATTTTAGATTTCTCGTAAAACTTAAAAAGGATTGATTTTGAAAGCAGCGAACTTCTTTGCAACTTATCTAAGTTTTCTGTATTAAAAATGAATTTAAATGCGGTATTGAAATTCAGGAAGGTTGTAGAAAGACGTACCTGATGCGCTTGAGGAAGAAATGAGAACCTTGCCTTGATTGCTTCATTTCTCTCTCTAGAGCTTTGTCTCTCTCAACTTTCTCTCTCCAGACTTTATCTCTCTAAAACCTTCTCTCACTAACTTCCTCTCTCTTTAAAACCTTCTCTAAAAGACTCTTTAATAATCTTGACAGAGCTTCTCCTTACTAAAAACTCTATTGAGTGTTCATGATCCCAAATGAGACCCCAAAGGTCCTATTTATAGGGAAATTTCGCCAAAAACGCTCCAAAAGAAGCCAGCCGCAGAGGGTAGCCGCAGGGGGTGCGGCTAGGGCGTGCGGTTGGGGCGTGCGGCTGGAGCGTGCGGTTAGGAGCCAACCGTACGGTTGGCAGCCAGCCATACGGTTGGTACATGCGGTTGGGGGCTGCGGCTGGCTCACAAAAATGCATAAAAACACTCGAAAAAACTCATGCAAAACAAAACAATGCTAGGTTAGAGCTACCTATCATGCAAAACAAAACTCAATTGAAACAAAATAATAACATATTTTAATAAATTATTATATTCCATTTATAATCATTCATAGGACATTCAATGATTGAAGGAGATGCAAGTGTTGATGAAGAATTAAGGAATATTTCCAATAATAAAAGTAATCAGGATGAGAATATTCCATAAATAGTCCATCAATAACAAGTAAGTTGTTATTAAATTTACTCCCAAAATTTAGGTACTTCTTGATCCCAATAATACCAAATATTAAAATATATTTCACTTCTTATAGGGAAATTTCCGATCCCTGGATCTTTGGAGGACCATTTTAAGTTTGCCAATATTGTAATGCCATTTTGTGGTATAAAGAGAGAAATGACAAATGGAAAAAACCTAAAAATCCAAAGTTCTATATATGTTTTTAAGAAGGAAAAATACTACTTTCTCCTTTAAAAGAAGGCCCCTTCCTATCTAATGGACGTTTTAAGCTATAATGGTTATAGAAGATCTCAGAAGTTTAAAGAAAATATTAGAGCTTATAATTCATTGTTTGCATTTACCTTTCTTGACGGAGTTGTTGATGACCGTATTAATAGTGGATGAGGTCCTCATGTATATCGTATAAGTGGACAAAATTATCACAAAATAGGCTCTTGCTACATATGGATCGTTGGAGAAACATCGCGCTTTACACAGTTATATATATATATATATGGTATTGCAAATGGAACATAGGGGGTTCTTAGTTGATTAAAAACTTCTAGTATGTCATATTAGGTACATTGAGTTTACAGGAATAATCGTTTCGTAATTCAGATGGTCTGAATTGAAATTTAGATGCTAATCGTGTGTTTTCACTTTACATGATTTCTTAATTTTAGCTAACTTTGAGATATCGTAACTTCTTTGTTTCTTATCCGATTAAGTCTATGTTTGCTCCTATGTCTAGGTTTTGAGCTATCCTACAACTTTCATGTTTTAACGGAAAGTCAATTCTTTCTCCTCGTTGGTCAAAACAGTGTGCGAAGAAGGCTAGTTAGCGAAATCTGATTGTTCGGTGATGTTGTGGCAAAGTGCTATCTTCGACGAATTTCTGGGAATCATACATTCATAATTTAAAGAGACTTCCTCTTAAGAAGTTGTAGATCTTTGAATTAGCTTTCAGTGAACATAAAGATCACCCCAATCCGAGTTCCAAGTAAGGAGTTATAACCAAAATACCAACAGTGGTTAGTGTTGTGAAAGCAAAATTTGGACAATGTGTTTCTGGGATCGATCCCAAAGACCTAGGATCGATCCCAAAGCCCTTGTGTGTCAAATTTTAACCATTTGTAACCCATTTTTCTCACATTTTATTATCACCAAACACCCATTTCGAGCCATAGACTCCCACAACACCTTAAGAGAGTTATAGAGAGAGACAGTGAGGAATTCTTGAGGGTTTTGATAATTTATTCATCATAAACCAAGATTTGAAACCTAAATCTACACCTTCATCACTATTCATCATCTTCTACCTATATTTTTACTATGTGAGCTTGAAAGGAGAGCTAGGGTTTTGGGATTCTTGGCATCAACACTCCATTTTGCACTCTAATCTTATGGATATCATCAATAAATGTGGGAACACCTTTACTTAACTTGTTTTTCAAATGATTACATGTTACATTAGAGATTTCAACTCAAATTGGGGGATTTTTCTAAAAACCCTAGGTGGTGCGCATATCATGTGGTTTGGGCTACACGTAGCTTCAATTCCTGGTTGATATGGATAGTTTATGACTTCAATTGCATAATTTAACAACTAGATCCATGTTTTAGCTCATACACCAAAGATTTATGATGAACCCATATTGTAGTTACATGTTTGACTTATAATTGATGATATTGGAGTTTTTACGTATAGAGTGTTTGATTGTGGGTTAAGAATAATAGATATGCGCAAGTTTGTCTGTAATAGCGAGTGTAGACACATTATATGTGAGATTTGTATTAAGAACCCACTAAGGCGGAACAATACCTAATTACTTTTGAGTTTAATGCGTTATATATACTATTATTAGAACTAGGAACGAGAATACAACCTAGATACATTATAGAAATGTTGTAAACATAAATTAATGGGGCATAGGTTGCCCTAGTCTTAATCATACGAGGCTAAAGAGCCGTAAGTGAACCGGTTAGGCGAGAAATTAGGAAATTCAATGCTTGGTTTGATAATATGACATGAGGACAATGATAAGACCCACACAGCTTTAGTATTATACACACACGACACATGATAAGATGTAAAGTATTGATAATACTTTAGTCGACCGTAAAACACGAATTATAATGAGATGATAAGGCTACGGGTTATAAATGTGATAACGACGATTATAATGATAAATGAACAATGCATAATTGTACAATTGTATAATTGTGTGGGCTTGCTATATATATATAAATGATGATAAAGCCTAAGATGTGAATTGCCTTATCGGAGCCATTTAAATGAGTTATACTTCTTATTATCATTTTTGTTCTGTTATTGGATGGCTTGCATGAATATAGTAATGTGTATATTGTGCGATCTATGGTTGGACCTATGTATGTATAAAGTGTGATGATGAGATTGCATAATCCATGTGAGGTCTCAGGTTAGTCTCTAAAGATTGGGACCTTAAGTTGGGACAGAGCGCCCCTGGGTGAAAGACTCAAAACCGTGCACGGGAACTATTGTAACACCCCCGCCTTAATCTACAGGACAACACCCGTAATTAAGACCTGGAGTGCTACTAACCCATCTTAGATTAACTAAAATGGGCAGATATGAAAATATATATAAAATCCAAACAGTAATGTCATTTGTGTCATTCAACTTTCTACAAGATATAAGATGATATGATTATACATAAACACACACATGTGCATGTGACTGTTTTACAAAACCAACTACGCAGGTTCAAAAATAATATATAACATTACGGGCTAGCCGTGGCTTCCCGAGATAATATATACAAAACAAAATAAATCTGTATCAGAGCCTTCTATATCGATCCTGAGCCCGTTGCCTTATTATCGTCGCATGTCCCATGTGTACCTGTATAAGTTAGAAAACGGGGTGAGCTCACAGCTCAGTAGGGGGGGAATATAGGGGATAACGTTTTTGAAAAATATATTCATTTATTTCTTAATAATTTATACTTCAACCACAAATCTAAGTAAATATCATGATTTCACATGTAAACAATGTATGCCCATGCATATGCAGGTTACCTCCCTTTTGTGTCAACCGTTACTTCGAATCACCAGAACATAACATGGGCCTAACCGCCCCCAAGAGAAATGAGTATCAAGATCATACATATAACTAGAATATGGCCTCTCCGTCTCGGGTGGATACCAATAGATAATTAACAATTGGACCATAATCCGCAATATCACATCAACCGACCATTATCATACCCAGGAAGTGGAGCAACAACCCGTCCATCTTTCATAGAAAAAGAATCAAATCCATGGTGCGTTGCCAATGCCAAGGTTCCCGGGTCTTTCGCCGGTGGCTTATTGGCGGCCAAACAATATCCCCCAGGGGTTTAGGGCTTTTCAACCCAAGGGCACCGGGCCCTGCCTATTTTCCCATCCCGGCAAGCACCATGAAAACAGATATTCATACAGAATTCATATCACCCTTGGTCATTCACGACCAAGCACAATCATTTCCAAGAGATCAATCAACCAATCGTATCTGATAAGACAATATTAAAATAGGAATGAAGCTGCCATGAATTGCCATAAGAAATAAGCCTCCATGTAGCCTCCGAGCAGATATATATATATAATGAATCTTTCAGCATCATAATAAGAGATATACGCCCATTCGATAGGCCATAAGGGAATTCGAGCTTGCCGAAGAATCTTCAAGAGTGCGGTTGACACAATAGTGATGCACAACATGCATATATGCTCTTTATGACAACAAAAAAACAACATATGCCACTTAAACATCATTCATTATGTAGCCATGTTCCTCAGCGTATACATAACCCATTTACAAATCCACTTGAAAGCAACCAGGCATGCATATTCAAGGAACATCGCTTACTAGTCTATATTACATGGATATCAAGTTCAAGTGGCATATCTTGTCCCAACTAATGCATCATATAGAAAATAGAAGCAACATATGCCATATAAACTCTATCCAATTCACGTTCATGTTCTTTGGTGTATATGAAACCCTTTACTAATCATTTCTTGTCAAACCAACACATATATACACAAAGAACATCCGTATGAATTAATAACATGTAATCATAGAGCTTAGATGGCATATCTTGCTTAAATAAGTGACTTCATACTCCAATTAATCATAATCATTGATATCAATAGGCAAAATCATCATATTGAACATACATGTATAAATCATCCAATTCTAGTCAAATAAAATCATGTTATTAAGTGTGCATATCATCTATTGCCTCAAACCTTACTTTTAGATCTTTATTAATCATAAAACATCATGTTCTAGGCCATACTTTAGATAAATAAGACAAATGAAGTGAAACTGTGATAATATTCACGAAACAAGGCCAAAATTTCAAGTTTAAGAGCATATAAACCCCTACCTCAAGTTATAGACCAAAAGAGAGAAGAAAGGATGATAATCGAAACATTGCTTGGTGAAACCCCAGAATATATCGCGTCACCGCGTTTCTATAACAGCTAAACCCCCAAATAACGAAGCTTAGACTCCAACCCGTGTAATCCAAACTCAGGCTTGAGCTCCCATGGTGGATAACAAGAAAGAAGATGATGAATAGTTCTTTAGAAGAGGGTTCAATTGATTTGGAGCTTTAATCTTGGATTGAGGATGAAAGATGTGTAAAAAGCTCTCAAAGAACCCTTAAAAGTGAGCTCTCGCCTCTCTCTAACTCCCTCTGAGGTTGTCTCTTGAAAATGGGAAAGAATGAGGCTTAAAATGGCGTAATAGTGGTAAAAACCGACTTACTGTTGGACCATGATCGATTATGGTTTTCCCCATGATCAATCATGGAGTCCACTGCCGACACATGTCTTTTGGATCTGGAGCACTGTTCGTATTTTGGCCATAACATTTCGCTCGGAACTCCGATTGAGGTGATCTTTATATGCACAGAAAGGTAATTCAAAGATTTACAACTTCATAAGAGGAAGTTTTCCCAAATTCTGGATCAATAATTTCTAAAAATTCGCCGAAGACAGCGCTCTGCTAAAGCGCGACCAAACGACCAGAATTTAGCAATGGGCCAACTTTGCACCCTGTTTTGACCCACGAGGAGCGTGAATTGGCTTTCGATCAAAACATGAAAGTTGTAGAATGTCACAAATACTAGATACTTACGTGAGCAAAACTTTAATCTGATAAGTAGCAGAGGAATTACGATAGCCTAAAGTTAGCTCAAATTATCGAATCGCAAAGAACCAAAATTTCCCATTTACCAACCGAAATCGATTCGGACTACCCGAATCACCAAACGATCACTCATATGAGTTTAAATAAGCAAATATACTTCAATTTAAAACAAATTAAAGTACAGGGTATTACAACTATTATGAAGCACTACTGCCACATGGGTGAAAGGCCACGAAATGCAGACCTGGTAATGCTTGGACGACTACGGGTACTATTTTAATTACTGAAGTTATAACGACCATGGAGATATATGTCTTAGATGACATGGTTGATTATTGAGAACAATGAGACTATGTCTCGGATGATACCGACATGTCACAAAGAAGGATGTGGTGATGATCTTAATAAATGTTGATTGGGATTATTATTGTTGCATCATACCTTGTATTGTTATATATATGTAGCCTCGAATATACTGTGAATGATGATAGATGAATGCGGGCACTAAGAACGAATCATAATACACATAGAGATGCGTTTGACTATCATAATGAACAAATACATAAAGTGAAATGTATTAACACTAATGATTCTTAGATATAAGATACGGGGGTGTGTATGCATATGGTTCATAAGATTAACGGGCCAGGTCATAACAAACGTAAGATATTAATAATGAAAGTGGAAACCATAGCCAATGGGGTAGCTAGATGGGAGAACCCCGTAACGTAACTCTTGTGCTGAAATCGATATTATCTTTGGACGTAGAATATGGATGCGAATGTTCATAACATGTTATGAATAATCTAGTGGTGATGCCTATTAGTCAGCTAAGCATGGAAATTCATAATGAACTATAAACAAATAGGAAATGTAAAATACTTGGCCTTTAGTTACCTACTTTCGGTATAAGTACGGGGCCATTGAGGAATAGTATCAATTCACACTATAAGGCATCCACAGTAGCATGGAGAACCATAGGAAGTCAGAGAGTTATTTAAGATACTCCTAGAATACCATTCCTCAAAAAGACTTAAGCCCACAGATAGGGTTCGACATGCATTTGTGTGTGTGGACGGCATTGCATTACATTGCATCGTTTTCAAACTATAGTAGTGCAGCAAATTATTTACTTTCTATATAAAACTCCACGCTCTTTTGTATGAAATGTGTATTTTTATACAAAACATTATAATTTTCACTGAGCCCGAATTTGGCTCATTCCCCTTTTCACCAGTCTTGCAAGTTTATCATCTGGGGTGGCACGTGGTACTCGTGTCTAAAAGCCTCTGATGTCCACAAAACTTTCTTAGTCATTTTCAAGAAGGACGATATTGTATAAATATTATGGTTTTATTGTATTCTATAAAAGCTGAACCTCGATTTTGTTGTACAAATGGTATTTGAAGTAAACTTGTGTGAAGGTTTTTATATGTGGAGTGAATCTTAAATGATGTTAAACGTGGTTATACTTGTATGAGAATGGTTTTAAACCTTATAGGTTAGTTTGTTACCTAAACGAACTCCACATGCCAAAATTTTATAAAACAGGATTTTGTTAAATCATATTTTTATTAAGAAAATATTTTTAAAAGTTGTGACTTTTATATTTTAAACTCGCCGTCATGAACAGCATATGTGATTAACCAGGTTCCTGAGGTGAAAATCTCGAAATGGGATTCAAGGCATCATAGCAAATGAACTTCCCAACAAAATTAATGCAATATTTGGAGTTAATTGTACAATAAAATTAAAAGAGGAAGTGGTACAAGGACTACATGAAATGCTTGATGAATTTAATGAGCTAGTTAAAGTGTTTAGGATGGCACATGATCACTTTCGTGGATCAGAATTAATCCCACTATGTATGCAACTAATAGCAAATCGATCACAAAATCCTTTTGTGTAGAATTTACTAAGTGCGCATTAAGTTGCCGCTTTTATTGTTTGAGATCTCAACAATTCTGACTTCATACGCAACATTGTTATTGAGCATAAATCCAATGGCCTTCTGTAACGCGCCGTATCTCTACTTCTCGAAATCGCAATACAAGTCGCGTGTAAGGCAGAAGTGGACTTTGGACAGCCATATTTTGCTCCGAAAGGATCTGAATGGCTCGAAGACTTTCAACGAGTTACATTAATATATTTAAGCATGTTAGGATAATCGTAAGTCATTTCGGGTGGTTCAAGTTGAAATCGGGACGTAGATTGCAAGTTTTCAATTTACTGGACTTCATAATCTTGGATAACTTGGAGGAAGCGTAACATCTTCGTTCCTCGCCAGATTGAGTTTCCTTTGACGTAGGTGTCTAAATTTTTATGCAATCTACAACTTTCATGTTTTGGCCAAAAGTTCAAGCTCCTACTTGGTCAAAATTGAGCGCGAAGTAGGCCAATCACTGATAGTTGTTCATTCGGTGACATTGTAGCAACGCGTTGACTTCGACGCATTTCTAGGAATAATCCATTGGAAATTTGGAAAAGCTTCCTCTTACAAACTTTTAGATCTTTGAATAAGCTTTCCGCGGATATAAGATCACCTTAATCGGACTTCCGAGCGAGAAGTTATGGTCGTTCAAAGTTCAGTGCAGCATGTTCCAAAACCATCCGTGAACAGTGACGGAAATTAAGAACGGGAGTTTTTGTTTATATATGTTCACCTCCATTCCTTCTCATTTTATCACATCACTTGAGAGCTTCTAGAGAGAGAAAGAAAAGCCAAATTTGGGGATTTTGCGCATGATTTGAGATCACAATCTAAGCTCCATTTTTACTTACTATTCCGCGTCATTATTCATCATCATCTCCATCATCTTCACCTTCTTCCATGGCTGAAAATGGGGAAAGCTTGCGATTCGCTCAGCTCGGCTCGATTCAATCGCAATTCTTCAAGGGATTAACATTATAAAGGTGGTAACACTAGTATTCAACCTTTATTTCATACTATTACGCATGATACGCTCCAAATTGAATCAAACCTAGGCTTTTGACCAAATGACACGTTCATGGGGGTTCGGGCTATTTTATTTCGATTATTTGGTTGATTTACATTACATATAAATTGATTATGACTTTGATACCAAAAGCCCAAATTTCAAATGAGTTTTAAGCATGGTTCGCATACGACCCTCATATACGTATATGTTAGCTAGCAATAACTTTGATATACATATATATGAGGTTATATACTTAGAATAAAAAGTATTACTTGGGTATAATTACTTGTGTTTGCGATGCTATTGTTATACTTTGATTATTATACTTTTTTTTATGAGTTTTGCCAACTACTCGCTAGTCCGTAACTATGCTAGGCAGATTTATAAGTTGATTTTAAGTAAACCAAGTACAATAAACATATGGGGAAGTTTATATTGAACTTAAAGTTTATGAATTATATATTATCCTTGGCTTGGATCCTATTCACTGTTATGTTAAGAGTTTATCCATTGGTGAGTTTTGATAATTAAATTCTTTGTTGAACGGCGAGTGGATGGACATGGCGTATTTGATTTTAAGTGTCACAGTGATGCGATAAATAATAAACGGATATATACGCAAGGTGGAAAATATATATATAAGAGGGTATACGTGCATGTTAAGTATATATTTGGTACATATACATATACAGATGGGCTTTGTTGAATATACATTTGAGTTTATTATATAATGTGATATATATTTTATGTTTTCTTCAATTCCAGATATGATATTTGCATATAGAGATTTTATAAGGAAACAAATGTAGTATTTTGTTATCTTTATATGGTTTGGTTAGTTGATGGATATCAGTATGAATGATTATGTTATTTCATGGGCACAATTGCACATCTGTTGATTGATTCTTGGGTTGTTTTGAGATAAATACATTTGTGGTTGCATCGTCCATGATAGGTCCCAGGTTTGGTATCTAAATGTTAGGGCTGTAAGTTGGGACCGAGTGCCCCTGGGTGAAAGACCCGAAATCGTTCACGGAAACGAACAAGAGGCCCTGCTGCCGTGTGGGTGAAAGGTCATGAAATACAGACCTGGAGGACGCTTGGATAGTGGCGGATTATTTTAGTTAATTGTCTCAGGTGAGACATTTCTAGATGACGCAATTGTAGTGCCGGGTTTTGCAAACTAGCCACCGGTTTTACCTATATGAATGTTAGTGGGTAGTATATAATTTCTTGTTATGGACTACCCGTGTCTTAACGATACTTATTTTCCAGTACGTGTGAAGTTTACGATTATGTTATGTTACTAGGGCTGTTTCAATTGTATTTTCAGTGTTTTTCATTTTATTATATTATATTTTGGGAACAGGAAAGCATTTGGCATGCATATTATAAAAGGATTTTCAAGGCATTGATGTTATAAATCTATAAAAGTTTATAGATCAAAGTAAGGGAGTATTCATACAATATACACACGTAAAAGAATTACTTTCATTATTTCACATGGCATGCATTATTTAAAAAGGGTATTTTGTATACAACACCTTATAGTTCCCACTAAGCCCGTGTTCGGCTCACTCCCATTTCCAAATAGTTTTGCAGGTGGCTTACCAAGGACAGCATGAGCAAGAGATTAGAAACCTCTGATGACCGTAATTCATTGTAGTCGTCCTTATACGACTCGTGTCCTATGAGTTATAATTCTAAACATCATTTGTATGACTAGACTGTATTTGATTTTATATTGATGTATAAAGGCCATTACTTGCTTTACTAGGTCCTCGTTGGAGGGATTGGTATAAATGTATATGTTGGACATTTAATTTTTATGATTGAGGCTTATATAAATGTGGAGTTGATCCTTGTTTTTTTATATAAAATATAGGTTTTGGTTTTGTTAAAAATACGAACTCTACATGCCAAACTTTTTCTAAAATATGGCCCTACACTTGATTTCTTTTATATTGGTATCTAATTAAATGTATTAAAACCTGCCGTCGCATACGGCACCGTGATTAACCGAGTCCCGGAGGTTTGAATCTCGAAACAGGATTCGGGGCACCACACCTTCAAAGAATAAGTGAATTATGTTGTGATAAATTTTAATACTCGCAAGCGCACAAATCAGTTTATACTGTAGCGTCTAAGCGAGGTCAATCCCACAGAGACTCAAACAGTATGTTTTATAATTATCTTGTTAATCTTTGACTAAACTCCTAATCTAGCTAGAAATATTTATGGGAATTAAACAAATAAAATAAAGAAAAGCAAGTAAATTAAAGTAATAAAACTAAATTAAATATTACTAAGCAAGATATAAAAATAATGAAGTAATTTAGTAAGGTTTTGGAGTCATATATTTAATATCATCTTCCTTAATATTCATGCACATAAATGCTAATCTTATCTCGCACTAATTTGGTCCATAAATAGATATATAAAATCCAATAATTTTCAATCATGTAGTTAACCTACTTCCCGATTGAATTTGTTGATGAAATTTGGTTGAGATGTTCTACACATGATGAAGAACATCCCCTCCAAATATCATAAAAAAATTCCATCGGAAAGCATACCAAAAGGCCTGGTCTGTACCACTAGTGCTTGAAAAGTAATCCGCACCAGATATCTCCTCGATAGCTCAAATCACCAATTTTCTACATTGTATGAATCATTCAACTACAATTTTTTCCTTAACATGGATACAATAAAACCTAAAATAAATATATAAATGTTGAGCACTTAATGAATAAAGCTATGTGTGTATATGGTGCCAAATTTTGATTCTACAAGGATCTTAGTAGGTTCTTTTTGGGGTTCTTGTGTATTTACAGATTGTTAAATCTGTATCTTTTACTGTGATTGACATTGGTTGTAATCTTTTTTTTAGGCTTTTCCTTACTCTTGTAAAGCTCTACCAGGGACTTCTTTCCCCCACTCTTGTATTGTATTTTTTATCTTAATAATTAACAATATGTTCTTATTAAAAAAATGTAAATAATAAAAATCAAGTGAACAACCAGTATGTCACATTCCTGCTTTGGCTGGCCATTCCGACCACCAATAGTTGTCACTATTATATGATCAGTCTCGGTCCCATTGCCATTGACAACTGTGGGTTCCATATCCTAAAATTTGTAACAACTTTGTATTTAGTGGCAGAAATTACTAACAAAATTGATAAAAGTATTTATTCGAAATTATGTTAATCTTGCCAAATTTACCTTATCATCCCTAATTTCATGTCATTCATCCCTAATTGAAGTTTGGAGTATAGACCGAAGACAATGAAGATGGTCCGGCAACGATGGAGATAGACGGGTGGAGAGAGAGAGAGAGCAGGTCACAGGGAGAGACAGGAGATAGTGAGAGAGTAGCTTAATTGGAGTATGATGTAAAGAGAGAAGTGAGTGGATCGAGATGAACGGAGGAGTTGAACGACAATGATGAAGGCGGTGAAAGTTAGGGCTTGTGGAGAGGATGAATGGCCATATGAGAGTTAGGGCTTTGAGCATATGAGTGTGTTTGAGTGCTTTGAGGGATGAAATGAAAAAAATGGAGGGATTTTCGTTTTTAGTGAAAAAAATGAGCGGAGAATGAAAAATTCCCCCAATTGTTTTCATTTTTCATTTTTAATTTATCCTTAGTAACGGATTAAGTAACGCTTTAAACGTTACACAAAAATTCCTTAGTGCACTATTTATTTAAAAAAAGGGTAAAATAATATTATTTACTTTAGTAACGAATATCTCACCTCAGTAACGTGCTTAGTCCGTTACATATCGGTAACATTTTTAGTCCGTTACAAACTCTAAAAAATGTCCGTTACAAATAACACGAAATAGTGTAGGCCTACTGAAATAGATAAAATCATTTATATCAAGCTTCCAGATTCTTAATTAAATCATACGGGATATGTAGCTATCTCCCAATTTATGATTCATGCTCCATGTGGACAAGCAAATTTAAGGGCACCATGTATGAACAAAAATAAATGGTCAAAGAACTTCCCGAAAAAGTTTTGTTCCGAAACCACAACAAAGAAGATGGTTTTCTTGTATATAAGAGAAGAAATGATCAAATATATGTACATAAGAATGGTGTGAAGCTTGACATTAGATATGTTGTTCCCCATAATGTTGATTTGGTAATCAAGTATTAAGCCCATATAAATGTTGAGTGGTGTTATAAAGTATCTTTTCAAATATATTAATAAATGATCCAACAGAGCAACAATGATCTTAGAGGAAAACATTGCCCAAAATAGTAGTACTGGAGTTGAAGAAAGTAAAGAGGTTGATGAGATTAAATCTTTCTTGGACTGTTGTTATCTATTAGCGTGTGAAGCATGTTGGAGAATATTTCAATTTGATATCCAATATCGAAGTATGGGTGTAAAAGGCTTAATTTTCATCTTCCTGGAAAACATTCTCTCACTTTTCGAGATACTAATTCTTAAGACAACATTTTTAATAGATTTGATACTCAGAAAACTATGTTCATTAAATGGATGAAAACAAATGTTTTGTATAAGGATGCAAGAAAATTAACATATGTGGACTTTCCTACATAATGGGTCTGGCGACAGAACTACAAATTATGGAAAAATAGGGAAGCCGGAAAATTAATTGGTTGCATTGTTTATACACACCCTATTTCAGGAAAATGATTTTATCTTAGAATGTTATCAAATGTCATTAAAGGATCCCGTTCTTTTAAGGAAATAAGAACAATAAATGGAGTTCGATATCCAACGTACAAATCAACATGTTACGCCTTAGGCCTGTTGGACAATGATCAAGAATGGCATGATGCAATATTGCAAGCTTCCTGATGCGATCTCGGATCATTTTTCCTAACCAATTTGATGGAACCTCAACCCTTGGACTACGAACGTAGTAAGAACCTTAGAATTTGGTCGAAAAGATGGATGATGGAAACCTTAACCCAATCCTTGAAACAAGAATTGATCCTTAGTATAGCGAAGACGTCATAATCAATTAGTTGAGAATTGATTGATATGTCAAGAACAATTGAATTAATCAATTCAAATTATTCAACAAGTTCGAATAAGAACTCAAAGGTGTAAAACACTCAATAATTATATAATATCATGAATCCCTAATAGCATTTAACAACCTCCTTTAAATAGGATAAACAAAACCTTAAAATACTAATTCCTACTTAAAAATGAGAATAATAACTCTTACAATATTCCTAATGCAATAAGAAAATAAATAAATACTCTCAAATAAGTCCATAATTATCTATAATCTCCGGGCTTTAATTAATATGAAATAACAAAGAAAAACGCCATAAACTATTTTAATGCAAAAGTACTTTTACAGTTTTTCAGTTTTACTGCAAATCGACCTTTGTAGTTTTCCAAAAGCCTATTCAATGATTCAAACATCATATTGGCTAAGCATTGTTCTCCATTCTTGTTCTTCATTTCCTTGAATGCTTTTCCAAGCTCTAGCTTTATTCATCATCTCTTAGACCATTATCATGAGCGCCTCCTTGATCTTTCTTGCTTTAGCTCTGGAGATTAATTGGACCACTTGGAACCCGGATGGGGTCTGCATAGTCTTCGCTTTATGACCCAACTCCGGTGCTAGCCTTGGATTCATCTTTCCCCTCATCTTGAAAAGGAATTGTCCTCAATTCATCACATATACTAAACGAACTTAGATTGGTAAGGTTAAATATAGCACTCACATTATACTCACCATGTAATTCAAGTCTGTATGCATTGTCGTTGATCATTTGCACAACTTGAAATGGTTCATCTCCTCTTGGTATCAACTTAAAATGCCTTGAATTGGAAAGTGTTCCTTCCTCATGTGCAACCAAACCTAATCTCTCAGCTCAAAAACCACCTTCTTCCTTCCTTTGTTTGCTTGTTGCACATACCTCTCAGTACTTCGCTCTATATTTTGACTTGCATTTTCATGAATTTGTCTAACAAATTCAGCTATTTTCCTACATGATAAAGCATTCGCGACTACATTCTCTTTTCCCTATTTGTACTTAATCACATATGGGAAGGTCTCTATGAAATCCACCCACTTAGCATAGCTCTTGTTCAACTTTTACTGGCCTTTTAAGTGCTTCAACGATTCATGATTCGTGTGAATCACAAACTCCTTCGGCCAAAGGTCATGCTGCCATGTCTCTAATGCTCTCACCAATGCATAAAGCTCATTGTCGTAGGTAGGGTAATTTAAGGTCGCCCCACCTAGCTTCTCACTAAAGTACACTATTAGCTTCCCTTCTTGCATAAGAAGAGCACCAATTTCATTTCTTGAAGCATCACATTCAATTTCAAAAGCCTTTGAAAAATTAGGTAAAGATAATAAGGGCGCGTTACTTAGCTTGCTTTTTAGTAACTTAAATATCTTCTCTTGCTCCTCTCCTCATTTGAATCCCACATTCATCTTGATCACCTCATTCAATAGTGCCATAATCGTGCTAAAATCCTTCACGAACCGTCGGTAAAAACTAACAAGTCCATGGAAGTTCCGCATTTGCCCAACACTTGTAGGACTTGGCCATTCTTATATAGCCTTCACCTTTTCCTCATTGTGAGAATCCGCAAATGCGACCCCCGGGTCTCAACCCCTCGTTGGTGGGCGTCTGAAACGTCGGAAAGGATTCCGTTGTTCCATTTGCTTCTATGTGTTGATAATTCATATCGGGTGTCCCTCTATCCTATTTCTAGATGCAAGAGGGTTCGTTCAGAGTCGCCAGTACGTTTTACGAGAAAACGGACAAAATAGTTGTGTAAGAGGAAAGGCTACAGGTAAGCCTTTCTTTACACGTTTGTCTACGAAACCAGGATTCTATAGAGTTCGGGAACTATATTACGGTTTGGGAAGGTGTTAAGCACCCATTCCGCCCTTTCGGTCTCTAGTGGTTTTATATGTTTACTCTATGTTGGAAAACTTGGATGCTTTTACTGATATTCTACTGCTTTCTGGAAATAACTAATGAAAACCTGATTTTCGAGCGCGTTAGGAATCTACCACAACTATGTCGCCACTTCGCTTACTAGGACGGGGATCGACCTGCCCGGTCAGGTCGCGGGGTGCGGGGCAGCGCCCCGTTAGAAAAATCGAGTTTTAAACAAGTCTACAATAAAACTAATATACAAATATCTTATTTAATTACTAGAAGAGACTTTAGTTACCTTCCCGACGATATATATAAGAATAAGAGAGAGAAAATATAATACGGCAGAGAAGACCTCCGGCGAATATTAGCTTTTCCTCTTAGAAATATTTCCAGCGGTCTGACTCTAGAAGGTGGTACACCGGGTGCCAAGATTAGATCCGAGACTCTTGCGGAAATAAATGTTATCGCAGATGCTTCCGGGGAAGGCTTAAAGATTAGAAAACATCAGAGAGAATAAGGAATTTTAGTATAGAAATTGTGGCGAGAAGTTGCCGTCCAGAACCCTTGGGGGTGTTGGCCTATTTATAGTGCTCGGGAGAGATTGTCGCGCGACATTCCCCCAGAAAGGGCAAGTGTCGCGCGACATATCTCTTTGTCGCGCGACAAACGGCTGAAGTGATGGGTTCTGACACTGTGATGTGTCAGAAAGTGGTTGGTCGGGTGCAGAGAGGGATTGTCGCGCGACATAGTGGGATTGTCGTGCGACAAGCGGCTGAAGTGATGGCTCCTGACACTGTGATGTGTCAGAAAGTGGTTGGTCGGGTGCAGAGATAGATTGTCGCGCGACATAGTGGGATTATCGCGCGACATTCCAATGATTGTCGCGCGACAATGTGATATGTCGTGCGACAATCCTTCATAAAAAAGGTTTGTTGGCCAACAAACCCACCAAGGGTAGTTTCGGGTGCTTGGGTGGGTCCCGAACCTAAAAACAGTAGTTCTCGAAGGTCGTTAGGGTTCTTGCGGGGGTCACGGATCGGGGTGTCTACAGACCCTCTCGACTCAAGCTCCTTGCTTGCAAGGAATTGAGGCGACTGGAAGATACTTCGATTTGTGGCTCCCGCAAGAACCCTAAGAGAGTGTGCGTATGAAAGAAGTGCTTGTGAGTGCCTCCGGAGAGGGCTTGTGCCTGTAGGAAGGACTTACTCTGCCTCTGAAGAGGGCTTTCGTTACCTCGTTGCCTTTGTTTAGATGGCTTGATTTGCTCTACTTGCCTCAGATGGGAGGACTACCATGCGTGCCTCTCTGGGAGGGCTTAACCTCAGGTGGGAGGACTACCAATGTGTGCCTCTCTGGGAGGGCTTAACCTCAGGTGGGAGGACTACCATGCGTGCCTCTCTGGGAGGGCTTAACCTCAGGTGGGAGGACTACCATGCGTGCCTCTCTGGGAGGGCTTTTGATCTGAAAAGAGAAAGAAAATTGCCTCTGGGGAGGGCTTTTGTGAGTAATTTTGCCTCTGGCGAGGGCTTGTGTTTTGTGATTTGCCTCTAGAGAGGGCTTGTGCCAGTAGAAAGGACTTGTGAGTGATGTTTTGCCTGTAGAAAGGGCTTATGTGAATGGATTGCCTCCGGAAAGGACTTTCACCTAAAAAGGGCTTAGTGATTGGTTTGCCTCCGCAGAGGGCTTATGTGAATGGATTGCCTCCGGAGAGGGCTTGTGCCTGTAGAAAGGACTTGTGAGTGATGTTTTGCCTGTAGAAAGGGCTTATGTGAATGGATGCCTCCGGAAAGGACTTTCGCCTAAAAAGGGCTTAGTGATTGATTTGCCTCCGCAGAGGGCTTATGTGAATGGATTGCCTCCGGAGAGGGCTTGTGCCTGTAGAAAGGACTTGTGAGTGATGTTTTGCCTATAGAAAGGGCTTATGTGAATGGATGTCTCCGGAAAGGACTTTCGCCTAAAAAGGGCTTAGTGATTGGTTTGCCTCCGCAGAGGGCTTATGTGAATGGATTGCCTCTAGAGAGGGCTTGTGCCTGTAGAAAGGACTTGTGAGTGATGTTTTGCTTATAGAAAGGGTTTATGTGAATGGATGCCTCCGGAAAGGACTTTCGCCTAAAAAAGGGCTTAGTGATTGGATTGCCTCCGCAGAGGGCTTATGTGAATGGATTGCCTCCAAAGAGGGCTTGTGCCTGTAGAAAGGACTTGTGAGTGATGTTTTGCCTGTAGAAAGGGCTTATGTGAATGGATGCCTCCGGAAAGGACTTTCGCCTAAAAAGGGCTTAGTGATTGGTTTGCCTCCGCAGAGGGCTTATGTGAATGGATTGCCTCTAGAGAGGGCTTGTGCCTGTAGAAAGGACTTGTGAATGATGTTTTGCCTGTAGAAAGGGCTTATGTGAATGGATGCCTCCGGAAAGGACTTTCGCCTAAAAAGAGCTTAGTGATTGATTTGCCTCCGCAGAGGGCTTATGTGAATGGATTGCCTCCGGAGAGGGCTTGTGCCTGTAGAAAGGACTTGTGAATGATGTTTTGCCTGTAGAAAGGGCTTATGTGAATGGATGCCTCCGGAAAGGACTTTCGCCTAAAAAGGGCTTAGTGATTGATTTGCCTCCGCAGAGGGCTTATGTGAATGGATTGCCTCCGGAGAGGGCTTGTGCCTGTAGAAAGGATTTGTGAGTGATGTTTTGCCTGTAGAAAGGGCTTATGTGAATGGATGCCTCCGAAAAGGGCTTTCGATGTGTGGGTGCCTCGAGAAGAGGGCTTTGTGTGCGTAAGTGCCTCGAGAAGAGGGCTTCGTGAATGTAAGTGCCTCGAGAAGAGGGCTTGTGTTTGCGTGGGTGCCTCGAAAAGAGGCTTGGTTCTCTATAGTGGCAACTGATGAGAAGCTAAAGAGAGAGGTCTCTGAGGAAAAAGTGCTCATTTGGGAGTTTTTTAAAAACCCATTCTAAAAGTTTTGCTTTCTCTGGGAAAACTGAAAACTTGTTTTGTAAGTTATTTTATTCCAAAAGAGGAGTTTTCACGATGGATTTCTTGATTTTTGTACTTCGTGCGTAGCAATGATTCAACCGTTTGCTTGTTTCTAAGTCGTTTCTGATTTCATCAAGCTGAGAAGGAAATCTGTTTTGAAGGAGTCTCTGATCTCTTTGATATTCATTGGCCATTCTTTGAGGCACTTTTGTAAGCCCACATCGTTTTCTGTTTTTCGATGTCCTTATTTCTCCCTCGTTCGGGGAAGCTTTTCCTGCCTTTTCTGTTTTTGGTCAAGAGCTTCTTTTCCCGTTTGGCGTGATCAGGAGCCTTACTCACCCAAGACGAAGCCCTGAGCCGGTTTGGCCTAGCTGTCACTCTTGGTGTGGCTCTCCCTGCCACTCTATACAATTCTGTTTCTCTCGCTCACTCTGGGCGCTCATGCGGGATTTTTCTCTTTTCTACTCTTTCAATTTTTCTATTCCCGTCTTATCTGATATTTTCTCATTCTCATTTGCTAGATTTCAGTCTTCTAGAGATCAGAGATTTCTTTGTAGGCTGTTTGCTCTCGCGATTTGAAGAAACGACTTAGAATATGGCATTTGATATTATCGTGCGAGTGTGTGTTTTTTCTGCATAAAAGTCGAGAAAAACCACCTTGAAGTTCCCCTACTGAAAAATGCCAAGTTTGAGATATGATTGGCCATGCGACAGTTCAATGGAGTAGGTTTTGTCCCACAAGCGGGCTCTTTTCTTCTCATTCTCTTATTCTCTCTCTAGCTTCTCATTTCTCGAGTTTTCCCGTATCTGGATGCTCAGGGTGTTCTTCGATGCAGTCTCTATTCTAATGACAAGGATGATAGGGTAGATTGTGACCGCAGTGTGATCTACTAGGATGTGAAGTGCGCTAAAAATGTGCATGCTCGTGTTTGGTGATCTTATTTGAAAGATAATGTATGCTATGCATGTACTAGTGAAGTGGTGTTTGAACATGTTCGATAACTTGATATGTAAAAGTATTGCTTGCAGGCTGCAGATACTTTCCATGCTGTTTTGTTGATCCTGATTCGCAGTTTCCTGCATGTTTAAACAAACATTAATTAATTCACATAATTATCTCAATAGTAACATCCGATTTTTGGAACTTACATACTTTTACCTTTCAAACCTTAAGGACTCTCGTAATTTACTCTAAAAAATCGTATAGCTCTCATAACTACCCAAAGTACCCTCAGGTTTTGAAAACTACATATTTTTTTCCTATAGGCCCATAACTCTCGTAATTACCCCAAAGTACCCTCAGGTTTTTTTTTTAAAAATTACATAATTTTACCCTCTTATTATATAACTCACATAATTACACGAAAGAACCCTCAGGTTTTGACATAATTTTACCTTTATAACCCTATATCTCTCGTAATTACACCAAAGTACCCTCAGGTTTGGAAAATTACACAATTTACCCTTATAACCCTATATCTCTCGTAATTACACCAACGTACCCTCAAGTTTTGGAAAATTACACAATTTACCTTATAACCCTATATCTCTCGTAATTACACCAAAGTACCCTCAGGTTTGGAAAATTTACACAATTTACCCTTATAACCCTATATCTCTCGTAATTACACAAAAGTACCCTCAGGTTTTGGAAAATTACACAATTTTACCCTTATAACCCTATATCTCTCGTAATTACACAAAAGTACCCTCAGGTTTTGGAAAATTTACACAATTTACCCTTATAACCCTATATCTCTCGTAATTACACCAAAGTACCCTCAGGTTTCCTACACATATTTATATAAAAGTACCCTCGGGTTCAATACAGAGTAAAGAAATACATGCTGGTGAAAAATAGGCCTATAATGACATAAAAAATGATGACCATCAGGCCCCTGCAAAATTGAAAGGAACTAAGTGAGTATTGAAAAAGTGATTTCTTTTGGCAACAATGAACTTGTCTGTTGGAGAAATGTATGACAAATGATGAGTATAAGTGCATGATTTCTCCGATAAATACACATCTCTTCCTTCCTTCATCCCCACACTTACTCTTTTATCTTTGTAGAAACAAAGTCCTCTCACTACATAAATGTTGACTTTTCTTATACCAAAGCTCGAGATGCCTTGGTACCCTCGGAACTCAAGCTTGCCACTCCCCATACTTCTCTATATGTGGAGTGTAGTGGCATGGACGGCTGACTCGGTAATTCAACTATGCATGGTTTGGCTTTTCTTAGCCCCTCCGGGCTGATATCATTCGTTCAATCTGGTGATTGGTGGAGGAAGATCTGGCTGTCGTCCCTTATCAAATGCAATGGTTTCAGTTCGTGGGCTCAGAGCCCTCCGAGGCATAAATGAAGCTTAAGTTGCACTGGTGGCTAAGGATACGATGTGGCTTCTTTCCGGGGCTAAGATGGGGTGCTAGATAACAAATGTACTGACTTTTGGTGTTCTGGACCACCGTTTATGAAGTTTGAAAAACTGCTCTTTTTTATAAAACAAAAAAGTTTTTATAATAATTAAACCGGGCCTGAAGTAACTTCTCAGGTTGCCTACGTTCCCCGTGGTATTTCCTCCATAAACAAAAGTGAGTTGGGGCTCAGGTTTACGTAGTTCTGGATTATACATGCTATTGCTTTAATAATAATATTTCTTGAATGTAGCGTCTGACCATCTACATCTGCGGCTATTACAGCTCTCCTTGTGTTGATTTCTTTAACGATGTACGACCCAGTTCTGAACTTTTCTCTCGGATCTCTTATCGGCTTCTCTAACCTTTCTCAAAACTACATTGTTCTCACAAATACCCGAGTCTTCACTTTTCGATTTTAAAGGCCCCATAATGACGATACACGGCCTTCTACCGTTTCTCATTTAGCGATGCTAACTCACTTTAGCGGGTTGTTGGCCATATTTGGTCCGCCTGGTGCGGGGATTTTTCCTTCTTCGATTAGATCTTGGATGCGGTGTCGGAGGGCTAAACATCTATCTGTGTCATGGCCCACAGATTGGTGGTATAAACAGTTCTCGTTCATCCTCCAAGAAGAAGGGACGGGATTTGGTGGAGGACGAGGGTTGAGTGGGGTAACCAGGCCCGCATTCTGTAGCAATTCAAGACTTTTGGTCAGGGTTGTGGGGAGGTTGCTGAATTTTCTATTTTTATTGGGTTGATATGTATTGGGGGCTTCGGCTTGTATAGGCCACGTTAATTGGGGTTGTTGCTGCTGAAAAGGATTTTGTTGGTACGGATAAGAGCTTAGCTGGTTTACAACGGGGGTGGCTGTGCTCTTCTCAGTATATGAGGCCTTCCTTGTTTGGGTGTCCGCCTTTCTGGCCAACTCTTCTTCTACTTGGGATCCCATGCTTAAAAGTGCTCGAAAATGTGGGAACACGTGCTTTCCCATACAAGTCAATACAGCCGGAGTGAAGTTTTTCTGAATTATCTCTAACTGCTCCTCTTCGTCTGGTCGTTTGGACATCTGGGATGCCAATTCTCTCCAACGGGTAACAAAATCACTGAAGCTCTCTTTCTCACCCTGTTTGGCCATCTCTAAGTGTTTACGGGTGACCTCCAACTCTTCATTGGACCCGTATTTAGCCATGAATTCCTTGACGATATCCCCCCAAGTTTTTGTGTGGTGCCTCTCTAAATCAAAAAACCATCTCAGGGCTGCCCCCGTGAGAGTCATATGAAATGCCTGGGCCAACTCAGGTTCTCCACAGCCAGATACTTGCATGGATCGGATATATGATTGCAGATGTGTTTTTGGGGGCGTGGTTCCAGTAAACTTGGTGATAGATGGGAGTTTGAACCCCTGTGGTAGTCTTGCCTCGGGGTAGAGGGAGAATGCATTCATATCAGTAACCTCGTCTGCTCCTTTCATTAGGGAAACTCCCTTCTGCAGGACCCTCATCTGTTCCTTCAGTTTTTTCATTTCTTCACTCTCTTTAGATACTTCATCGGGCTGTTCTCGAGCTATAACTGATTCTGCATATACTGCCCGGAGTCGGTTTATATCTGGGTATTCATTGGGAGGGGCTACCATGGCTGGTGGTAGGACAGGTCCTGCAGGAATTTGTGGCCATTGTGGGTGTTGAGGGTCGAAACCTGGTTAGACTTGGGGTTGCGGCCAGATGATGGGTGGCTCTTGTTGCTGATAAGTAGGGCCGGAGTCCGGGGCCCATTGGTTCTGGTTATTGGGGTCAGTTTGAATGGGGCCTGTTGGGATAGGACCTGTTTGCTGTGGGTTGGTGCCTTGGACTGGGGGGAGTACTTGTGATGATTGCCCTTGATTCGGATCTCGATTCGGTGGTAGTCGTTCAAACCCCGGTGGCGCAGTTCGTTCGGCTGACCATCCTTCTATTCGAACCCGGGTGTTCTGCTGCTCAGTAGATATGCTGGCCAGGCTTTGACTAACGGTTATTAATAGGCGATGCAATTCTTCTAGGGTAGGCGGAGCCCTCGGTACCTCTGCTAGATTCGGATCAACTGCTTGGATCTCTGAGTCATTCAGATTGGAAGTCGACATAGTCGGAGTGCTCGGTCGAACTAATCTACCGGTGCAGTCTCTTCCTGCCCAACCTTCCAGACTGTAGTCGTAGGGCTGTAGATATACCACATAGCGAAGATGAAGGAAGACTGAGGTGTGATTCATTTCTGCCAAGAGAAACCACGAAGAAAGAAAAACAACGAAAACCAAGTTTCGGGTGTTTATAAAGACACATCAACAACAACTTGAGTGAATTCCCGGTGGGAGTTTAGGGTAGGCAGCAAAGTGCTCCTTGGGTTACCCTACTTATCCCGAATTTTTTTTTAAAAAACTCATCTTTTGATTTTATGAAAATTGGGAATATCTCTCCTCTTGAGTTGCTTTTCATGGGAGATGTACCGGGGAAAGTCACAACGAGCTGATCTCGTTGTAAATTTCTATGACGGAGGTTGGTCAGCCTCCGGCCGTACTCGCCAATATCTGGTGGAGATATACATGACAAGGCCCTATGCGGTACGAACTCCTCACGGTTGATAAAAAAGATAAGAGTGTTCTATCTTGACTCTTCCTATATGCAACGCAGGTGTAATGCAAGGTGAAGGCTTCAGGCTCCCCCCTATTTGGCAAGACCTCGCGATATACCCCAGGGGCGGGTACGTGCAAGAATCTTTTGATATACTTCCCGGGTACGTGAGTGTTCTCGTCACTCGATATACCTCGGGGGCGTACTTGGCCAAGGAGAGTGGAAGTAAATGCTTTCGGTTTATGTTGGCCCAAGCAAGCCAACTCCCTACTCACTTATAATACTTCCGAGGGTTTGGGGTAAAAATCACACTCGTAAGATCCATGCATGAATAGTGATGTGCGTGAAAACAAGAGTTTTCAAAAGATTTAATTACAGATATCTTATCTTTGAGGTGTATTTTGAAAACGCCATTTTTATTTGAAAACATATTTCTTTACAATCAAATACAACAGAAAGGGGAAATCCTAAACATATGTCTATGTCAATGAATGGACACTACTGCGCCTCTAGGTCAGGTCAACAATAAAATCCAGGCGCCACGTCAGGGGGCAAGTAGGGAAAGCAGTAAAAGCATGCATATCAACATATTTATAAACAAAAAAAAAAAACCACACATAAGAGCCTAGTTCTCTCGGTCCCCAGCAGAGTCGCCACTGTGAGAATCCGCAAATGCGACCCCCGGGTCTCAACCCCTCGTTGGTGGGCGTCTGAAACGTCGGAAAGGATTCCGTTGTTCCATTTGCTTCTATGTGTTGATAATTCATATCGGGTGTCCCTCTATCCTATTTCTAGATGCAAGAGGGTTCGTTCAGAGTCGCCAGTACGTTTTACGAGAAAACGGACAAAATAGTTGTGTAAGAGGAAAGGCTACAGGTAAGCCTTTCTTTACACGTTTGTCTACGAAACCAGGATTCTATAGAGTTCGGGAACTATATTACGGTTTGGGAAGGTGTTAAGCACCCATTCCGCCCTTTCGGTCTCTAGTGGTTTTATATGTTTACTCTATGTTGGAAAACTTGGATGCTTTTACTGATATTCTACTGCTTTCTGGAAATAACTAATGAAAACCTGATTTTCGAGCGCGTTAGGAATCTACCACAACTATGTCGCCACTTCGCTTACTAGGACGGGGATCGACCTGCCCGGTCAGGTCGCGGGGTGCGGGGCAGCGCCCCGTTAGAAAAATCGAGTTTTAAACAAGTCTACAATAAAACTAATATACAAATATCTTATTTAATTACTAGAAGAGACTTTAGTTACCTTCCCGACGATATATATAAGAATAAGAGAGAGAAAATATAATACGGCAGAGAAGACCTCCGGCGAATATTAGCTTTTCCTCTTAGAAATATTTCCAGCGGTCTGACTCTAGAAGGTGGTACACCGGGTGCCAAGATTAGATCCGAGACTCTTGCGGAAATAAATGTTATCGCAGATGCTTCCGGGGAAGGCTTAAAGATTAGAAAACATCAGAGAGAATAAGGAATTTTAGTATAGAAATTGTGGCGAGAAGTTGCCGTCCAGAACCCTTGGGGGTGTTGGCCTATTTATAGTGCTCGGGAGAGATTGTCGCGCGACATTCCCCCAGAAAGGGCAAGTGTCGCGCGACATATCTCTTTGTCGCGCGACAAACGGCTGAAGTGATGGGTTCTGACACTGTGATGTGTCAGAAAGTGGTTGGTCGGGTGCAGAGAGGGATTGTCGCGCGACATAGTGGGATTGTCGCGCGACAAGCGGCTGAAGTGATGGCTCCTGACACTGTGATGTGTCAGAAAGTGGTTGGTCGGGTGCAGAGATAGATTGTCGCGCGACATAGTGGGATTATCGCGCGACATTCCAATGATTGTCGCGCGACAATGTGATATGTCGTGCGACAATCCTTCATAAAAAAGGTTTGTTGGCCAACAAACCCACCAAGGGTAGTTTCGGGTGCTTGGGTGGGTCCCGAACCTAAAAACAGTAGTTCTCGAAGGTCGTTAGGGTTCTTGCGGGGGTCACGGATCGGGGTGTCTACACTCATCAACCTGAATTTCTTGTGCACTCACAACAAAACTAAGAAACACAAGTTTATCTATGCAAAAGGTGCACTTTTTCAAGTTAGCATATAACTTCTCCTTTTGCAAAACATCTAAAACTTAGTTTAAATGACTTACATGATCATCTAAACTCTTGCTATAAAGAAGAATATCATCAAAATAGAATACAACAACACATATGCCAATGAATGATCTCAAAGCATGTTCATTAATCTCACGAAAGTACTAGGTGCATTAGACAAACCAAAAGGCATAATTAACTATTCATATAAATTATATTTAGTTTTAAAAGCAGTTTTTCATTTATCGCCTTCTTTCATTCTAATTTGATGGTACCCACTTTTCAAATCAATTTTAGAGAATATGTAAGACCATACAACTCATATAACATATCATCTAAACGTGGAATATGATGGCAATACTTTACCGTGATATTATTGATTGCTCGACAATAGACGCAGATTTTACATGTTCCATCCTTCTTGGGTACAAGTAACACTGGTACCGCACATGGGCTCATTCTCTCTCATATGTACCCTTTCTCCGAAAGTTTGATCATTTGTAGTTGAAGTTCTTTCGTTTCCTTTGGGTTACTCCTATAGGCTGGCAGGTTTAGAATGGGCACTCCTGGTATAAAGTCAATTTGGTGCTCTATTCCTCAGATGGGTGGTGTGTAACATCTCGTATTTCGTTTTCAAGCCAATTCTCTTCTTCAGCCCGGGTAAGGCTTTATCGCAATTAGATCGTGAACATTGGGCTTCAAGCCTCTTGTATTTGACCCTACACCTCTAGCATGTAATATTAGGTATATTAAGTTTATGAGATTAATCGTTTCATTATTCGGGTGGTCCGAATCAAAAAAGGGAAGTAAATCGCGTATTTTGTTAAGGCTTTATCGCCATTAGATCGTGAACATTGGGTTCCGAGCCTCTTGTATTTGACCCAACACTTATAGCATGTCATATTAGGTATATTAAGTTTTTGAGATTAATCGTTTCATTATTCGGGTGGTCCGAATCGAAAACGGGATGTAAATTGCGTACTTTGAACTTTTCGAAAAAGTTAATTTTTGGCCAAAGTTTGGAGGACATAACTTTTTAATCCAAGGTCCAAATGTCTCCCCGTTTGTGGTCACGTCTTCATCTCAATCCCCTCTACAACTTTCATGTTTCAATCATAAGCCAAATCACACTCCTCGGTGGTCGAATCAGCTTTCGAAGTAAGCCAATTGCTAAAATTTGGTTGTTCGGTAACATTTCAGCAAAGCACTGTCTTCGGTGAATTTCTGGGAATTATTTATCCATAATTTGAGGAACCTTCCTCTTAATAAGTTGTGTATCTTTGAATTACCTTTTCGTGAACATAAAGATCACCTTAATCAGAGTTCCGAGCAAGAAGTTATGGCCAAAATACTAACAGTGCACCAGATTTCACCCATCAGTCGACTGATGGGATTGATCAGTCAACTAAAGGGTTCCTGAGACCGATTATAAAGGCAAAACTGAGCTCATTTCGTCCATAACATATACACCAACCTAGAGAGCTCCAAGGGGACTATTGGGGGGTTATTTTGGGAGCTTTTGAGAGGGTTTGATCACCCCTAAATATGATTCATCATTTGAATCATCACCATCATCATCTTCCTCTTCAATTCCTTTCCTCCATTAATGAGGGTTTCAAGCTCCACTTTGGGGATTTCAATATTTCTTAGACTACGGCTCGATCCACCGCTCTTAACCTCGAAGATCTACTTGATTGAGGTGGGAACAATAGTATTAAAGTTTTTTTTCAAAGATTATGCATTCAATCGCCATTTTTATACAAATTGGGGGTTTTTCTTTACGAAACAGATTTCTATGCATTTGTGGATTTTAGGTATAAAACTTATGATTATAATTGTTGGCTATCATTTATTATTGTTAGTATTTCATGATTTCATAAGAACATCTCACATTTAGTTGATTTATCACAAACCCTTGTTATTAGTCGCTAGCACGCAAGTGTGTATAAGCTATTGGGCAAAATAAAACTTTGATACGCTCTAGATATGGGGTGATATCCATAAGATGAGCTATATTATGTCTTAAAATGATATATACAACCCTCATACACATTGTTGGGATATACGTATATACGGATATATAATTATGGGTATGGTTGTGAATAGTATGCTATGGTACGCATACCTACGATACTATACTTGGTTTTAAAAGTATGTTTTAGCCTTGGTCACTATATTGACGAATAGAGAGAGTGAATTATATTTTCTTGTCTTTGAATCAATACAAAGGTCCCTTTAAATAAGGGTAGAATGAGTTATACATGGGAGGAAAAATAAGGAAAAATAGTGATTCTAGCAGTCACATACCATATATATATATATATAACATATCTAATCACATACCATATTTATACATATCTTCTAATACTCCCCCTCAAGTTGTAACACAATAAAAGAATTGTGTTACTAGTTTGTCCGGAATTTATATTCGGCTACTTATCCTCTACACAATAAAATTAAATGTGTCGATTTTATAAATTATATATTCTTTAACAAAGTGCCAACATTGTTTATGATTTTTATGAGTTTAATGAGGTATGATTATGTTCTTCGTTGAATTCCTTTATACTTTGGAACCTCATTTATTAGGCTTGTTTACAACTTTAATAGTTCAATTGTTAGTTTCATTTCACTCTCATGTTCCCATTGGGATTTTTAGCTCATATCTTTCCTCCACATGTACACAATCTGATCGTGTAATAGATGACAAGGGAAAGGGGGATGGATAAGGTTGCATGCAATAGAGTAGATCATTGATACCAACTAGACCTTATGTAGTCTTCACGTAGAGGACTTTGGTTTGTTTCTTTTAGGTTTTGTTAGTAATATGTTTTGGATATGTAATATAATTAAAGAATATTTTGTAGAGAGCTTATGGTTTTATGTATTTATGACTTTTATAGTTAACGAGTTTTGATAATGGCTTGTGGTTTGGTTAACAGTTCGTATCGTATAAGTGCATCATATTTTAAGATTTATATTTAGGGAACTTCAGTTGGTCTTATGTGCGTCCATTATCCAAATTTATATCCACCCTGTAGGCGGATACCATAGCGTCCCCGCTACCCCGAGGTGTGGGATTCGGGGCGTTACATGTACACACAATTGCATGACATATAAACTATATACATACATGTTAGAATACATATATTCTTATGCTTTGTATAGTTTTGACAAGATTCTTATATTTAGATGTGAATGAGTATATAATTTTATGAATGTTTTTCCTATGAATATTTTGGATTTAATGAGGCACTAATGGTCCATGGGGTTGACTTAGCCTTGGTGGCTACATACCCTGGTCCATGTAGAGGGACCCGCTTCAGAGCAGCATACTTTATGGTCCGTAGGGGGACCCCGTGAGGCGGCATACCCTACACCATCTAGGTGGTCCACAAGGGGACCCAGCCTTGGGGCTGCATACCCTAGCCCTGGGGACTTAGATCGCAATCGCTGTGCACAGTAAAGTAAATCCTAGATGTTCGTTGTGAGACAGACGGAAATAAGATTTGACGATTAAAAATTAGTGCCTAAGATGTCTTTTGGTGTATTTTATTATTATCCTGAATTATACTTATTTTGCCTATATATATATTTTAGTATATTATATAATTGATCGTTGTGCACAGGTACACAATCTGATCGTGTAGTAGATGACAAGGGAAAGGGGAATGGATGAGGTTGCATGCAATAGAGTAGATCCTTGATACCAACTAGACCTTATGTAGTCTTCACATAGAGGACTTTGGTTTGTTTCTTTTGGGTTTTGTTAGTAATATGTTGTGGATATGTAATATAATTGAAGAATATTTTGTAGAGAACTTATGGTTTTATGTATTTATGACTTTTATAGTTAACGAGTTTTGATAATGGCTTGTGGTTTGGTTAACAGTTTGTATCATATAAGTGCATCATATTTTAAGATTTATATTTAGGGAACTTTAGTTGGTCTTATGTACGTCCATTATCCAAATTTATATCCACCCTGTAGGCGGATACCGTAGCGTCCCCGCTACCCCGGGGTGTGGGATTCGGGGCGTTACATGTACACATAACTGCATGACATATAAACTATATACATATATGTTAGAATACATATATTCTTATGCTTTGTATAGTTTTGACAAGATTCTTATATTTAGATGTGAATGAGTATATTATTTTATGAATGTTTTTCCTATGAATATTTTGGATTTAATGAGGCACTAATGGTCCATGGGGTTGACTTAGCCTTGGTGGCTACATACCCTGGTCCATGTAGAGGGACCCGCTTCAGAGCAGCATACTTTATGGTCCGTAGGGGGACCCCGCGAGGCGGCATACCCTACACCATCTAGGTGGTCCACAGGGGGACCTAGCCTTGGGGCTGCATACCCTTGCCTTGGGGACTTAGATCGCAATCGCTGTGCACAGTAAAGTAAATCCTAGATGTTCGTTGCGAGACAGACGAAAATAAGATTTGACGGTTAAAATATTAGTGCCTAAGATGTCTTTTGGTGTATTTTATTATTATCCTGAATTATACTTATTTTGCCTATTTATATATATTTTAGTATATTATATAATTGGGGCCGGGATAGTATTTGACACGCATATCATATAAAATGGTTTTCATTGCATTAATATCTATCATATGTTATCAAAATAGTTTATACATACATGCATGATAACAACAAAACTATTTTCATTTTAATGCATCGCGTGTATGGTTTTGAAATGTATTTTTTCACAAACCTTATAGTTTCCACTGAGCCAGTGTTTGGCTCACTCCCATTTTCCAACAGCTTTGTAGGTACTCCCTTAAGATAGGACGAGTACGCAATAGAAAACCTCTGATGACCATATAAGTTTGTGGTCGTCTGTGGACGACTTGTATCTCATGGGCCATATATATTAATATAAGTTGTACAATTTGTTTCACTGTTGTATTTAATTTTATCTATAAGTGATGTCCAAGGCCTTTTATAAATTATTAGGACCTCGTTGGAGGAATTGTTGAATATTGAATTGTTTGATTTATATCTTTCAAATGTGGAGTTAAATTTTAGATAGACTTATAAATATTTATACAAGTGTTGATTTTATTGAAAATACAGACTCCACATGCCAATTTGTTTTGAAAAATACGGCCTTATTTGAAATTTTCTACTATATTAGTTCTTAGTTATGCATTCTAACCCGCCGTTGCGTACGGAACCGTGATTAACCGAGTTCCGGAGGTGCAAACCTCATAACGGGATTCGGGGCGTCACATGGTAAACCACTTGGAGTCTCCTCCATAAAGACATCATTAAAATCCTACAAGAGAGACATAATAACACTAGGCAAAGATGAATTTAATTCGTTAGTGTTCAAAAGCGCTTCTTTGTACATAAGTACAAGAAGTTGATTACAAAGCATCGCTCTCTTCACTTCACTAGCTCTCGCACAGAAATTCTTTTGCCTCCTCTCAAACTTTCTCTCTATAGCTATCATTGGTTTTTCCACTATACTTTTATTTTTTTAATCTTTCATTTCTTCTCACTCTCTTTTATTTTCCCCTCACTCTTTTTTCCTCACCACTCTCTCTTTTTCTTTTCAACTTTCCTTCACTCTTCCTCTTTTTGCAAGTTCAACTGGTCGGCATAGGCTTACTGAGATGGTAAAGGTGTTAGAATGATCATTCTTTTGTATCATTCTTTTGTTCATCTCTAAGGAGTATTTGTTGGTGAAGCCATCGTGTCTAAATATTCTATCATATTGCCAAGGTCGACCCAAAAGCATGTGGCTGGCTTGCATGGGAACCACATCACAAAGCACTTGATTTTCATACTTTCTAATGCTAAAGGACAGCAACACTTGCTTATTCACACTCATTTCCCCGCTATTATTTAGCCATTGAAGCTTGTAAGGTTTAGGGTGCTTAGTCGTAGGCAATGCTAGTTTTTCCACCATTGTCGTGCTAGCCACATTAGTGCAACTTCCTTCATCTATCACCAAACTACACACCTTGCCTAGCACTAGGCATCTAGTGTGGAAAATATTCTTGCGTTGCTCTTCGTCTTCCTTTGCTTAGACATTGAGAGCCATCCTTATTACGAGCAACTCACCATAGACGAGGCTTTCTTCCTCCTCCTCCTCATCCACATCCTCTAGAGGGAGCATATGCTCGTCATCCTCCATCTCGTACTCGCCATTATCCTAAAGAGCCATTACTTTCTTGTTCGAGCATTGAGTGGCAATATGGCCTCTCCCTTGACACTTTAAACAAATAATGTCATGGTTTCTTATAGTAGGAGTATTGGTGGTGTTAGGGGTTACCTTAGCCTGGCTTCCACTACTAGCTTCCGGTTTCGAATCAACTTTCGGTTTCTGAGTAGTTTCTTTGTCATCCTTTTTCCATGAACTTTGTTTCCATGACGACGAATAGGAACTCTGGCTTGGCCTCGAGCTGCCCCTTCTCTTGAGTTGTCGCTCAATCTTGATCGCCATGTGAACCATATCCTCAATTTCGACATACAACTGCAATTCAACTGCATTGGCAATCTCTTTGTTCAATCCACTTAAGAACCTACCATGGGAGCTTCACGGTCCTCTTTAATGTTAGCCCGGCTCATAGCAATCTCCATCTCTTTGTATTATTCATTAACACTACAATTTTCTTAAATTAACCCTTGTAGTCTTTGATACAACTCCTGATAGTAGTGGTCAGGCACAAACCGTTTCTTCATTATCCGCTTCATTTCTTCTTAAGTCTCAATCGGACCTTCACCACTCCGTTTTCTTTCAAGTACTAGTCAATTCCACCAAATAATGGCATAATCAGAAAATTCAATAGTCGCCAATTTCACCTTCTTGGACTCGGAGTAATTATGGCAAATAAACACTAATTCGAACTTCTTGATGCACTCAAGATGGGCCTCAGGGTTGTTCTTCCCTTGGAAGGACGAAATCTTCATTTTGATCCCATTCATGTTGTCATCCTCCTTATTCGATCCCCCACCAAACCGTCTACCGTTCTGTCGGTTGGCGATTACTGAATCAACATCCCTATCCCCATCGTCATGGCTATCCCGATAGAAATATAAAAATAATTCTTAACCCTCATTTCTCTAGGCTGTGGTTTTCCACTTCTTTGAGCACTACGAGATTTGTCGTATTGCTTAATTTGGATGCTTTTAACCCTATCTACTTTCACCCGCATTCACTTCAATTCATCACTCATCTCATCCTCTTACTCTTTAAAGCTACCCAATTCCTCTCTCATCGTTCTTTGTAAGGTACTCAGCATAACTTCTTGGAATAACTTAGGATCAAAACTAGGGCGATCCCTTTCATTACCGCTAGACATATTTGTTACAAAACAAAAATTAGTGAAAAAAAAAGAAATAAAATTCCCTTACTGCACTCTCTTATATGTTTCGCTCAAAATAATATCACTTAGCTTTTTCCGCTCGTGTTTATCACACAAATTGATGTAATTCCTCACAATTCACCTTTGGAACTTGACAAACAAGTTGAAAAATCTGAATTTTACAAGTCCTTAACACCCAATCAGACACCCAACAATTCGGTTGGACGTATTCAACAGTGTAATTTACCATAAAAGAAACCAACTTCTAGCAATAATAAGGAACCAAACGAATTACTATAAATGCTAGAGTATGCAAAGCAGAATTTCAAATAAAACACCAATGAATTTAAAACCCTAACGACTATAGTAATCAAGTTTTCCTAGGATTTTCTAGATTTCCAATATAGACCAAAATCATAAGATAAAACCCAATAAGAAGTATCAATGAATAATCTAGGGTTTTCGAAATCTTTAAACCTCCACATTTAAAAATTTAATGCCGCAATATTCACAAACAAACCCTAATAATAATAAAAATTTGATTATAGGGTTCTTCCAACCTAAAAAAATCAATATTTTTTTTTAAAAAGCCCTAATTGAACAAGATATAAGAAAGATCACAAATCTTAAAAATAGGACAAGAATTGAAAGAGCAAAAAATTAAATGATAGATAAACCTGGATAGAAAAATTCGCTCTAATAACAAATGATGCAATCTCGGATTGTTTCCTAACCAGTTTGATGGAACCTCAACCCTTGGACTATGAACGTAGCAAAAACCTTGGAATTCTGTCTAAAAGATAGATGATGGAAACCTTAACCCAACACTTGAAATAAGAATTGAACCTTGGTATAGCGAAGACGCCACAATCAATTGGTGGAGAATTGATTAACATGTCAAGAACAATTGAATTAATCAATTCAAATTATTCAACAAGTTCAAATAAGAACTCAAATGTGTAAAACACTCAATAATTGCATAATATCATGAATCCCTAATAACGTTTGACAACCACCTTTAAATAGGAGAAACAAAACCTTATAATATTCAATAAGGAAACTAATTCCTACTTAAAAAAGAAAAATAATAACTCCTAGGATATTCTTAATGTAATAAGAAAATAAATAATTACTCTCAAATAAGTCCATAATTATCTATAATTCTCAGGCTTTAATCAATACAAAATAACAAAGAAAAATGCCATAAACTGTTTTAATGCAAAAGTACTTTTATAGTTTTTCAGTTTTAACGCAAAAGTGCTTTTGCAATAAAACAGTATGAAAAATTACAAGATTGTTTTACCGCAAAAGTGTTTTTGCATGTTTTTCAGTTTTACAGCAAATCGACTTTTGCAGTTTTCCAAAAGCCTATTCAATGATTCAAACATCTTCTTAGCTAAGCATTATTCTCCATTCTTGTTCTTCGTTTCCTTGAATACTTCTCCAAGCTCCAGCTTTATTCATCATCTCTTAGACTATAATCATGAGCGCCTCCTTGATCTTTCTTGCTTTAACTCTGGTGATTAATTGGACCACTTGTGATACAAACCACGCCAACAAAGTGACGAAACTCATAGCAAAGACGGTCGAAAGATCGTTTTTACAATTAGATTGAATGACACCGCAACGCGTTGCTTATAAAGAAGTAAGAACCTTGGTATATAAGGATAGATGGATTGATGGACACTGAAACCCAACATCTATGGAGAGCTGCGAACCTTGGTATATGCGAATGACGCCATAATTAATGATGATGAATCAATTGATAAGTCAAATGAACATTACGGACAAACCAGATTTGTTCGTAATGTTTATTCGACTTATCAATTAATTCATCATCATCAATTGTGGCGTCATTCGCGTATACCAAGGTTCGTATCTCTCCATAGATGTTGGGTCATGGTGTCCATCAATCCATCTATCCTTATATAACAAGGTTCTTGCTTCTTTATAAGCAACTGGTTGCAATGTCATTCAATCTAATTGTAGAAATGATATTTCGACCGTCTTTGTTACGGGTTTCATCACATTGTTGGCGCGGTTCATATCAGTTGGTATCAGAGGTAGCTTCTACCTTTAGGTTTATCTATCTTTTTATTTTTTGTTCTTGTTTGAGTTTCAATTTGATTCAAAAAAAAACGAAAAAAAAGAGTTACGATCAGAATTTTTTTAAAACTCTTGCTGGGCTGTCGAAATTTATTGTTTTTCCTATTGAAAGGACCTCTGATCATTCTAATTTTTGTGAAATAAAAGTAACTTTGTGTTCCGAACAACATATCCAAAAACCAGCCCAATCCAACGGTGCGATCAAAAGTTTGGACTAATTTACGACAAGGTCAAAATAAATTTCGTGAAAACCTAGTGTGCATGAATCTCCTAAAGATATCTATTAGTATGGGCAACATTATCACAAGGATTTGAGGACAAATCTTTCTTAAGAGGAGGGGAATGATGCGGAGAAGGCTAGCACATAATCACGCAAGTGGATTGAAGCATACGTAGGCCCAATTCAAGTTTCCATGGGTCCGATTACAAGAGCTCGTGCAAGAAAATTCAAAGAAGATTGTATTTTAATTACTTTTAAATTATAGGACTTGTTTATTATTTTATTATTCAATTAGGATTATGAATGTTTTCCTTATTCAATTATAATTGTTTTAGGAGTATTTCCTTAGTCAAATAGGATTGTTTTACTTTCCTTATTGTGTTAGGATTAGTATTTCTTTTCTACACCCTATTTAAAGGGGGTCATTGTATTATTTTAATTAGAGAGCTATGGATTAATAAAATTGTGAGAGCTTTTCTCCTTTGTTCTTTTAGAACATGTTGAACAAATCCGGTTTGTCCATAATGTTCATTCGACTTATCAATTGATTCATCATCATTTGTGGCATCATTCAAGTATACCAAGGTTCGCATCTCTCTATAGATGTTGGGTCGCGATGTCCATTAATCCATCTATCCTTATATACCAAGGTTATTTCTTCTTTATAAGCAACGAGTTGCGGTGTCATTCAATCTAATTGTATAAACGACCTTTCGACCGTCTTTGCTACAGGTTGCGTCACATTATTAGCGTGGTTCGTATCAACTTAGAACTCGGATGGGGTCTATATAGTCTTCGCTCCATGACCCAGCTCCGGTGGTAGCCTTGGACTCATCACTTGTAACACCCCGTGTCTCTATTTATCGGAAATTGCAATACAAGTTGCGTGTAAGGCAAACCTGGACTTCAGATAGCCATATTTTGCTCTGAAAGGATCGGAATGGCTCGAAGACTTTCGATGAGCTACACTAATATATTTAAGCATGTTAGAATAGCCATAAGTCATTTCGGGTGGTTCAATTCGAAATTGGGATGTAAATTGGAAGTTTTCAATTTACCCGACTTCATAATTTTTGGTTAACTTTGAGAAAGCGTAACTCCTTCGTTCTTCATCAGATTGAGTTTCCGTCTGCAATGTACCTTAGATTTTTAAGCAATCTACAACTTTCATGTTTGGCCGAAAGTCAATTCATGCTTTTACTTGGTCAAAATTGAGCGCGAAACAGGCCAATCGCTATTAGTTGTTCATTTGGTAACATTAAAGCGCTGACTCTGTCGAATTACTGGGAATTATATGTCCAGAATTTGGGGACACTTCCTTCTAGGAAGTTGTAGATATCTGAATTAACTTTCCATGGACATAAAGATCACCTCAATCGGACATTCGAGCGAGAAGTTATGGCCGTCCAAAGTACAGCGCTACAAGTCCCTCGCGTGAACAGTGGTGTGAACAGTAATCCGTAAATGAAGAAGGCAGTTTATATATATATACATACGAGCTTCTCTATTTGTCTTCCTCAATTCACCACCACCCCAAGAACTTCCAGAGAGAGATAGGGCTGGCCATTTTGGGGATTTTGCAAATGATCCGAGATCATGATCGAGCTCCATCATTACTCACCATCTCCAAACACTATTCATCTTCTTCTTCATCATCTTCACCTCTTCCATGGCTAAAATGGGATAGCTCGTGATTCGCTCGACCCGGATCGTCTCGGCTACAATTCTTCGAGGGATTAACCCTCAATAGGTGGGAACGTTAGTATACAAGCTTCTTTTCAAGATATTACGCGCAAATTGCTTTGAATCAAACCAAAATTTGGGGTTTTGCACTTAATTTCGAAAATCATACATTCATGGGGGTTGGGGCTGTTTTGCTTTGATTATTTGGTTGATTTGCGTCACTTATAACTTAATTATAACTTTATAGTATTATTACCAGGGTTACTATAGAAAGGACAACCCCTATTTGCTTTTTTGCAGGTTGTGCATCATATGAGCACGCATGAGATTATACGCAGCATACTCGAAAATCAGCTCAATCCGACAGTCGAATCTCCAAAAATTCTGAAAACCAGGAATTCATTTCGAGTAATCAAAAGGGAACCTTCCTGAAGTCTAATGATCTCAAGTTTGGTTAATAGATAGGTATTGTTGTGGGGAAGAAAATATCAAAAACTTAGCTTTATCGGACATGGGATTAAGGGTGTGCACGGTCCGGTTGACCGAACCGAACACTAGTGGACCGGACCCAAATGATTGTAAAGACTGACCAGACTAGATCGGTCCGGTTTCGGTCGGTCCATTTGGTCTGGGCTTTTTTTTGGCCCATTTTTTTGGGCTTTTTTATAATATGTTATGTACTTATTTTCATATTAGTTAATAAAATAACAAAGTCCATACTTTACATAAGGTGTAAGACTGAATAAATTGCTAATTTTTATATAAAACTGAATAAATAAATAATGCTTGACAAAGAAAAAACAAATGAGTTTTAAATTGCTATGCAACTGGAAAATGAGTTTTATATATGCACATATATTAAACATTAATTGAAGTAGATACTTAGTAATATGAGGCCAAAGTTACAAGAAATTGAAGTAGATACAAGCCTTTCAAGCTGGTTAGTGGGGTCTGAGAAAACACCCATGAGTAAAGAGAGTAGTGCAAATTCTGTTGGGAATTTATCGACTCAAAGTCGAAAGGGGAACTCTTGTAGACACTTTGAAGATAGACCAATTTTAGAAGCATTAAGTGCTGAAGAAATCAAGCTGTTATCTGCTTATTCGACGCCGAGGACATTGCCCAGGCGTAGGCCAAATGAGGAGGTGGCCATTATAGGTTACCGTTGGGAGTTATTGGAGCCATACAGGGCAGACCATGGATTTTGGGTGAAGCTCATCTTGCAAAGCAAAATCAGGCACACCAAGCAAGTTTAAGAGGTATTTTTTTTTGTTTTACTTTGGGTTTATGTATGCACTCAATAATTTTTTCACTGAAGTTCTGAACTTTTTTTTTTGAGGAAAATAGACCTACAAAATGACAAGCAGTTCTAATATATTTTCTCTGACCAATTTTAATTGACTTAAATTTTTATATGCAAGATACGGAAGTGGAATGTAATTATCCACCATTTGCAATGAGGTTGGATAGAACATTGGACATTGGAATTGCTTGAGTTCAGTCAAGAACATTTAGCGGGGTATTAAGGGAAGTGGTGGGAATGCCATATGTTTTTTTGTGTTTTGTTAATGCTACTAACTAAGGTAGGTTTATCCCTATTTTCATGAGAGCTGGAGACTACTGATTCCTAAACACCTTGTGTTTAATTTTACACATTTCTCCAAATCTGTCGCTGTTTTAGGCAGATTATTCCTTTGTTCATGGAGCACATCAGTCCGGAATTCAATTTTTTTTTATATTCAATTAATGCAATTTCACAATTTGGTTTATATGTTTGCAAGCAATTCTCCCCCAAACTGGATCAAGCTCCGGCCTAAAGGTTAGGGAGAGTCGGATTATAACCTACTACGAGAAAATTTTGTTCTGAATCAGATCAAAAAATTTGCTCACCCTTCACTCAACCCATCAACATAAATCTAATGAGTAAACTCAACCCATCAACCCTCACAAATCAAGAAAAAGGGAAATAACATTCAGCAATTAGCATTGATTTTTCACAAAACAGAACATCCAAATCGGAAAAATTAAAAGAAAAAAGATAAAGAAGTGAGGGAGATGGAGAGAGAGGTTTGGGACACAACTTTAAACACCGGATCGACGGAATCAGCGGGAGGAGTGGGAGCGGGATTGGGTGTAGAGGTGAACCATGGCTATGGAGAGAGATATAGGCTTCAGTGAGGGACACGGGAGAAGGAAAGGGAGAGGAGAGCGGCGCTGCGAGTGAGAGACTGAGAGGAGACTAGAGCGGTGTGTTTAGGCTTTAGGTTTTTATTTTAATATTAATAATATATATATAATAATAACCGGTCCAGTCCGGTTCGGTCCGACCGAAGTATTAAAATATAAAACCGAAGATCGAACCGAACCGTTTCGGTCCTTCAAAATTTGGACCGGATCGGACCTAATTCAAATAGTCCGGTCCAAATCGGTCCATTTTTCAGTCCAGTTCAATCGGTTTGGCAGTCCGGTTCGGTTTCGAAACACCCCTACATGGGATCATCAAGAATTAATTATGTTATCGTGCAATTCTAGTCAAAATATCCTCCATAAAAATTAGAGTAAATGGAAGCCTTCCTAAACTCTGATCGATCTCAAATTTGGATAGAATCTAGAAAACATTTGGAGGAAAAACATATCCAAAATTCAAGAAAATCCAACTGCTAGAAGTTGACTTGTTGTACAACAAGTGAGGTTGTTGTACATAAGTACGTTTCCTGCACGGGAAAAACTCTTTGTACCAATCTAAGGAGACCAAGTCCTTCCCGAACTCAGATCAGCTTCAAATTTTGACAGACTCTATAAGACTTTTATTGGCAATACGTATCCAAAAATCAGCATCATCCAACGGTTAGAAATTGACTTGTCGTACAACAAGTGACCTTATCTACAATAAGTACTTTTCCTATGCAGAAACAAACTCTCCGTACCAATCAGAGAAAAAGGATTCCTTCCTGAATTACGATCAACTTCAAAATTTTGACAAGATCTAGAAGACTTCTATTTACAACACATATACAAAAATCACCATGATCCAACGGTGGGAAGGCCTCGCAATAAGCCCCTAGAGTCCTGGTTACAATCTCTTTTCTTGCTCTCCAAGCATTTTTCAACTATTAATAAACCCCCCCTCCATTCATATTTTGCATCAACAATCAAATAGATTTCATGGTACACACTAAGAGAGTAACACCCCGGATCCCGTTAGAAGATTCAGCCTCTGGGACTCGGTGTGTCACGGGTGCCGTGCGACGACGGCGGTTATAATTAGAAAATGATGTTTCATACTCATACTAAACCTATGGGTTACTTCATGACAAGGAGATATTATAAATGAAATTCCCATGAGTCTGAATTACAAGTTCCTTTGAACATCAGTTCATGTGATCACATATGGCAAACAAAAGAAAGAGCTCACTCCAATCCTTAATTGGCACTAAATTATCTAGTCAATGATATAAAAGATTTCACCGCAATTGAATACTCTAATCTCCAAAGGAGTTTCTAAATAAAGAATTTTGATCACAAGATTAGAATGAGTTGGGATCTCATAATCTGTGCAAAAGTACTCAAAGCAATTCAAAAATGAGGTCCTTCGACTTCGTATGCAAAAGAGGGTTTTCAAGAAACCTTGAATATCATTGGATATCTTCGAGAATCGTCCATTCTTGTTACAAATGCGCAATCACCTTGTAGCCAGAGTTTAAACCATCTTATTCTCGCATACAGGTGCACATTTCCAACCGGACTACGTCAAAATAAAAATTTGCATTCCAAGATTCTATAGGATATGTTTCGTCATACACGACATTGCTCGGAAGAGGAGTTATATTGTGCTCTACAAAAAGAGGGAATTGTCGAATTTCGCATATCTAAATTAAGTCCTTCTACCATTATCAATATACTCCTAGGTGAAGTATTTGAAATTCGATTATTTGGTGTGATTCAACCAATTGAGATCAAAATTTTTCTAGTAGGGAATGCACTGAATAGATCAGAATTATGAGAATATTGGATTCACTTGGTGTGATCATACACTACCACCCTTCTTAAAAGAATTGGTTATTATCCTGCATCAATCGAATGATCCAAACTTAAGGTGTCACTCCTACCTCCACAACGCCTTAGAGGGAGGCTAGAGAATCATAGACGAATGATCTTGTCCATCTACTCTCCTAAAAGGTAGGTTATACGATACTAGGAATTATAGCGTAAGGATGTTGGCTATACAAATGAAGTTCTATCATTCTTCTCCATATACTACTCAAAGAATAGAATTTAACTGAAATGGATGGTCATAGTTTCGCCAACTACTCCCAGACAAGGCTGATGCATAATTGCTTGCCCAAGGGATCAACTAATGATTTTGTTTATTCACAAATGAAATTCCGAATCAAACCTATTGGTGTATTAACTAAAGAGCGGTATCAACATGGATTCATCAAATAATACTTTTCCGCAACGCACTCTAACAAATTCCCTAGGCTAGAGGAAAAGGAAACTATACTCTAGTTGGGTATGGAGTTTGTCATGGGCGAAATAAAATAGAAGTACATCTCTCTTACGATTGACCCACCAAGGGAATCCTACCAGAAACTCCTCACTTCCACTCTCATAACCCAAGCATACCTTTGATATATATAAAGGAAACAACATATTAAGATGATTCACACTTTCTCTTAATTCGATCCATTAATCGCTTGGACACCATAACGATTTAATTCTCCTTATTGGCATCTAAACTAAAATATAAGGATTCTAATAGTTTTGCTGGAATGGAAACGAGTGCAAAGATTGGATATTTCACTGTCGAGAGCAATTTCCTCATGGTTATTTGGGTACTACGCTCTAAACAACGTGAGTCTCACCCATTCCAGAATTTCGAGAGACACTCTAAACAATGACAGGGATGTAATAATGGTCTAACGCGATTCTTAAAAAGGGAATAGTAGTAAAGCTTATGGCCTTAAGAAGTTTTATATCCCACAATCACCTTAGTTTAGTGGGAAGATTAAACCATATCGGTTTTTGATTTAAGATTTTCATTCCTTCCGAAAGTAGGTGGGTTAGTTTCTCCTTTATAACTTGAGGTTCGGGCACCGCATTAGTGGAGATCCTTTAGTGAGGCCAAAGTCATTACCAGGTAAACCACACCTGATAAGACCCTCTGCGATATATATGCCCGATGCTTACTGCAAAGCAAAAGGAGAAGAACTTTATATTCCAATTCGGAGTAGGATGGCGAATAAGAGTCACCGTCCTAGGCTCTGGGAATTGAACAGGTACGTGGAAAGAGACAGGATAGACTAACCATGTAGGTTCTAATGTTGTGCATCCTAATCATTGTATGAGAACCGGACTACAAGCAGGTGCCAGTATTACGGAATTTTCCAAATTTTCGTAACGGTAACCCACTTGATGCCTACATTAACCATAGGGGTCAGAAAGCCTAGTTGGCAAAGGCTCAGCACAAGCGCGGTAGTACACTGGAAGAACCATAAAGGGACGAAAGGTAGTCTTAGTCTTCTAGCATCATGTTTAGATTTGGTTTGATAGAAGTGCGTCTTTTTCGGTTGTTATTGCTACATATGCTATAAGTTTGAGTTCGAACTTGAGAAAGACATAATCCTTCATTAGTATTGCACCCTACTGTTTAACTCCAGCGGAGCTTGGCAAGCTTAAGACCCTCGTAGATGATTTGATGACTAGCCCCCAGGAACACTTATTCTTTAAAAATCGAATTGTTATCGTATCACCCCCAATCGTGCATATGTGAGGCGAACATTCTCAAAAGGTGTCTCGTATTCTTTATATAGCTTTCAGAGGTTTTAGTTGTGCCATTTGGGGTAACTAAAGTACCCACCGCTTAAATGAACCTCATGTATGATAGTCCTAATGATCGTCGGAATAGTAGTACCCAAATAACCATGAGGAACTTGCTCTCGACGGTGAAATATCCAATCTTTGCACTCGTTTCCATTCCGACAAAACAATTAGAATCCTTATATTTTAGTTTAGATGACGTGGTGATATGATCCGGTCTAGCTCCAGTTTCTATTCAACCATGGTGGTTCATGGCATTCTAAATGATGATCCATACCTGATGAATTACAAGGATAGAGCATGGAAATTCAAATGGAATTTTATAGAATTTCACATGCTTGAAGCAAGGAGCTTAAATGATAATCATACATTTAATGGAGTTCCTAAGGACTGGGCGTGGAAGTTCAAGAGGTTAAAACGGCAAGGAGTCCCATTGGAATAATCTAGAAGATATTAATTTAAATTGTTTTTAAATTAATAGGGCTTCTTGAGTCTCATTATTCAATTAGGAATTAGAATTAGTAGTTTCCTTTTTGAATATTTTCCTTATTATTTATTATTAATTTCCTTATTGCATTAGGAATATTCTAGGAGTTATTATTTTCCTTTTCTAAGTAGGAATTAGTTTCCTTTTTGAATTAGGATTCTAAGGCTTTGTTTACTCCTATTTAAAGGAGGCACATTATTGTTTTATTAATTAAGTTTTGATGATTAATTAAATTGAGAGTTTTCTCTTTGTGTTCTCTAAGAACATGTTGAACATGTTGAATTGATTAATTCAATTGTTCTTGACTTATCAATCTAGCAATCACACTAGATTGTGGCGTCATTCATTATACCGAGGTTCGCGCTTCTTTAAGCGTTGGGTTGAGGTTCCATCTTCCATCTTTTCGACGTATTCCAAGGTTCTTGCTACGTTTGTAGTTCAAGGGTTGAGGATCCATTAGCCTGGCTAGGAAAGACGATCCGAGTTCGCGTCATTGGTATCAGAGGAGACTTTTCTATCCAGGTTCTCTATCTTAGTTTCTTGTTCTTTCAATTTCGTAGTAGATTCTTGAAACCCTAGGCCTTCATTCTTGTTAATCTTATTCCAAAAAAAATTGTGTTAGGGTTTATAGATTCTGAAAAAAAAAAAAAAAAAAAAAAAAAAAAAAAAAAAATTATTCGGGTGAACAGTGCCGTGAACAGTGCGCATGAACAGTGATGAACAGTGTGTGAACAGTAATCGTGAACAGTGCGTGAACAGTAATCGCGATGAACAGCGATGAACAGTAACCGCGATGAACAGTGATTTCGCATGAACAGTGTTTTCTGAAAAAAAAAAAAAAAAAACAGAATTCTGAATTGCTTGTAAACCCTAGAAAAAAAAATTGATTATTGTGTATAGGGTTTCGTTGTTTTGAATTGGATTACAACAAAGTTGGAATGTTGAAGCGAAAACCCTAGGTTGTTTATTCTTCGTCGAATAGCGATTCAATTGCTGCGAATTTGGGCGCTATTATTGAAATTGAGGATTTAAGTTGAACCCTAGAAAATTCCGAATAATATTCAATCGTTTGAGTTTGTTGATCCTTGTTGCATCTTTATTCTAATTGGGATTCTTATTTTGTGTTCCATATAAATCTATTTTGCTTGGAAAATCTAGAAAGCCATAGGATATTTGATTTGCATTAATTAAGGATTTGATTGTTGCCTATCGTTTGGAAATCTGCTTGCATTATTCTAGCAATTCTAGAAATTCGTTTGGCTCATTAATATTGCTAGAATTTGGTTTCTTGAGTCCTTATAATCATTGTGAAGGCGTTCAATCTAGGTGTGCGATTGGTTGTTGGGGACTTGCGATATATTCATATTGTTCAACTTGTTTTAAAAGTTCCAAGGAGAAAAATTGTGAGGTTTTTTATTACTTGAGTGACAAACACGAGAGAAAAAAAAATGTGTGATACTTGAGTGATACACGTAAGGGAGTGCGTGAGGAAATTTTTATTTCTTTATTTGTACTAATCCTTATTTTGGCAGCGCAAGAATGTCTTATTTTAATTTTGAGCAAAGTTGGTGTGATGAGGAGTTTAAAAGGGATAGTGCGCGAGTAAAAAATCTAGAAATTAGACGGCGCATGCGGTTAAGTGAAACTCCTAATGGGGAAAGGAGAAAACAAAATTTGGGTAGCAGCACGAAAAAGACTTCCTTGTTTGATGATGAGGATTGTTCTAAGTTTAACGAATTGTTTACCCAAACCTATGAGCAATTTAAGAAGAAGGGAAGTTTTGTGCCAAACCAAATTGAAGAGCAAACCGTAGAAGGTGAATTACTAGCTGAATGTGGTGACCCAAGCGTGCGAGCGAATATATTTCGAACTAGATGCCTCGTGCAAGAGAAGGTGTGTAGTTTGATAATTGATGGGGGAGTTTACTCAAACTTTGCTAGCACAACAATGATTGAGAAGTTGAAACTGCCTACGTTCAAGCACCCGTGTCCTTATAAGTTGCAATGGCTGAATGATAATGGAGTGATAAGGGTGAACGAGCAAGTGCTTATTTCTCTTGCCATTGGAAAGTACAAGGATGAAGTTTTATGCGATGTGGTTCCAATGCAAGCCAGCCACATTATTTTGGGTCGACAATGGCAACTTGATAGGCAAGCCAATTACAATGGCGTTTCCAATAAATACTCTTTCAAGATGAATGAGAGAACCGTTACTCTTGTTCCATTGCCACCAAAGCAAGCTCATGAAGATCAAATGAAGTTACAAAAGGAGAGTGATCAAAAGAGAGAGAGTGCGCGAAAACAAGAGAAAAATGGTGAAGGAGTGGAAAGGAAAGAGAGCGAAGATGAAAAGAAAGAAGGAGAGAGAAAAATAAAAGAGAGTAATGAAAAGAGAGAGGCTGAGGTAATAGAGAGAGAAAAAGAAAATTCAGTGATCTTTAGTGAGAATGAGTTTGAAAAAGACTTGAGTGAAGTGAGGGAGATTGAGGCAAAAAAGAGTGAATCGGAGGAAGTATTTTCATATACTAACAATCTTAATCATGTTTTGCCTATATCTATTGTGTCTTATTTGCAGGGAGTTGGAGATCAACACCAAGAAAAAGTTGAGTTGGCACATGGCCAACAAGCTTTAAAGCAAAGAGTTGGTGAGTTTTCTAAGTTGGAATTGGTAAGTTGTTCTCCGAAGAAATTATTTGGATTTAAAACAAAGTATGGCTTGTTTGAATGGGTAACTAATTCTTTGATTTTGAATAATGCTTTTATGAGTTTAAAGAATCAAATTTTTGAGCCATTCTTGGGAAAAATTGTTTTGAAAGGCTTTGATCATTGGAATATCACATTGTCATGTAGCAATAGTAGTTTAAATTGTTACTTATCGATTAGTTGGAATGATCAATTGCTTATGATGAGTTTTGATGCGCTAACCGCTAACCTCAAGAAGTGCACTCTTGGCACGAATGAGACTATGTTTCTTTGCTTTGATGAGAGTGTTGTAGGTAAGCCGGCTTTAGCGGGGGAGTTCCGTAGCATGGCAGCCGTGGAGCTTGATGAGTTCAAAAAGAATTCAGAGATTCAATGCAGAGGGAAGCAAGGAATTTCCAAGGCAGCCATGGAAGCGAGGAGGATCTTTGCAAAGGGAAGAGAAGAGATTCTAGCTAAAGAACCGGAGTTGGAAGTTGATGAAGTGGAGCATATTGACTTCATTGGTGTGGACAAGTATGATTTCCATCCGAATTATCAGCCGGGAAGTTTCTTCAATGAACTAAAGTTAATCGAGTTGAAGCATAGCCTCAAGTTCGATGAATTCCGTTTGTCGAAGAAGGCCAAGCAACAAATTGGAAGATGCGGGTTGAATCAAGCAATGCATAGCCAAGATTCGAGGACGAATCTTCTTAAAGAAGAGGGGTATGATATGATCCGGTCTAGCTCCAGTTTCTATTCAACCATGGTGGTTCATGGCATTCTAAATGATGATCCATACCTGATGAATTACAAGGATAGAGCATGGAAATTCAAATGGAATTTTATAGAATTTCACATGCTTGAAGCAAGGAGCTTAAATGATAATCATACATTTAATGGAGTTCCTAAGGACTGGGCGTGGAAGTTCAAGAGGTTAAAACGGCAAGGAGTCCCATTGGAATAATCTAGAAGATATTAATTTAAATTGTTTTTAAATTAATAGGGCTTCTTGAGTCTCATTATTCAATTAGGAATTAGAATTAGTAGTTTCCTTTTTGAATATTTTCCTTATTATTTATTATTAATTTCCTTATTGCATTAGGAATATTCTAGGAGTTATTATTTTCCTTTTCTAAGTAGGAATTAGTTTCCTTTTTGAATTAGGATTCTAAGGCTTTGTTTACTCCTATTTAAAGGAGGCACATTATTGTTTTATTAATTAAGTTTTGATGATTAATTAAATTGAGAGTTTTCTCTTTGTGTTCTCTAAGAACATGTTGAACATGTTGAATTGATTAATTCAATTGTTCTTGACTTATCAATCTAGCAATCACACTAGATTGTGGCGTCATTCATTATACCGAGGTTCGCGCTTCTTTAAGCGTTGGGTTGAGGTTCCATCTTCCATCTTTTCGACGTATTCCAAGGTTCTTGCTACGTTTGTAGTTCAAGGGTTGAGGATCCATCAAACTGGTAGAAAAGACGATCCGGGTTCGCGTCACGTGGTGTATGAGAAATTAAGGGATCGAATTAAGAGAAAGTGTGAATCATCTTAATATGTTGTTTCCTTTATATATATCAAAAGTATGCTTAGGTTATGAGAGTGGAAGTGAGGAATTTCTGGTAGGATTCCCTTGGTGGGTCAATCGTAGGAGAAATGTACATATGTTTTATTCCACCCAAGATAAACTCCATACCCAACTAGAGTATAGTTTCCTTTTCCTCCAGCCTAGGGAATTTGTTAGAGTGCGTAGCAGAAGAGTATTATTTGATGAATCCATGTTGATACCGCTCTTTAGTTAATACACCAATAAGTTTGATTCAGAATTTCATTTGTGAATGAACATGATCATTAGTTGATCCCTTGGGCAAGCAATTATGCATCAGCCTTGTCTGGGAGTAGTTGGCGAAACTATGACCACCCCTTTCAGTTAAATTCTATTCTTTGAGTAGTATATGGAGAAGAATGATAGAACTTCATTTGTATAGCCAACATCCTTATGCTATAATTCCTGATATCGTATAACCTACCTTTTAGGAGTGTAGATGGAGAAGGTGATTCGTTTATGATTCTCTAGCCTTCCTCTAAGGCGTTGTGGAGGTAAGAGTGACACTTTAAGTTTGGATCATTCGATTGATGCAGGATAATAACCAATTCTTTTAGGAAGGGTGGTAGTGTATGATCACACCAAGTGAATCCAATATTCTCATAATTCCTATATATTCAGTGCATTCCCTGCTAGAAAATTTGTGATCTCAATTGGTTGAATCACACCTAATAATCGAATGTCAAATACTTCACCTATGAGTATAATGATAATGGTAGAAGGACTTACCTTAAATATGCGAAATTCGACAATGCCCTCTTCTTGTAGAGCACAGTATAACTCCTCTTCTGAGCAATGTCGTGTATGACGAAACATATCCTCTAGAATCTTGGAATGTAGATTTTTATTCTGACGTAGTTCGGTTGGAAATGTGCACCCATACGCGAGAATAAGATGGTTTAAACTCTGGCTACAAGGTGATTGCGCATTTGAAAACAAGAATGGACGATTCTCGAAGAAATCCAATGATATTCATTGTTTCTTGAAAACCCTCTTTTGCATATGAAATCGAAGGACCTCATTTTTGAATTGCTTGAGTATTTTTGCACAGATTATGAGATCCCAACTCATTCTAATCTTGTGATCAAAATTCTTTATTTAGAAAATCCTTTGGAGATTAGAGTATTCAATAGTGGTGAAACCTTCTATATCATTGACTAGATAATATAGTGCCAATTAAGGATTGGAGTGAGCTCTTTCTTTTCTTTGCCATATGTGATCACATGAAGTGATGTTCAAAGGAACTTGTAATTCGGACTCATGGAATTTCATTTATAATATCTCCTTGTCATGAAGTAACCCACAGGGTTAGTATGAGTATGAAACATCATTTTCTAGTTATAACCGCCATCGGCACCCGTGACACGCCAGGTCCCGGAGGCGGAATCTTCTAAAGAGATCCGGGGTGTTACAAAGAAACCATTATTCTCTCCCTTCAAGAGAGCTTAGGTATAATTTTCTCTCTCTTGTTTTATTTATTTGTCAGTTTTGTAATTCATATTCTTGTATGCATAATTTCTATCACTTGATAGCTTTTCAAAACCCTTCATATAACAAACCATAATCCAATTCCAAAATAGTATTATTACTTTCTTACTTTTCCAAAAGCCCGGATTAGCGGCATTGTTATACGAAGGAATCGATAATCGCTATATATCCAATCTAACTCATAAATTGCGGTGTATATGTGATGAATATTCGATTATGAGAGCATTATTGCCATCTATACATGTTTAATCAATAGAATATGGTATACGATCAGTCAAGTCGCCTCATATTACATCGAATACAAGATTCCACATTGAATCAGTTTCCGAAAAAACTAATGCTTTACAAAATCACTCGTTTCATTGCTTCTATTATTGTCAAATTCTATTTTTCAAATCACACACTTATTTCCAAAATCCTGGGCGAATTAGGAAACACATCGTTTTCATCCCATCCCTAAAATTCCGGTTTCTAAAGCAAGCACAAAAGGCTGTAAAGTAATAGCAATAGCATGCAAGAACTGAATTATAACACACGCATATCCTACTCAAGAGACCGAAAGGGCGAATTGGGTGCCTAACACCTTTCGAATTTGTAAATTAATCCCCGAACCTTCAAATTAACTGGTTTTGCATACATTATGTATAAGAGGATATTTAATCTATAAATATGTCTCTTTTACACAAACCTTTTCTTTGTTTGTTTAGTAAAACAAAATGGAGACTCTTATTCTTTTCAAAATCGATTTTCAAAGTAACACGAAATCGCTGCCCATGAGGACTTAGGCGTCGAGAATGTGGGTTCTCACAGTGGCGACTCTGCTGGGGAATTTTAAGAGGATTAGACTCTAAATAAGATTAGAATATTTGTGGATAATTATTTTTGTTTTCATGTTTTTTTTCTTTCTGGCTTTAGTTCTAGGATAACATAGATGCGATTTAGGTGGATACCCTAATTCCCTTTTTGTTTGTAATAATTGTTTGAGGAAATTTTTTTCATAGATAAAATTTGAAAGTACTTGAACAAACCCCGAAGCGCTTATCATAATGTACCTACATAATTGTTATTTTGCACGCACCTACTATCATCATGTATTATCACGAGTTTGAATTCACCCTATCAACCTCGGGACCAGAGTCGTGACTAGGCATGGACTTGCAAGTCTACACTAGCCAAGAGCGCCTGGGACTACTCTCCTTGGCCTAGTATCAAACTAATCTATATCGAGTGACGAGAACACTCATGTACCCAGAATGTGTATCAAAAGGTCCTTGCACATACTCGCCCTTAGGGTATATAGTAAGACTTCCCAAATAGGAGGGAGCCTTAAACCTTACCCCCTTTAACCACGTTTGCATATAGGCGTCAGCTTAGTACACGTGAATTTTTGCATATTTTTCTAACCATCAGTCGTGAGATTGGTGAACATAAAGCCTTATCATACATACCAATTCTTGGTTTGGCAAGTGCGGCCGGTGGCAGCCCAACCCCGCCCGAAGAAATCCCTCACTAAAATTTGTTAGTGAGAATTTCCCAGTCACCACTTCCATGAAAAGCAACTTTAAGAGGAGAGAAGTTCCCGATTTTCCAAAATATTTTTTCAAGAAATGAGTAATTTTTTAAAATTAATTTTCAAAATCAGAAGGTTAAAAAGGCATCCCGAGAATTCATATTCCTACCCTAAACCTATCCACGAGGCTCTAAAGTTGTTGTTGTCGGTCTGTTTTTGCCTAATCACCAAAAAGTGGTTTTCAATTTTATTTTCCTGTCGAGTCATAGTTTTCTGAGAATTATGCAACCCATGGCAAAATATTCATTTCCCGGTCAATCCCCTATTTTTTTTATCCCTATTCTTCACCACACTTTAATTATCTACTACTGGCATTGGTTGGCTAGGCTCTTAGAGATTAAACTCGATAATTCGCGAGATCAAACTCACCACCGATCATGCCTTATCGTCGCAACACCAAGCTACCGATCGATCAAACTGCGTCCAAAAATACTGAGGGTAACCATGGTGAAGCCTCTCATGCAGCAGACTCGCCGCCTGGTCCCGTTCTCCCACAAACTAAGGGTGGTGCCTTAACCTTCAAACATCTTTACCATTTTATCCAGGACCTGACCTAGTTTGTAGCCATCATGAAGGATCACCAAGTGGCCACCTAAGCCCGTCTTAACACCTTAATCACTGTTAGAACATCTGTTTAACCAAACCAAACCAACTCAATTCAAATCCACACCCAGTCGAAGGCAACCAAACCCGAGACCTAGTAGCTCCACCTAACATTCTCTAACACATTCCCCCAGTTCATGCCAAGATCAACCCCCTACCTCTTGTGGACCCTGCCAACATCGTTGTACCACCGATGCAAGATCTCGAAGCCACCTAGTTGAACCCTGAACATAACCAACCCTTTAAAAACCATAATCCCCAAGCCATCCTTAATGCAGATTCTCGCAAGGGGTGTACACTAAGGGTGCCAAAGGTATATGCACTATAAAAGACTAGAACAACTTCCCAAAGACTAGCCTCACCATCATCATTCGCACATATTGAGGGTGCCAAGGGTACATACCCTAAGGATATCGACAAGAAGACTCGAACATCTCTCCAAAGACTAACTTTTCCATTCATCATTCGCACACATTAAGAGTGTCGAGGATATATGCACTGAGGGTGTCTACAAGAAGACCAGAACAGCTCCCCAATACTAACATCTCCATTCATCATTTTCACTAAGGGTGCTCTGCCCACAACCCCGTGGTTGTCTTATCAACAGAACCAGAAACTCTACCTCTGAGGGTAGAATCAAGTCAAGTCAATCAATCGGTTTAGCAACTGAAAGCCCCCGCCTCTCTCAAGAATCAAGCCTGTCTACACCCACTCAAAAAAATGCAGAGCATCGGTAATCCTCCTGATGCTGAGGGTATAAGCAAAAGCAGCAATGCGAATGAATTTTGACAGGCCCAAGAATCAAGAAATAAAGAAGACAGAAGCATGACGCAAGATCAACAGAATGCCAAGCACACCATTTCTTTTGTGATCGATGTCACTTCACACTCACCTATTGACCAGAAATCAATCTTTGCCTTTTTATTGTTGCTATGTTCTCGAAAAATGGTCGGTCTTACATGCATACATCCGCACTTAGATAATTTCTAGTAGCATAACATACTTCATAAATCAGGCAACTCAAGATTCAAGACCTTTTCAAAACCAAGTTATTAAAATGATGGTGCGATAATGGTGTAGTGGAAGTACGCGAATACTCGAAATTTAGGAAAGCATGGCATAAGCATTTGCATAGTGCATACATATAAAGACTTGCATAAGTGTACCGCGCACCAGTTCAAGAATACATAAGCACTAAGCTCCATGGCCTACCAGACAAGCTTCACCACCGCATCCCGATGTATATCTCGATGATTAGTCACACCGCCATCATAATGCCAAACAACCAGATTGTCACGATAAGATCACATGTCCTCCTAGAGAAGCAAGTCACTTCTTAAGCCCTCCCAAATAGGCGAGTCACTTCACAAGCCCTCATGGAGAGGCACAACAAGATCACATGTCCTCCCAGAGAGGCAAATCACTTTATAAGCCCTCTTAGAGAGACGAATCACTTTACAAACCTTCCTAGAAAGGCACAACAAGATCACTTGTCCTCCCTGAGAGGCGAGTCACTTCATAAGCCCTCCCAGAGAGGCGAATCACTTTATAAGCCCTCTTAGAGAGGCACAACAGGATAACATGTCCTCCCAGAGAGGCAAATCACATCATAAATCCTCCCCGAGAGTTGAATCACTTCACAAGCCCTTTTTACAGGCAAACCAAAGCCCTTTTTGTAGGTACGAATCCAAATCCCTTTCCACAAGCAATTCCAAGCCCTTTCCACATGCACATACTAAAGCCTTTTCTGTAGGCAAATCCCTCCCCACAAACCAAAAAAGCCCCTTTGAAGAGATATAAAAGAAAAGTTAAAGAAAGATTGGAATAAGAAAATCTTGCAACTGATACACAAGGAACAAGCCCCACAAAAAGGGCTTTTGGGCCTAGCTTCTTCTCTTCTAAGAAGTCTTTAAGATACGTTTCCAAAGGTTCTCAGACCGAAAATCACAAACATAGCACGGCGATGTCAAATGCTAATTTTCAAAGCAAACATTCTTAAATCACAAGGATGATGATGCTCAAAAAACCCGAAAAAGTGAGAAGGAACAAAATGGGTAGAAGAAAAAATTAAAAGAGAAAGGATAAATCCCACCGTGCCAAAAGAAAAAAAATTGAAAAAATAAAAAAGGAAAAAAGATGGCAGCGATAGTCGCACCAAGAGTAAAAGCTAGGCCAAAAAGGCCCCGAGCTACGTATTAGGTGAGGAAGGCTACTGACCATGCAAAAGAAAAACAAATAAGCTGCATTAAAAGCTTTCAAATAATTAAGGAGGAATAAGGGCATCAAAAAACAGAAAACAATGCAGGTACAAAAAAATTCTCCTCTCATGTAGTCATAAAATAATAAGTAGAATCATACCTTTATCAAGAAGAAAAGTAAGAGGCAAATTCCAAAACTCATGCACGAGGTTCGAGAATTGAGAGAACGTAATTCGATCATTTCTCAAGAAGAAAAAAGCCAACCAAAAGTTCTTGTTTTGTTTTAAAAAGAGATCACACTAAAACTTTATCTCTCTATCTGCATATCTTCTCAGAGATTCTCACCCCCTAAACAGATCATTAATGTAACACCTAGTAATTTCATCTTCACGCTATTTCTTATCTTAAGCCCGTTTTAGGCCAAACGCCAGTTTAAATAATCAATTTTTGTTCCGGGGCCTTCGTATTTGATCCAACACTTCCAATAATTCATTTTAATATTATTAAGCATGTGTGCATGGTTAGAAATCAATTCGGGAAGCCGCAGTTGAATTTGGCGATTTTCGACGAAAAATTAATTTTTTGCCGAAATGAGTTTTTGGCCAACTTTGGAAAGCCATAACTTCTTCATATGAATTCCAAATGAGTCCCTGTTTATGACCATGGTTTTATCTCATTCCCCTCTACAACTTTTTTTTGAAGTCCGAGTCGAATTAAAGTCATTTCGAGGGTCAAAACGGTCGCAAAAACTGAGATTTTTGTCGAAAAAGCTGAGTTTCAAAATTTGTGTCCTCTGATCGATCAAAGGCACCTTTGATTGATCAGAGGCTTCCCAAAGGGTTTTTTAACCATTTTCATTGCATTTTATTCACCATTCTTCATCCCTTCTTCCCCATTTCGAACCACCACCATGGGAGGAGCTTAGAGAGAGGTGAGAGCTCCATTTTAGTGAGATTTTGAGAGATATTGAACCACCCCTTATCATGATCTAAAACCACCTCCATATCATCTCTAAATCTCTATTATTCATCATCTTCCCCACTTAATCTCCACCATTTCTAGGTTTTGAGCTCGAAAATTAAGGGTTTTGCGATTCAGTGGGTTGCAGCTCGATCTGGCGCTTGAAAGTTTTGAATATTGGCCTACCTAAAGTGGGAACACTAGTATCTAACCTTGTTTTCAATTGTTGTGTATTACATCCTAGTTTTCTAAGCCAAACATAAAAGTTTTGCATATAAATAAGGTTGATATTCACACATGGGGTTTGGGTTTGGCATCTAGGCATATATGTGCTAATTTTTCTATGACCTTATTGTTGTATCATATTTATTGTAAAATATATAGGGTATGTGTTAAGTATTACAAGCCCTAGGTAGTGTTCATTAGCGCGTAAGCGCGTATACTTAACTTGGGGCTTATGTGCACCATTTTATGAACTAAGAATGAAGAGTTGGGCTAGACACGACTCACAGATGCCGAAGTGTGAACTTGGTACCTTAAAACATAACTATACACACAACTTTCCTATCCATGTTACCAAGTTGTTAAGGGGTCAATGTTGTAAATCTACCAAAAGCTCCTTATATGCATTTTGGGCATAGTTAGAAATTGTATATGGTTGTAAAAAGCTTGAGATTATATAAGCTTAGTTTGTGGAAGGAAATTACATGTATGTATTATGATATTGATGTAGATATTATACAAGTGCCATTAGCCTTTTAATATTATTACCTTGGTGGGAAAATTATCACTTTCAAAACAAGAAATGTTTTTAGTAAACCATTAACACTCTCTCTTTAGAGTTGTTCAAGTATTGTGTGGATGTAGTTAATAAATGGTATTGATATGTTTCATGGCACTCGTATAATAGTTGCATTCTGAATCAAGGTGGGTCTTATGGCTATTAGAAATTATATATGGTTGTAAAGAGCTTGAGATTACATAAGCTTAATTTGTGGAAGGAAATTACATGTATGTATTATGATATTGATGTAGATATTATACAAGCGCCATTAGCCTTTTAATATCATTACCTTGGTGGGAAAATTATCACTTTCAAAACAAGAAATGTTTTTAGTAAACCATTAACACTCTCTCTTTAGAGTTGTTCAAGTATTGTGTGGATGTAGTTAAGCAATGGTATTGATATGTTTCATGGCACTCGTATAATAGTTACATTCTGAATCAAGGTGGGTCTTATGGTTATTAATTCCATCTACGTAATATAGATATGGGTTAGTGATACACATATTACGTGTACGACCCCTTTGTATTGAATTAAACCTTTGGTAAATAAAGGCAGACTTAAGGATAGGCATATATACATATATAGGTGAATTTATTTCATATGAGAATGCCCTATTCGAATATGCTTCTCTCTAATGTTCGGATTCTTTAATGGCACGTGTATATTATATATATTATAAGTTGAATATATCTATTTACCACATGCACATATTTAGGGATACACATATAGTTTGTGTATGTGGAGACTAGTAGAAAGATTGGAGATATATATATATATATATGAGTGTGTGTACATGTATGTGTACTATATATAAGTATATTCTTTGGGAGAACACGTTTTGTTACTTTCATAGTTTTGTAAGGCACTAATGGTCAATGGGGTTGACCTAACCCTGACGGCTACATACTCTGGTAAGTGTAGAGGGATCCCGCTTTTAGAGCGGCATACTCTATGGTTCGTAGGGGGACCCCGCGATGCGGCATACCCTACACCATCTAAGTGGTCCATAGGGGGACCCAGCCTTGGGGACTGCATTCCCTAGCCTTGGGGGCTTAGATCCGGATCATAGTGCACTGTAGAGTAAATCCTAGATGTTAGATGTTGGATTCGAGATAAGCAGTTGGATAAGATTAGTGCCTACGTATTATTTTATGATTATACTTTCCTTATGCCCTTTATTAATATGATATACTTCCGTATTTTGGTTTAATATACTTTGGAGATGTATATACCTTGTTATTACGAATTACGTATATCTTGACAGTACTTTTCGATACATCTTTTCTCATATTTTCAGGGACGGGATCACACATGGCATGCATTGCATGTAAAATGATTTTCATTACATCAATACATATATAAATCTATCAATATTTATAAAGAGTCATAGAAATGACATATATATATATATGCATGATAATAACAAAACTACTTTCATTATGATGCATCGCATGCATGGTTTTGGAAATTATTTTATATATAAAACCATATAGTTCCCACTGAGCCCGTGTTTGACTCACTCCCATTTTCCAACAGTTTTGTAGGTACTTCCTTGGGGCGATACGAGTACGGATTAGAACTTCTGATGACCATAAACAGGTGTAGTCGTCGATGGATGACTTGTAACTTAGGAATTATACATATTTATTACCATTAGTATTGTTTGTATCATTATATTGTATTCATTTCAATTCAAATGATATATAAGGCCTTATTATTTAAGTTTGGGACCTCGTTGGAGGGTTTGAATTGTACATAACATTATTATCATGAATGTGGAGTTTGATTTCGAAGAAAGGAAACTTATAGTTCCTTTATTTTACTTAGTTATTTACATGGTGGTTTTGTTATAAATACGAACTCCACATGCCAAAATTTTCCAAAATAAGGCCTTTTGTGTTATTACTATTAGATAAGTCTTAAATTATGCATTTCACAACCCACCGTCGCGTACGGCACCGTGATTAACCGGGTTCCGGAGGTTTACACCTCACAACGGAATTCGGGGTGTCATAATTAACTTTCCTCACCTCAACATATCATCAATCCTCCATACCCCAACCTCACATCTTAGCCAATAGGATGTCTCATTTCTCCACCAGACCACCAATTATCCTCCCCTAACGGATCATCAGTTCTCATATCATCCTTTATCCTAGTCAATAGGAATTCATTTCTCCAGCAGGCCATCAATCATCATATCCCCAGTAAACATACACCATACCAAAATCACTAACAGAACAATCCCACACAGTCTGTTAAAGTAGGGGCTCATCATCTACACGGTTCATAGTCTGTTAAAGCAGAGGCTCACCCTCCACACAGTTCATAGGTCTGTTAAAGCATGGGCTCCCCCTCCACGCACACGGTTCACAGTCCGGTTAAAGGAAGGACTCACCCTCTACACAGTTCATAAGTCCGCTAAAATAAGGGCTCACCCTTTACGCGGTTCACACAGTCCGTTAAAGTAGGGACTCACCCTCTACGCGGCTCGCACACTTCACTCATGCAGGGGGCTCACCCCTCTACTCGATCTATACATTTCGCTAAAACAAGGAACTCACCCCTCTACATGGTTCTCACATCACAACAAAGCACAGGACATATTCCAAACAAGTCTAAAAATCGCCCATCCATCCCTAAAGAGAGATAAGCAGCATAGCACAACATCATATGTGTAACACCTGGTGTTTATATTAATGTATTGGGAGTTACTTTGTTTTCTTTGTGTGAGAGCGCATGGTAAATACTGGAAATGTATGAAAACGTTTTATTGTTCCCGCGTAAAAATCGATTTTGTCGACTAAACTTGCAAAATTCACCAAAAATTCATTTTAACTCCTTTTTGAGTGAATCCAAAGCCATATGTTAGATTTTGAGCTAAATTTTGATATAAAATTTTTACCCACAGTAGGATCCTGTTTTGGAAAAACAGGCACCTGTTGAAATGCGAGCCCCGGGCAATTTTTCCAATTTTCTCTCGCAGTTGGACAGCCGCTTGTTTTTGTAAAAGAGGTGCCTATTTTTGTAAAAAAGGCACCTGTTTTTGAAAAGCAGGCTCCTGTTACAATGTCAGTTTGAAATTTTAAAAAGGCTTTCTAGAGCCTTCTTGAAACATTTTCAGAAAACGAAATCTGAGCTTTGAGAGCTCGTTTCTCCTCTACATTTCTCTCTCTAGAATTTATCAAAAACTACGTTTTGAATTCCGATTTGACCTTAAGGAAAGTTATTATATGCGTCGAGGGGATCAACGTGAACTAGGAATTTCAAGATTTAATCGGACGAATTTCTGAATATCAACTTTCTCTTTCTTCTTTCGGCTTATAAGTTCGAGGTAAGGGTTCTATTGCTTTCAAAACTTGATAAAATGTTTCCTAGCTTAATAATTGTTGTATTTGACTTGTGTTGGTTTGAAAACTCATGAGTAATAAAATACATGGTGTTTGATGATTTCTATAGTTATATTTGCATGATTTAAGGCAAACTATGCTATACACACTTGTTGTAAATTGCTATTGGAATCATATACGGTATCTCTTGGTGGTGTGGGTGTTGTTGGTTGGAAAAATGAAATTATTGATGGTTTATACGCACCAAGGGATAAGGAATGGGATTGATTTGAGTGGATATGGCATAGATTGCTTGGTATATGCATGAAATTATATGTTTGCATGCCATATACATTATCACTGTGTCAACCAAACACTTGGGAGGATTCTCGGTATATGTGGATTATTCCTATGGCCCGATGTATAGGGCATATATCTCATATTGATGATGATGATGATGATGAAAGCTCGTTATGATCATGATATTATGTTGGATATGATATAATCCTGATATGGTTTTACTGTGGCCCTTCGATTGTGAAGGGATGATGTATTGGTTGGTGCCTACCGGTATGGAAAATAAGTGGGGCCTGGTGCCCTTGGGTTAAAAATCTCTAAACCTCCGGAAGGCAGCAACGCGTCAGCCGTCTAGAGCCAGCGGTGTGTAGCCCAAAAATCTAGACAACGGTAAGGCACTGATGATTCTATTGCGATGATAGTATTGGCGGACTTGTGGTCCAAATTGATTATGGTCTATTGATATTCTCTAGGGCCGATGGGCCAACTTATGACCATTATCGAATTATTCTCTCGTGCGGGCAGGCCCATGTTCTATTCTGACAGTACGGATATATTCTGGCAAAGTGGTTCTATGGTTGACACAAGGGAGGTAACCTGCATTGGCATGTGCATGCATTGCTTATTGAATAAATGGTTCTAAACTTGTTTATGTTCTATACATGATGCTTTCGTCGTTACTCACCCCTACTGAGCATGTAGCTCACCCCGTTTTCTAAAACTATTACAGGTACTCATGAGTCTCAGGGGGACAAAGAGACGACGGGTTCGGGGATGAAGTAGAAGCTTCTGATACCATGGTTTATTTTGGTAATAACTATGTTGGTCCGGGAAGCCACGGCTAGCCCGGGAATTTGTATATGTTTCTTTTGAAGGTTCCTGTGGTAAATTTTTGTATATATATAATGCATGCTCACAACTATAGTATCAATGCATAATCCATGCTTATCTTTGTATGATATATGTATCCTTGTTGGTTTATACTCTTCATATCTACATATCTTAGTCCTACTAAGTTGGGTTAGTGACACTCCAGGTCTTAATTACAGGTGTTATCCTTTAAATTAAGGTGGAGGTGTTACAATTTGGTATTAGAGCATAGTTTACGCAATTACTTGGGTTGTGGGATGACATTTGCGATGTATTGTGATAAATTATGATAAATTGTGTTTTTGTTAAGTATGTGAACATTGTTATGACATTCTTCTTCTTGTTTTTGTATAGTATGACGACCTCACTAAATCACAATGTCACCCATGGGAGTTCCACCTCCGGGGAGTCAGTAGATGCTATACGTGCAACAGGTATCCCAATCTTCTTATAGTTGGCCACAGTATCAGGGCTCGACCTGCACGGGCGGTAAAGGACAATCCTTCTCTAGCAACCAAGGTGGCCAGGGCCGTGGGCAGAGCCATAATGGGTCTCGTGGAGGTGGAAACTCATACTTTCGGGGTGGTGGCAGAACACAGGGTTGGGTCTACACGTTGACACAGCCAGAGGTCAAAGTGATGGAAAGTACTATCTTGTTTTTTAGTACCTAGGTGAAAGTTATGTTTGATACTAGTGCTTCCCATTCCTTTATTTCATGTGCATTGGTTGATAGATTGGGATTGTGTGTTGAATCATTGAATATACCCTTGTGGGTTGGTACACCCACGGGAAATAGAATTCGATTGGGATTGGTTTGTAGGAATTGCTCCTTGAGTTTTGGGGAGTCCTTGATAGAATTCGATCTTCTGGTGCTAGATATGGGGGATTATGACCTCATACTAGGAATGGATTGGTTAGCTACTTTTCACGTGGTGATTGATTGTTTTAGATGTCAGGTGTCGATTCCATTATCGGATAACGAAGTCTTAACCTTTCAGTGTGAACCCGAGTCGTTTATTCCGTGTGCTTATCTGAAACCCAAAGAACAATGGAGTTACTTTGGGTGGTTGGCTAGTATCATAGCACGAAAAGATGGTAGTTTGTGTCCGTCTAATCTCCCTGTGGTTAGGGAATTTCTCTACGTGTTTCCTGAAGATCTTCTGGTTCTACCCCGACATCGGGAGGTGGACTTCTCTATTGATATTGCTCTAGGTACCACACTGATATCTTTAGCTCTGTATTGTATGGCTCCGGCTGAGCTAAAGGAGCTAAAGATTCAGATTGATGAGCTATTACGTAAAGGGTTCATCAGACCTAGTGCATCTCTGTGGGATGCACCTGTTTTGTTTGCCAAAAAGCAGGATTGGTCATTGAGATTGTGTATAGATTATCATCAGTTGAACTGGGTCACTATTAAGAATAAGTACCCATTGCCACGAATTGATGATTTATTCGACCAGTTACAAGGTGCCGTTAGGTTTTCCAAAATTGATCTTCGGTCGGGCTATCATCAGATGCTAGTTCGTGAAGAAGATATTCCAAAGACAGCCTTTCGTAGTCGATATGGGCATTATAAGTTTCTAGTAATGCCAATCGAGTTAACAAATGCACCAACCACTTTTATGGACTTAATGAATCGTTTGTACCGCCCATATCTTGATCAATTTGTGGTAGTCTTCATAGATGATATCCTTATCTATTCCAAGTCGGATGAAGAGCATGAAAATCATCTTCGCTTGGCTCTTCAAGTTCTTTGAGATCATAAGTTGTATGTCAAACTTAGCAAATGTGACTTTTGGATGTCGGAAGTCAAATTCTTGGGACACGTCATCTCAAGGAAGGGTATCTCTGTAGATCCAGGGAAGGTAGAAGCAGTCCTAAAGTGGGAGAGACCTCGAAATGTCACCGAGGTCAGAAGTTTCTTGGGTTTGGCTGGGTACTATCGTCGGTTTGTCAAAGATTTCTCCCATATAGCTTTACCATTAACTCGCCTAACTCATAAAGGGCGTTCAGTTCGGGTGGGATGAATCATGTGAGAAAGCCTTATTAGAGTTAAAAGATAGGCTTACTTCAGCTCTAGTCCTTGTTCTACCCGAGCGGGAAAAGGGTTACACGATCTATTGTGATGAGTCTAGGCTTGGTTTGGGTAGTGTTCTAATGCAGGAGGAGCATGTCGTGGCTTATGCTTCTCGACAACTCAAGCAACATGAGAAAAACTACCCTACTCACGATCTAGATTTAGCTGCAGTCGTGTTTGCTCTTAAGATCTGGCGCCATTACTTGTACGGTGAAAGATTTGAGTTCTGATCATAAAAGTCTAAAATATATTTTTACCCAAAAAGATCTGAACCTTAGACAACGCCGATGGGTAGAGTATCTAGAAGACTATGATTTCACTCTGCGATATCACCCGGGGAAGGCTAATGTGGTAGCCAATGCTATAAGTCAAAAATCTCAGGGTTCCTTAGCCGCGTTACCGTGTCGGGAATGGAGGTTGAGAGAGGAATTGCATAAATATAACCTTATAGTGAATTGGGATGAGAACCGAGCTTATCTATATAATATGGTTGCCCATTCGGCAATCTAGCAACGTGTGATAAATGCTCAACGGGTAAATGAGGCATTTCGGGTAATACGTGATCATTTGGCTACGAAAGCTGAATACGGTGGGTATAAGCTCGAAGTCGATGGAGGAATTCGAGTCCGGGATAGATTAGTAGTACCGAACGATCCGAAACTTAAAAATGAAATTCTAAGTGAAGCACATTATTCTAGATTCTCCATTCATCCTGGTGGTACAAAGATGTACAGGGACTTGTGTCGTAACTTTTGGTGGAGCGGCATGAAGAAAGATGCCGCATATTTCGTGAAAGATGCCGCATATTTCGTGAAAGATGCCGCATATTTCGTGAAAGATGCCGCATATTTCGTGAAAGATGCCGCATATTTCGTGAAAGATGCCGCATATTTCGTGAAAGATGCCGCATATTTCGTGAAAGATGCCGCATATTTCGTGAAAGATGCCGCATATTTCGTGAAAGATGCCGCATATGCGTGACGTGTCAACTAGTAAAGGCCAAGCACCAAAGGCCTTCAGGACAACTTCAACCATTACCCATTCTCGAGTGAAAGCGGGAACATGTCACTATCGATTTCGTTTCGAGATTACCGAAAGCGTTAGGGGGTCAGGATACCATCTGGGTAATTGTGGATAGATTGACGAAATCAACTCACTTTCTTCCTGTTCGGAATAGCCAAAATGTAGAGAGTTTGGAAAAACTCTATGTTCGGGAGATAATCAAGCTCCATAGGGTTTCATTAACCATTGTGTTGGATCGAGATCCACGTATCACTTCTCAGTTTTAGGAAAGTCTTCAAAAGGCTTTGGGGACTCAATTGAACTGTAGTACGGCGTTCCATCCACAGACTGATGGACAATTCGAGCGAGTTATCCAAATACTTGAAGATATGTTGAGAGCATGTATCCTCGATTTTCAAGGAAATTGGATAGAACATCTGCCATTAGTCAAGTTTGCATATAACAATAGCTTCCAGGCTAGTATAGGCATGACACCTTACGAAGCCCTTTACAGTCGTCCGTGTAGGTCCCCGGTTTGTTGGTATGAAGTCGGGAAAAGAACTCTGTTGGGTTCGGAATTGGTGGAACAAACTGTTGACCTTAAAGTCAATTAATCTTATTTTGATAATTACAATAAGTTAATAAAGTGTTATTTAACTCGGTTGTTCCAATGATGATAGCCATTTTAACCGATATATCTTTCGACCAAGTGTAACTTCAAACCGAAGCAAATCTCACACAAGCTTTACAAACGCCTCTACTCACAAGAAATGAACTCAAGTGATATACATGTGCTATACAAAGCCAAGAAAAGATCTAGATCATCAAGCAAGTGAAGATATGCACAAGAATGATCTCTACATGTTCTACAAGTTATCAAAACCAAGAAAGGATCAAGAACATCAAACAAGTAAAGATACGCACAAGAAAATCAAGTATCACGAAGACTCGAATTATCATTAAATGGAGTGAGTGCTTAGATTTTATGTAAAGATAATTTATTGATCAAATCCTCATAGCTCAAACATATTCTTGCATCTTTTAAAGATTGATTCAAACTACCTTGAAATTGAATTTATTTGAAAAACATCATTTTACAAAAACCGAGTTTCAAAATAAATTCATATTAATTTTAAATGATCATATTTTAAGTTATAATAAAAATAAGTATCTTAGAAACATATCTTTGAGGTTCAAAAATCATTAGAATTTTATTTGAAACTAAATTGTTAAATTGCAAAAATATTTTTATTTTACATTTAAAATTCGCTCAATTTTTGTCCAATTTTGATCTAACGGTAATATGGAGGTCTTCCCGAACTCCGATCATTTTGAAATTTTTACAGTAGTTAGACAACATCTCCTGTCACTTTTGACTAAAATTTGAGCATGATCCAACGGTCAAATTGGGAGAAATTAACAAAACAAATTTGATTTGTTTTTGTCAAAACTAGCTGTTGGAACTTTGACAAATGTGCAATTTTGACCCATTAATTAATTCATCCACTACAAACGGCTACAAACTTTTTCAAGCTATAAATATGAGTTTTAAGACTCATTTTTAACAACTTGAATGATCATACAAAATCATTTTTCATATATTCTTATTATTCAAGTATTCTAGCTAAAGCATTGATCAATCTCTTCATTCTTTGAGCTTATATTCATTGATCAATATTGATATCTCTTAGTGTGAGCTTCATTTGTATTTTGTTATACACAAGAGAGATATTGTACATTGGTGTTAGCCACCAAAACTTATTCAAATCATATTTGTGAGAGGTGTATCTTATAGAATAGCAAGAGAGATTTCTTGTGAGAGTATTGAGGGTGTTTCAATACTTGTAAGAGTGTGTGAGAAGAATACACTTGTAGAGGTTTGATCTTCACCCGGAAGGAGATCGGTTATAGTGGAAATTCTCGGGGAACTAACCGAGCGCGGAGTAGGGGGAACAAGCCGAACTGTGTGGACAAAAAATCTTCGACTTCAAATTGGTTCAATCTTTCTTACTCAATCTCTTTATTTATTTGTTATATTAATTGATTGAAATTGCTTATATTATTGCTTATTCTTGGGATTGATTATTTAATTGATTGTTTTTCTTGATAAACTTATTTAACTAAGTTGTTTTGCTTAAATATTTTAAAAACGTTTTAATTCCGCATTAAGTTTTTAAAACCCTATTCACCCCCCCCTCTAGGGTATTTTTCGACCTACACAAACCACTGAAAAGATCAAGACCATTCGACAACATCTCCTTACTGCCCAGAGTCGTCAAAAAAGTTATGCCGACAGACGTCATCGTCCGTTAGAATTCAAGGTCGGTGATCATGTGTTTTTGAAAACCAAACTACAATACGGCATCACCCATTTTGGTAGTAAAGGAAAGTTGTCTCCTCGATACATCGAACCGTTCGAAATTCTAGAACGTGTCGGGAATGTTTCATATCGTCTAGCTTTGCCACCACAGTTATCTAATGTCCACAATGTCTTCCATATATCAATGTTACGTTGGTATGTTCATGACCCTTCCCACATTGTCCATTAGGAAAACCTCAAGGTGTTAGATGACGGAACTTATGAAACCCGCCCGATACAAATCTTAGATCATCGAGATCAAGTACTTCAAAACAAGGTTATTCCTTTAGTGAAAGTTTTGTGGTTATATCACGGAGCCGAGGAGGCGACGTGGGAGTTAGAGACCGAGATACGTGGAAAATATCATGAATTGTGTGATTAAATTGTAATAGTTAAATTTTGAGGACGAAATTTTATTTTAGTGGGAGAGATTGTAACACCTGGTATTTATATTAATGTATTGGGAGTTACTTTTTTTGCTTTGTGTGAGAATGCATGGTAAATAGTGGAAATGTATGAAAAAGTTTTATTGTTCCCGCGTAGAAACCGATTTTGTCAACTAAACTTGCAAAATTCACCAAAAATTCATTTTAACTCCTTTTTGAGTGAACCCAAAGCCATATGTTAGATTTTGAGCTAAGTTATGATATAAAATTTTTATCCACAATAGGCTCCTAAGCCCCAGGCAATTTTTTCAGTTTTCTCTCGCAGTTGGACAGCCGCCTGTTTTTTTAAAAGATGTTCTTGTTTTTGAAAAACAGGCGTCTGTTGGGCAAACAGGCACCTGTTGCAATGTCAGTTTGAAAGTTTAAAAAGGCTTTCAAGAGCCTTCTTGGAGCATTTTCAGAAAACAAAATCTGAGCTTTAAGAGCTCGTTTCTCCTTTACATTTCTCTTTCTAGAATTTATCAGAAACCACATTTCAGATTCCGATTCGACTTTAAGGAAAGTTATTCTACGCGTCGAGGAGATCGATGTGAGCTAGGAATTTCAAGATTTAATCAGACGAATTTTCGAATATCAACTTTCTCTCTCTTCTTTCAGCTTATAAGTTCGAGGTAGGGGTTCTCTTGCTTTCAAAACTTGATAAAATGTTTTCCTTGCTTAATAATTGTTGTATTTGACTTGTGTTGGTTTGAAAACTCATGAGTAATGAAATATATGGTGTTTGATGATTTCTATAGTTATATTTGCATGATTTAAGGCAAACTATGCCATACACACTTGTTGTAAATTGCTATTGGAATCATATACGATATCTCTTGGTGGTGTGGGTGTTGTTGGTTGGAAAAATGAAATTATTAATGGTTTATACGCATCAAGGGATACGGAATGGGATTGATTTAAGTGGATATGGCATAGATTGCTTGGTATATGCATGAAATTATATGTTTGCATGCCATATACATTATCACTGTGTCAACCAAACACTTGGAGGATTCTCGGCATATGTGTATTATTCCTATGGCCCGACATATAGGGCATATATCTCATATTGATGATGATGATGATGATGATGATGAAAGCTCGTTATGATCATGATATTATGTTGGATGTGATATGATCCTGATATGGTTTTACTGTGGCCCTTCGATTGTGAAGGGATGATGTATTGGTTGCTGCCTACCAGTATGAAAAATAAATGGGGCCTGGTGCCCTTGGGATGAAAATCCCTAAACCTCCGGAGGGCAGCAACGCGTCGACTGTTTAGAGCCAGCGGTGTGTAGCCCAAAAATCTAAACAACGGTAAGGCACTGATGATTCTATTGCGATGATAGTATTGGCGAACTTGTGGTCCAAATTGATTATGGTCTATTGATATTCTTTGGGGGCGATGGGCCAACTTATAACCATTATCGGATTATTCTCTCGGGCGAGCAGGCCCATGTTCTATTCTGGCGGTACGGATATATTCTGATAAAGTGGTTCTATGATTGATACAAGGGAAGTAACCTGCATTGGCATGTGCATGCATTGCTTATTGAATAAATGGTTCTAAACTTGTTTATGTTCTATACATGATGCTTTCGTCGTTACTCACCCCTACTAAACATGTAACTCACCCCATTTTCTAAAAGTATTACAGGTACTCATGAGTCCTAGGGGGACAAAGAGACGACGGGTTAGGGGACAAAGTAGAAGCCTCTGATACCATGGTTTGTTTTGGTAATAACTATGTTGGTCCGGGAAGCCACGGCTAGCCCGGGAATTTGTATATGTTTCTTTTGAAGGTTCATATGATAAATTTTTGTATATCTATAATGGATGCTCACAACTATAGTATCAATGCATAATCCATGCTTATCGTTGTATGATATATGTATCCTTGTTGGTTTATACTCTTCATATCTACCTATCTTAGTCATAATAAGATGGGTTAGTGACACTCCAGGTCTTAATTACGGGTGTTATCTTGTAAATTAAGGCGAGGGTGTTACAATCTGTATAGCATTGCTTTCAAAATATCACTTGTGATTCATGCAAGTGTCGCAAAATAATGCGTTCTCGTGATCGACCAAGTTTCTTTGCTTCACAAAGAACCTAGGCCGAGAGGGTCTGCGAACACCTCATTTTACGACCCTCATAAGAATCCTAATCTCCAAGGAAATGAACAAGCATGCATGCACGCACGAAAATTATTAGATGCACACATACTATGTACATGAGATACAGGTCATAGAAGAAAGCCGAAAAAATACCCGAATGAGAATTTATAAGAATTACCAGAAGCTGTCGAAACCGAAAACCGCCAAAACTCTTGAAAACTTGTGAAAGTAGAGTTCCACATTTATGATCATCCTAAAACATTGAGGGTTGTTATACATAACTATAAGGAGCAGCATACTAAAAAATCAGCTCGATCTGACGGTCGGATCTCCTAAAATTCAGACAATCGGGAATTTGTTTCGGGTAATCAAAAGGGAACCTTCATGAAGTCTAAATGATCTCAAGTTTGGCCAGTAGATAGTTATTGTTGTGGGGAAGAACATATCCAAAATTCAGCTTTGTCAGACATGGGATCATCAAGAATTAATTTGTTTATCATGCAATTCTAGTCAAAATGTCCTTCATGGCAATTAGAGTAAATGGAGGCCTTTCTGAACTCTGATCAATCTCAAATTTGGATATAAGCTAGAAAACATTTGGAGGGAAAACATATCCAAAACTCAGGAAACTCTAACGGCTGGAAGTTCACTTGTCGTACAACAAATGAGGTTGTTGTACGCAAGTACGTTTCCTACATTCAAAAAAGTCTTGTACCAATCTGAGGAGATCAAGTCCTTCTCGAACTCCAATCGGTTTAAAAGTTTTACAGGGTCTAGAAGACTTCTATTGTCCATACATATCCAAAAATCAGCATCATCCAACGGTTAGAACTTGACTGGTATTCCCTTTAACTCAAAAAAGAGACATTTTATCTAGACCTAATTGGTAAAAAAAAAATTCCTTACCCCCCTATGTATGATAAACTACCCCCATTATTAACAAAAGTACCACCATGATGCAAACGGACGTCAAACACATCTGCATGCAAACATAACATAATATATATATATATATATATATATATAAAGCATTAATAAAGAGACAAACACATAAACAAATAATATCACAAATCAAACTTTTTGTAGGGTACCACTTAAGAAACAAGAGATAAACACATAAACAAACAATATTGTACAAATTGAGCTTTTTATAGGGGACCACTACGGAAGCAATTAATAATATATATATATATATATATATATTGTTCCATTTACACCCAGCAATCAAAGTAAAGAAACAGAGCATATTTGGGTCCACCGTCAAAAGGAATCAATTGAATAAATAAACAAACAATTCTAAATGGGACCACTATCACAAAGCACATTAAACATCATCAAAAAGGGCTTTCAAACCCATCGAAAAAGATAAAAAAAAAATCACTTTTTTAGGACCACAATAAAAAAACACATACGATTCTAGGGTTTTTATAATGACAATCATTGGAACTTGAACAAACAAAAGCAAAACAAAATAAAAAATAGAAGTTAGGGTTTCAAACCCATCGAAACTTAAGGTATAACAAAATACCTTAACCAATGCTCGCCATTGAAAGCTTTAGAACGATTTAAGGTTTATTTTTCTTTGTTGCACTGTGCGTGTCTATCTCAGTTGAATGATTTAGGGATTAATCTTCTTCTCCACTACTTCTCTCTCTAACTTTTCTTTGTTCTCTATCTCTATCGATTTAGTGTTTAGGGCTTTTTTCGTCTTAACATTTTCGTTTTTCTATTTTGTTGGTTATCTGAATGTGTGCCAACGTGGCTGCTGAGTTGGCAATTAAAAATGACAAATCTTATGCCACGTAATTATCAGTTGACGGTGTTAGAAGGCAATGCTAATGGGACTTGCAATCGTAAAAAAACAGGAAGAACGTTATTATATTTGAAAAAAAAGTACAATGTATCGAATGAAAAATGAGTGTAAGTACAATGTACTAAAATGTAGTTAATCCTTTTAGTAAATCGGCTAGTAAACGACTTTTACCAATACCAAAACCAAAATAAGAAGTTCAATACCAAATTTATTAGTTTACTAGTTGGTATTTGAAATTAGAAGCCGATGCCGAACCACTCAATTTTTTAGTATATTTGGTATTTTTGATATATTTGGTTTTATGGTATTTTTAATTGTTTTGGTTTTGGGAAACAGTGGTATTAGTATAAAAGCTATAAATAATTTCCGTTAGTTTTGATTTTTGTAAAACATAAGGAGTTTTAGATTGAAAATTGTAAGAATTTGAACACTACTTACACAAAGAGTTGCGAAAAAAAAAATGAATAGTCAAGATTGCTTGGCAGTACAATTAAACAAGCTTATTGGAAAAAGAAGTTATTTGAAATTATTGAATTTTTTAATATTTATATTGTTAATTATCTTTGACATTCTTTGTGTAAAATTATTCAATAATTTTTGTTTTACCTAATTTTTCTAATTTCTATATTTAGTGGGTATTTTTTAATAGCACATTTTTCAGTATTTCAATACTGCAAAATCGATATTTTAATTTTTACACAAGAAATATTAAAATCAAACTAAAATTTTTAGGTGCCAAAAACTTCTAACTGGCATCCTCCTAGTACTCGTAATCATAGGCGGAGTACAGAAATTTATACTTGAGTGAACCAAAGTGTATCAAATTTATAAGAGGTGATATGTTATAAACCCATCAGTTTTTCCGCTAAGTTCCCATGTGAGACTTACCCATTTTCATTACATTTTTCTATCTAAAGTAGCACACTTTAGGTGGCAATTTCTCATTCAATCCATAATCATTTTGAGCAAACAAATATACGATTCCCACGTCTTCATGGAGGAAAACACAAATATATAATAATGTTTTTCAACCAAGTGTGAGGTCTCACTAAAAATTACCCTCAAAATGGCTCGAAAATGGTATTTTACCTATTTTTCCAACACTGCCAAGGTAAATCATTTCTTAGTGTTACTTTTTAATATTAGGTATAATTTATTTATTAATTACTTACATAATATTAGTTGTGATTCTTGATTAATTGCATAATATTATTAATACTATTATATTTGCGCTGTATTATTGTAATTTATCGTAATTGTTCATGTTCTCTATTTGAGTTGTATGAACTATTATTATTAATACTATTACTAGTTTTGCAGCCCGTGCGATACACGGTCGTTTTATGGTTACATCTCATTAGTTTATAACATTATTTAGTAAAAATAGTACAATATTTGATGGTGTCAAAATCTAGAAATAGATAATTAACCAATCAATAAACGAATATCGGTGAATAAAAAATAAATGCGGCGCAATGATAAACACATGACTTTTTTTTTAAGGTAGGTTCCTCCGGTAGCGCTTATGCTATTCCAATGGTACGTCCTCCTTTTGTGTGTGCTTGCTTTATATTAGCTCAAATGTGATCAATTTGGATGATAATACAAGCTACCAACTTCTCTCTCTCTATAATTTCTTTAATTCTATTTATAAGTATAGAATTAGGATTACAGATATTTCAACAGAATAAATAATAAACTGTGTAGGAGAAAGAGTGTATAAGGGTTGTTGGTATTTTTTGGAGTATGAAAATAGAGAGTATAAGACCCTTCTATTTTTTGGGGTATAAAAAGAGAGAGTATAAGACCCTTCTATTTCTGGGGGGGTATGGAAAGAGAGAGTATATGACTCTTCTATTTCTTCTCGAATTGGCTTGTATTTATATTGCCATTGGCTTTATATCTCTTTGATGAGATGGATGAATCTTAGATGAGAAGAATTGTGTGTTTTTGTTGTGTTGAATGAATGAATGATGGGAGGTATTTATAGGTAAATGGAGAATTGCAAAAAAGTAAATTTGGTAAAAATGAAGGGCAAAAAGGTAAATTTTTGTGGAGGTAGGTGAGGTAGGTGAGATGTGGTAAGTGTGATAGGTGAGGTGTGGTAGGTGTGGAGGTAAAAATGAGATTTTACCGGAGGTAAAAATGGAATTTTACTAGGGGTAAAAATAGAATTTTATCGGGGGTAAAAATAGAATTTTTGCCGGAGGTAAAAAATGTTGAATTACCTTTGTAGGCCAATGGTAAAATTAGTATTTAACCCCATCAATATTAAATAGAAAGCAAGAAATTGTGGTTGTATTAAAATGTGCATATAATTATAACAAATAAATAATAAATAAAAGATAAATCGCTAAGCATGTATTACTTTTCACTTTTTAGGAGGAAAAAGGAAAAAAGAAAAAGGCTAGCTTTGAAGAGTTATTGTAGAAGTCTAAAAATCATTATTACATATTTGAAGACCGGGATTTCGCATTAGTATTGAGACTTCATTAATGGTCTATCTACTTTATTTTATCATTACAATATTCATGTGTTTATTTATTTCGTATTATGAAAGATACTTTAAGCAACGCACTCGTTTTGTAGGCCTTTTTTTCTTTTTCCTCATTACTATTTGCATTGTAGTTTTATTCTTTGGTCTCGTGTAAATTTGAAGATGTTGATTCCTTTGAGAGAGAAAGATGATTAGTATTAACATTTACTTTCCTTGAACTCTATGTAGTAAGTTTTATATAGTAACATCATTAATTAATGTGCATATTTATAAATTTGTAATTAGTTAAGTAGTTACCTTTTCCCTTGTTTGATGAAGGCAAGATTGGATCGAGGAGTCCGCGGGGAATATATATGCTGGTTACCATGTAATTTTCTCGACCATACCTTAAATTGTATGAATCTAACTTTAACTGGAAAAAATAATTATTTCCGACAATCACTTCCAATTTCTTAGGCAGGTCTTCGTGATTGTCTTCCTATTTTTTTTCTTTACAAAAAACATAGTAAGTGTTAATTCTCGATTTTTAAAATAAATATAAAACATGTACATATTGTATTTGATGCAAAAAAGGGAAATAATTTCATTGTTATTAATATTGCAAGCTTATTATTTCACATAGAAAAAAGTACCATTTCCTCTTGCATGCATAGTTGATGGGCTGGCACTTGAAGTAATTTTTCTGCTAGCTGATCAAAAATGAAAAATGTTGTTGTTGCAGTTTCATCTTCTACATAGACTTCCAAGTGGTACCTAAAAAAGAGCAGCACATACATGAATTGTGCCAATTTATGAATAAAAAAAAGAAGAAGAAATAATGTAGGTCTTCAAAAGTATCACTATTACCGGGGTTTTGGCAGTTCTGATATGCAATTGCATTTGTTGCAATAAAAACCTTGTGGTACATTTTCAAGTTTTTTACTACAAACAATACAGGCGATATAATACCATTTTTCTTGTTTTTTTATCCCCTTAATTGTAGCATGTGATGTCACCACCATTTCCTACTATTAAATTATTACGTTACAACTAATGAATATATTTAAATATAACACACACACACACACATATATATATATATATATAAATAATGTTATTATACCATTTGATCAGAGTCGGACTGCAAAGACATTATTTCGTTTAATGTTTTCATCTGGTAAAAGCACATTTCCATTCTTTGTGCTGTTACTTTCTGCAATTTGAGCTTTGTAACTGACTTGTTTTCCTTGGATATGCTATAGTTGACATTAGGAAATTTGTTAGTTTTAAATATCAATGAGGTCAATTATGTTAAAAGTAAACGTATATACATCTCTATGAAGTCATGCACTTCAGGAATGCTAAGATTGATGCAGATTTTGCTCGCATTTGTAGAGGATAGAGAATATTGGCCTATTATTCAATTAGTATTTATTAAATCATAAATATTAATGAAGATGAAAATATATAGAATATTTTTAAATAAAGTACATTAAAGGTACCTAATTTTGTGTATATTTTGTGTTGCAATTCTCAATCTCCCTTTCTTTTATATTTCACATGACACCCACTTATGTCTCGTGCTTTTGATCTAAAATGTTACTTATACATAACATTTTATGAATCATTAATATTAACCATCTTATTGTCCGTCAATGGATTGCAAAAAAAAAGCAATATTTTAAATATTTTCCTTTTAAAAGTAAATTAACTTGTAAAGTAAATATATTAAATAAAACCAATCATCGACACAATTAAAATGACATAATGTATAATCAGTATCATTTAAATACAGGGACATCGGGATTTTTTTAATTAAATATGAAACAAAGTAACATTTAAATAAAAGGCTTTATTAAATTATAAGAGAATTTTTTTTGTTAAAATCTTAATAATACATAAAATTGAATTAACTATTAAAGTAACTATATATTAAATAAAACAAATTACCTATAGAATTAAATTTACATAATGTTGTAGTATTATTTAAATATAAAAAACAGTATAAGGAATTCGAAAAGGAAAAACTTGTTGAATCTAAAGGTGAAAAAGAAGTATATAATAATAATTGAAAGAGATTAGGCCGGCCAATATAAACTTAAAGGGAAAAGAATAGAAGAAAACAGAAATATACAAAAAAAATATTAACCTTCTGGGTTATTGTTGTAGATTGAAATAGACCTTCTAGTATTCTACCGAACTACAACGAAAGATGGAGAAAAATATTGACAGATTATTTTATATTCCGTAGTTTTGTGGAGAAAACTAAAACTAAAATTGAAATTGAAATACTTAATTGAAAACAAATACAATATTAATTAAAATTGTTAGGATAAAATAGACTTGTCAAAAATATGACACATTTATTTCACAGTTAAAATGCGTATTCTCTTTAAATAATATATATATATATATAGGGGAAAGATTAAAGATTTGATGGTTAATAAATTTTTTAATAAAACTTGACATGATTAGAAGATCATGCTTTTCATCAAAAATTCAACCGAAAAATGGGTTAGCTTTTTGTATCAATAATATATATCAATTTTTTAGAACTCTCTTCCCAATTGAGATGAAAATTGGCTTTTTGCCTTTTTCTTTTACCCCCTCAAAATGTCCACATTTAAGTTGTTGCCTTTCCCTATATATATATATATATATTAAAGATTTGATGGTTAATGACTTGTGTGAGTTGTTACGTGTTGTTGCACTTGTGTGAGTTGTTAAATAGATCACTATTTATATTTACAGATTGTTTATGCATGTAACACCCCGTGTTTTGATAGGCGTATTTTCGTTCATTTAGTCAGTTACTTCTCATTCGTGGACTTAGACAAGTCTGAATGTTCCCATGCATCACTTTGGTGATATGAATAAAATCTGAAAATTTTGATTTAATTCGGAACTAGTTTGAGTAACTTGATGCGTTACTTGGAAAATTTGGTGTACTCTTGAATTTTCTATTTTTCTACTTTCCTTATGTTCGGTTCATCGACCTAGGGAGGTCTGAATTGGTTTTGTCTTTTTCGATACGTCATATAATAGTTGTTAAATCATCATGTAAAGTTTCTTTAAATTCATACTTCATTTAAGAATTTTAAGTATTTAGTAGAATCGAATTTCCTTCCTTAAACATTAACAATTTCTACAATTATTGTTTGTGGTTCTGGAATATTTAAACCTCCAAATTCAGTTTCATTTTTTCTGACATGTCATAAATATGTGTTAGAAATAATCTGGAGCGTTTCGTCACGTTCGGATTTGAAATGAGCAATTTCAGAGGCATTTTTAGAATCGGAATATTTGCTCGATGTTTTAGATCAGTCAATTTTGGAGACTCGTAACTTTCTCATCTTTTATCCAAATATCACTTTGCCAACTCCTATAGCTTTATCATATATCTGTCTACAACTTTTGTGTTTTGGCCGAAAGCTAATTCACACTCCTCGTTGGTCAAAAGTGAGTGCGAAACTAGCCGATCAACCAAATCTGATTTTCTGTAGCATCTCGGCACAGCGCTGTCTTCAACGGAATTCTGGTATTAATATGCCCAGAATTTGGTGTAACATCCTTCAGCAAAGTTGTAGAGCTTTGAATTACCTTTCCTTTGATATAAAGATCACCCAAATCGGAGTTTCGAGCGAGAAGTTGTGACCAAAATACAAACAGTAACTCCATAACATCGTTTATATCGCCTTGACCAACTTTGACCCGTTTTTAAACCTCTTCCACCTCCATTTCAATATGTTTTTGACACAAGTGAGCTCAGAGCTATTCTAGAGAGAGAGAGAGAGTGGTTCTTGGAGTAATATTGGGGTTCATAGCTCAAAATTGAGAGTTTCATACCGAAAACTCAGATTTTTCATCTTCTTCGCCTTCTCAACTCATTTCCGGGCTTGCATGCTTGATGTGGGGGATCATTTGAGCTCACTCCAGGTCGTCCAACCTCTGTTTTTATAGTTTCCAGGTGGGAATCTCCCCTTTTTTCTCATTCTTTGAATATATTGCTTGCTAGAGAGATAATGTAGCCTTTCGGTATCAAAACCACTATTTTCTCTGCATACGTTAGGATAAATTCATATTTTTATGATCTGAGCTTGCATTTAGTTGTTTACAACACTAATTTTGATGAATGTCAAGGTTGATTATCATGCATGTGGGTATTTATGGACTGTTTTGTGATTTTGGTACTGAAATTACTAGAAATCAACCCATGTAGATCTAATACTCACTAAACTACATGTTTTTCTTAAATTTCTAGAATATTATGCCTCTAAATACATGATTATAGCCTATAGTTAGATATGCATGTGGTGATTTGTGAATTTTCTAAGGTCTAGTGTTACCCCCACTTGCTAGTTTGGATTAAACTCATGAAATTGGACGATTTGGCAAATGTTAATACAAAGCATGGATAACATGTGCATGTAAAATAAATTCTGAATATACATAGTTTTTCATTGTCTCTTAAATTATGTTTAGACATGTTAATTGGTGGGTTGTTGCCTTACCAAGTGGTCTAGAACTACATCAAATTGTTTTTCACTTGAAAGAACATAAATTGAATGAAGAGTATAGTAAATGTGCAATGCATACCTTATACAAATCTGAGAATTGTGATCATTAATTAATGGTTTTTACTAAATTATGGTGTTGGTCCTTTTTCAAGGTTATATAAAAGAACTTTGTTGGAAATTTTGCCAAATACAGTATATTTAACCCATAAATTTGTGTTTGTATTATTATTGTGAAGCTAAGGAATTTGTTCATGAGAATTATTGAGATTTTTGTTTTAACTATATTCATGGGTTATTATTATTTTAATTATTAAAATAAATCCCTAGGCATTACTACTAACTTTTGATATTGAGACATTGAGATTGTTGGAACCGGATAAGCACCGGTATAGAAATACTTGTAATATATTATTGCACAGACCCATGGAAAGATGGGGTGCCATAAATCTGGTTACTAGTGCACTGCCCCATGGTAAGGTGGGGTGCGTTTGTGGATAGTATATTCCGTCTAGTACCAGTATTAGGTCGAGGAGGAGGAGGAGCAGGTGGGTGGATTGTGTTATGAGCGGTACAATGGGATTGTACCTTGGGATATGGTTGTTAAGGTAGGTCAGTATGCCGGGGCGGACCAACTTATTTTTAATTGTATAAATTATTGACTATTTTACGAGTTGAACTTTTATAACTATTGTTCTATAACATGAAATTTATAGACATTGGTTTCTTGCATGTGCATTGCATTTTTTCCTTCCCCTATGGTTCCCACTGGGCCAGCATTGGCTCATTCCCTCGTTTCTCATTGCAGGATTCATCTTGTAGCGCTATGTTGGGTTCACGGGGAAGAGTGCGGGATTTTCGTAGTCCTCTGATACCATTGGTCATATATAGTATTTTCTCTAGTTATTGGGCATTGACCGCATGTATCATGTGTCTATTTAATTTATAAAGAGATGATTTGTAATTATTTTTACTTTGGAAAACAATTGGGATTTGTATTGTAATATTTTTTTCTTTTCCATGAAGGATTTGAACTTGCAAAGTTGTATTTTTAAAATTTTTCAACAGGATTGGTATATTGTATATACAGAGGCATCATGCCAATTTTTCTTGAAATTTTAGAATTTTAAACGATGTTGCGTTTAATCTTATTAATTTTCCTATATTTTTAGCTGTTATTAGAGATAGCATCCGTTAACGCCTGCTTTTAAAAGGCGGGTTGTTACAATGCAATCTCTCGGCCATGCAAAATGAAAGATTGACACAAAGTTAGTGAGTTTGTGTCAATTTGACACAAATTAACACGAAGTTAGTGAGTTTTGGTGAAGCATAAACAGATTTAGATCAATTTCGAGTCAAACATGTTTAACTTACAAACTAAACGGGTTGTATTTCGGGTTAACTCGCCAACTTGAAATTAACTTGCAATTAATTGATATCAAAATTTGGAATGAGAGAAATTAAAAGTTCAATTCATATAATTATATATCATCTTCATTTGGAATTTTTAAGTTTGATTCCTTAGTTTAAAAGTTTTGCTTTTATTCGTTAACAGTTCATACATAATTCCTTAACCTTAAAATTTGTTAGGCAACAATGAGAATCTAAACTTTTAAATTGCTAATTCATGAAAACTTCAATAAATAATTTAAAATGCTGATTCATGAAACTTTAATAAATAATATGATGAAGGGTGTTGGTCTGTCGTTCTGCCAATTACTTGAAATTCGATCATTATTTTCAGAATGAGAGTATCACTTAACGGATTTGTTTTATGTGGATTTTTTAGTGGCCACATGGAATTAAAGGTTGTTAACTTTGTTAATCTTAAAATATAAAATTAAAAGGCCTTAAAACAAATAACTATATTACCCATAAAGCTTTAAACAGTGTATACTAACAGACGTTTCCACAATGAGTAAGTGCCATTTTATCAATAGACTAAAGATAATGAAAAAAATAGTGAAACAACATAATATACAATAATGAAGAAACCAAATAAAACAACTCAAGTTTAAACTTTATACAAAAAATACAAAGAGATAAAAAAAATTAAAAAACTTACCAATTAAAAGGACTCCTATGAAGAGAGTAGATTGGAGGAAAAGAATTACCAATTGAAACTACTACAATTGAAGATTAAGCAGATATTTTGGGATTTTGCTAGCATCACATTTGGAAACTAAATATATAAAGGAAGTGGTGATGGCATTATAAGAAAGAGGAAACTAAATATATATATATATATAAGAAAGAGAAAACGGTTATGTCTAGATTTTTTGAAAATAGAAAATAGTTATGTTTAGTTATTTTGAAAATAGAGAGAGAGGACACGACTTTTAGTAAGAGAGAGAGAGAGAGAGAGAAAATATAAAAAAGAAAAAAACTAAAGATTATGTCTAGATTTTGTCAAGCGAGAGGGAGAGTATATAAAGAGATGGCAGTTTTTTTTTTCAAATTTTAAAGGGAGAAAAGGGACAAAAAAGGAAAAAAATGAGAAATTGAGATGGCAGTTTTTTTTTCAAATTTCAAAGGGAGAAAAGGGACCAAAAAAAGGGGGAAAAAGAGAAATTGGCACGTGGCTGCTTGAGAATTGGACACTTGGCAGAACGTGGTTAAAGGCATCTATTATTAGTATTAGTTATTAGATTATGTTTACATTCAAATTTTATGACTTTAAATATATTTTTGTGTGTTTTGAATTTAGCCCCCTTTTAACTAAATTCCTAGTTTCGCCACGACACATAATAAGGAGTTCATGGATTCAATGGATGGAACCATCGAACCCTTTCCCATTGAGTTGGTGTTATGTTGGTTGTAAATTCATAATTTGTATAAAAAAATTATATTATGAAATCATTGCTTGTATCAAAAAATTAAAAAAATTCTTTTTTCTTGGATGATGATATAGGCACCCTGATTTTGTATCAAAAACATCATTGTAGCCTTTACACCATAATTTTTAGCATTACCGATTATGGCACCCACATGGGAACACTCCAAATTTAAACACCGATTTAGGGTTTCATTGCCGAACTTTGACATTAATTCGGCCAATGGTTGCCAAATTTGTTGTCCAATGTCAACAATTAGTTGCCGTGCAATTGTAATCACTATCTCGGTTGCATTATTTCGAGTTTTTGTGTTATTCCCTAGTTGAAGGGCACCAAACTTTATATATACCTTTGGTGATGAATTGCTGAAGGATAGGCAAAATTGATATTTTATAGTTTCAACACCATGATAATATTTGGTTGCTTTTATAAAAGTTTGTCTTTTAAGTTATAGTGTTACGATTACAAAAAAGGGTGCATATATCATCACCCTTTTTGATTTTGGCATTTAATTTTTTTTATATATAAAGTAATAATAAGATCCGGTGGTTCTTTTGGGGGAGGAAGAAAGAAGGGGGCTTGAACCTTGATAGGCCGTGTGATAACTTTTGTTTTTGGATCCATTAAAGTATAAGTATAAAGGGAGAATTACAAAAATGATTGAGTTTCATATAATATTTATAAAACTAACATAATTTTTTGAAAATTTACCAAATATAGCAATCCACCCAAACTAATTACAAAAGTGACATAAACCACTGTTCTTTTAATGCTTTGGCATGTTTCTTTTCCATCTCTTGTTAAATGACAACTTGCCCTTTACTTAACTCCTTATTTACTGCAACCCAATTTAATCAACTTTCATCTCTCTTCTCTCTTCTTTGACTTAACATTTAATCATCTACATCTCCGCTCATGCCAACAAATCTTCCCACCAATCTTCCCATCAAAAAATTCGCCATCATCCTATTACTTTCTCCACTAAGATTGAATCCCAAACCCACCCCTACTTTTACTTATACCTAATTATTCAGGATATGTTAATAACCAGTACAATTTTGTTTAAATAAAATTAGCACATAGATGCATAATACTAACACATTTTTTTTAAGAAAAAATAATACCATAGATGCAATTTTATAAATATTATATAAAATTATGTTATTTTTGTAAATATCCCAAGTATAAACTCTTAACCCATTACTAGAAACGCCTATTTGAAACTCACTTAACTCCTCTTCATTACTCTTTTCATAATTTCGTCCAATAAGGTTTAGTTTGAAGTTTAAATGTATCAATTTTTTTACAAAATTTGGTGGAAATAATTTTTATAATGAGTAGATCATTTACACAAAAATTCATCAAGAAATCAAAACCAAAAGTAAGTGTATTAAAATTTTTGATACATGTGTTCATTTTCGATCATTAAAATTTTATATAATTATCTCACTACTTTTAGTTTAGATTTTTTAATAAAATTTTGTAAATATAATCTACTCATTATAAAAATTATATTATTAAATTTTGTAAAAAAATTATTTATTTAAATTTTAGACTAAATCTCATTAAATAAAATTGAATAAAAGAATAATGGAAGGCAGCCAAATATATAACAGCTCCACCTCCCCCTTCGGTCACTTTCACCATTTCTCTACGCCACACCGTTGAAACCTTCTCTCCCTCCCAATTCTCTCTCTCTCTCTCTCTCTCTCTCAAAATCACCTTTAATCAATCCAACTCCATTTCTAGGGTTTTATCCCACGCCCCAATCCAACACCACCTTCCCTCCAACCATCAATCAATCCATCTCTCCATTCATATTTCCAATTCAATCATTCATCCACTCTTCTCCCAATATCGCACCACGCTTTTATTATCCGAAATTTAGATTTTTCTCACGAATTCGACGTGATTCATTGGATTTTCCCTTTTTAAGCCAAATCTACAGCAAAACTAAGGTGAGTTTTTTTCTACCTCTTATTTTACGCGCTCTGGTTCGATGCTAGATTCCAGGGATAAACAAAATCTTGAACCAAAGGAGACATAAGTGTTGAATTAGGTTAAGAAGATTCAAATTTGGTATCTAACATTATGAGGCAAATACAATGTTGAATGCTTAGTATCTAAATTTCATTATAGCTACTATAATATTATATATTAGGGGTCCCCGTGCAGATGGCACTACGGCAATACATTAGTAATTATAAATCCAAAGAACTGCAATGGAAATACTAATTTCTAAAGTTAGAGGCTCAAACCAACAACACAGTTTGATGGAAAAATATTTGCTATTAAAATGGAGACAATGCCATAAACTAGTGTTCATGAACGTTGAGATATACCTCTATGCTATTAACCTTTGGCGCATGTCTTCTATTTGTAATTGAAAATTCATCAATTTTCCCTCTACACTCTCTCATTTTGCTTGGACTTGTTTTGTATACACATAACCTCGTGCACCAAATGTTATCCTAATCATTTAGGAAAAATCTGTATATTAGAGGCATATGGATAAACTCATGTATAAGAAAGAAAAGCAAAAAAAGATAAGGCCGTGTAAACAAATCCCAAAACAATAATTTCACTATTTCATAGGAAATTAACCTTTGTTCTCAGCAAACAAGCACAATTTCTCAACTTGAACTCACCATTTTCGACCAACTAAAACAACTTTGGACACTAACAGCTCCAACTATATCAAGGGAAGAGAGTATACCACATAAGGGACCTTATCGATCCATAACGTTTGGAACCCAAAACCAAGTTGGAATTTGAAAAATTCAAACCCTAACTGTGAATGCCAAAATTATGAAAACCTAAACATTAAAATGAAAACCTAATTTTAGAGCTGACTTTTGGAAAATCGGATTTCTTATTGATAAGAGTAATGAAGAGACTTATAATTTGAAACACATCTGGTTTAGAAAGTCCTAAATCATATAGAAAAGTTAATGGGGGAGAATTTATAGAGAGTAAGGTGTACCAGAAAGAGGCCGCAAGTTGTGTTGTGGTAGCCTGGTTGATGATTTTGGGGAGTGAAGGCAGCTAGATTTTGATCACATAAGATAGCCTGAGAGAGTGAGTGAATGAGTATGAGAATCTCTTCAGGGAAAGGAAACGAATGGCCAGGGTTATCAAAAAAATTGAATGGTCCAGATTAAATTTTAGGTTTGGGCGGGATAAAGTTTGGTTTCAAAAACCACTCTCCTTTTTTATTATACTAGGGTATACCCGTGCCAGCTGGTGAAATAAGTAAAATCTGATAATAGGATAAAAAAGAGTAACGTGTGATGAATATAAATCAACAAATATGAATCAGTCTTTTCTGAACCTATTTTCTAGCATAGTATAACGTTTTGAACAACCGAAACGTAGGTTCAAAATATCTTCATGTTAGAAAAACTAAAAGTAGACCAAATTGGACTGACTTATTTTTAATTTTCTAAAGAATCTTTTAATCATATTTTTTGTTTTTATTTTGATCTCGGCAAAATATTTTTTTAATAAATTAAACTCAAGCCAGATGTGAAAATAATCCAATCACGTCTCTCAGTATTATTTGAAAATAGTCCAAAAATTGGATTAATGTATAGTAAAACTCCTAAAAACGACAGACTAAGATGACCAATAATATACGAACACATAAAGCACGTTCTTAAATGTTACTCAATAATTTTTCTTGATTTTTTTTATATAATTCTATAGTCATGATGGATCTTGTTTAATTGATCTTGATTGGTATATTATAAATATTAAATTTTTATTAAATTTCGAACTTGTTATTTTAAGTTATGGCATTTTTAATGTAGACAAAATTATTGGTGTGTGAGAGTTTATTGTGTATTGTGTGTGTATTATTGGTGTAAGTGTTTTAACTTTGATGTGACATCTTGATGTGTGTATAAAACTCATCCAAGGGTGTAGACCTGTGAAGCACGGGTACTTCATTTTTTCTGGGTACCCGTTTGGACACGGCTCGGGTACGGGTACGGGTACGGGTGGGACACGGCTGGGACACGCCACTTGGCGTGTCCAATAAAAATAATATTAAATTTTGTTGGACACGGCTAAAACGGGTGTGGGTACGGGTACGGGTACGGCTGGGATGAAAAAATAAAAATTAAGGGGTCAATTTACAATATGCAATGAACTTTGTGGGTTTTGTTTAATTAATTTTATAAATAGTGTATTAAGTTATTAAGAGATGAGATGTCCCAAATATCAATCGACAAAAAAATTAGGTCATGCTCAAACCCATTCTCACATCTCTACTCTTTTACTCTTCTTACTAACGGCCTGGGCTCGTCGTGGACCTTCTATTTGATGCAATCCTTTCTCTTGTGGATATGACTTGTTTATTTTAAGTGATGTTAAATTTTATTTGTTTGTAGTGTTCTTTGGATATGAATTTACATAATGCATATTATTATATAAATATATTTATTTATTTATTAAACGTGTCCCTCGCCGTACCAGTGTCCATGTTTTTTAAGATTTGCCGTACCCGTACCTCGTACCGGTACCGGGTATGACACCCGTACCTGTGTCTGTGCTTCATAGGTGTAGACCTATTGCACACCATAACAGGTGTATTTTTAACCATTAGATTCTTATGCTTTTTGAAGAAAGTTTTGGTTAAAGATAGGGTTTTGTAATATATATATATATATATGATAGGGTAAAATTGTAAAATGCCATCTATTCGGCATTCAAATTAAATAAATTCTTATATATTTACTTATTTAGAGCTTCTGATTAGCATTGAGCATTTAGAGTTCAACACTCAATGTTAAGAAATCAGATGCTAAAAAAAGTAAATGAATCCTAAAACTAGTGGTGGTGTTATTGCTTTTTATGTGATCCAGCAACGAACAATATCAATGACATTGACTTCACATAATGAAGGCTAAGGTTTTGCGGTGTTCGTCGGTGCCAAACGTGATATCAATGGCGGCGCCAAGGGGTTTGATTGTTGAAAATGGGAGGTTGAGGGATGAAGAGGCAGCTGAGGAGGAGGAGGAGGATGATTCTCCGACGAAGAAGAAGCCAATGAGATTGGAGGGGAGGAAATTCCTGTTGACAAGGTGGGAATTCGTGGTGGCATTTAGCGTGTTCCTGGTCTTCTCAGTAGGTTTGATTTGCATATACTCTACAATGCCAGCTGCTCAGTATGGGAAAATTAAACTGCCCCGTACAATTGCGGATCTTCGAATTCTCAAGTAGGTTTTGAGGTGGTTTTTGTTTTGTTGTTTGAAATCTAAATTCTAAATCTGAATAGAAAGACTGAAGCTGAAAATTTTATTTGTTTCTTGTTATCTGAATAGACATTAAAAATATTACTTTGACCATTTTATCCTTCTTTTATCTTTTAAAGTACAAGTCAAAGGCTTAGTTGAGGCACAAATGATATTATACTACCATTCAGACATAATTAATCACAATAAGAGGTAGGAGAGCCTTGCTGTATTAAGTGGTTGCATCTGAATATTAACCTAACCAAAACAAAGGCTTAGGTGCTTAACTCACCTTTGAATTTTGAATTCGGCCATTCAGATTTAAAAGGTTCAAAACACATCCTTAATATTCACTTCTTTATTGGCATATATTTCAACAACTTCTCATTATGTTTGTTCTGCCATTTTTAGTTTCTCATTGTCCTCTGTTTAATTTGTCACTTGTACCCTCTGGACCTCCTGCATCATGCGGATTGTATGAGGGGATATACTTGTACTTTCTTGGTTAATGCATAAAGTCTTTTGTGGAGGGAATCCTGAAGATATGGTTTACAATATCAGTATTTTGTATTTGTTATTATTTAGGTATCTAATTCTAGGGAATTTTAGTAACTCCAGATAGAATATGAGTTTTGGCGAGTTTTGATGTTAATAGTTGGGATTTGGTAATATAATTAATTTTATAGTTCCTTGTTTTACTTTGAGTTGTCTATTATTCATCTTAGTCATGGTATGCTTGTGGTTGGTAGCTTAATATTTGAGTCATTGTATTCATTTTAGAAGGAGAGACTTTTGGAGGAGTATCATTGATTTGAGAAACTTATTAACCTTTGTACTTGTTTTTCTTGTTTTTCTTGCTTGCTTTGAAATCCATTTATTTAATTATTTTTATTTTTTTGTGAGTTTATAATCTTTGTTTTTACTTGCTATTTTTGCTACTGAGATTGTTTGCAACTTGCACCATTTGTTTAACTGTAGCTTTGAATAGTACAATTTACTTCATTTGGTGTCGGAATTTAGAAATCCTGCAAATATGTACTCCATGTGCGGAAAGCTATGGCATTTGTAAGGGGTCACTATTTGCTTGGAGAAGATCGAGCAAGATGGGTTAGAACAATAAGTTAGACACATTGACTCAAAAGATTAATCACTTCGTCCCAAGGGGGGAACCTACTGTTTAGAAGGAAAGCCTTTGGGAATATTATATTGACTTGTGAGAAAGAGAATTTAGCACCTTCTTTGAACATTTTCTTTCATATCGTTGCTTGTTTTGAGTTCCTTCTTTGTTTTAACAAGAAAAAACTTCAGAACTCCCATAAACTGCACTGCATGCAAGTGAGCAGAGTTGTAGTCACATATATAGGCCTGTTTAATAAAAACAGCAATCTTTAATATAACTCTTATCCGCTTGAGTAGGCTCGCAAGCATGGCTTCACTTTATTTGAATAGGCTCTCTATAAGGCTTGTGAACTGCCTTGATTAGCCTTATAAATAGCCAAGTCCAAAAGCATTAGGATTAACTTGATAAACATGCGTTTGACCTTGAACTTGAGCTCATTTATTTCTCATTTAGATACTCAAGCTACCCTAGAGTTGAGCTCAGTTTATGTAAAGTTCTTTCTATCTGTGCTCGAACATGGTTAGTTTGAGCTCAAATGCTCATTAAATTTCAACAAACTAGCTCAAACATCTTATGTCTCAGCTTGAGTGTCTTACCCTTAAAATGAATAATTTTCTTTACAACAAATAAGTAAGGGAGTTCTTTTAAATGCACCCATGAGATTATGCTTCTCTCCCCAATTATGAAAGAAACTTTCAGTTCACCCCACTTATAATGTTATCCAGAAATTTCCCAGGTTCTATACAGTCATTAGCGATCCTTTTAAACATGAAATGGCTATTTAATTAGGCACAGACACGGGATAACTTAACTAAATGCTGGATGATGATTCTAAGAACAGGAGTGAAATTTTCAAGCTATTAAAGTTAATACAAATTTCTCAAAAAGCCGTAATTGATTCAGGTCCTTGTGACCTGGGTTAAGGGATGCTTGGTTACATGGACAAGTCCAAGAGTGGAGATGGATGTTGGTTAAAAGAAGGTGGGGTGAGTTGCAAGTTGTTGTTGGTGTATTCAATAACTCTCACTAAATAATTCATGTGATTCCCTCTTTTAAACATCCTTTTTGTGGGAAAATAATCCGTAAAAACAGTTCAACAATCTCCTTATTGGAATATTGGGGTATTCTATCGGTCAACCTAGTTATACTATATATTTCTGCATTTGTTTAGCATTCCTTTGGGCTTATTGAACCTCTAATATGTCTTCTTAATATATCTGATTTCTTTAAAATGGTGCCACTACTTAGTTTGGCCCATGTTGGTCAATGGTGTTGGGGAGGGATGAACATGGTACAGATTCTAATATGTTTTCTTAATAAGTGGAATGGACTATTTAGTGTTATGCATTGAGAATCATAAATTTTTCCAGATGATTTTATTGAGAAGATTTTACTTTTCTTTATGCGCTCTTGTTTATCCTACCAAAGGGCCCCGTTAATTTCAAAGAAGCAGTATGCCATAATTGTTTTTAACACTCTTCATAGATTGATCCCTTTCCAAGTACCCAAACAGAGGCAACTAGTTATGCATAACGGAGGTGAGTAACTGATTTAGTGGTTTTTCATCCCTTTCTCATCTAGCACCAATTAACCAGTGACTTGGCCCTTTTTGCTGGCTGTTATATCCAAATGACCTTCAAGCTTGGGGCTGTGAGAATCTATAGCTATCTTGGTGCTATATTTGTAATTAATCCCGATGTCACTGCCATGAATAATATGATACATTATGGTGCCATGAATAATATGATACATTATGGACCATCTAATTGGAGCTGTTTTCCGGTTCAAAGAATTTGATGACATCATGGTTATTGTGAAAAAGCTCAGATGTTCATCGCACGTAAAATGAAACACCATTTAAATTTTAGTAAATATGTGATATTTTCATTTTTGAGCTATAATGTTGATTTTATTGATCCTTTCATACACAGTTCGCAATATGAACCAAGAAGTGGTCTTCTTTACACTTGAACTCTTTATTAGTAATGGTGGCTCTTGTTTTTCATGTCTGGTTTCTGTAATCATCTTAAACTTTATCACATACGTTTTCTGAATTATATATACATTTTTGTACAGAAACCATCTTTCGGCATATGCAGAAGTTTACCCGGCACAGTTCATTCTGGGGTACTGCTCAACTTACATATTCATGCAGACATTCATGATCCCTGGCACGATCTTCATGTCATTGTTAGCCGGAGCTCTTTTTGGTGTTATTAGAGGACTATTCTTAGTTGTTTTTAATGCCACAGCTGGAGCATCTTCATGTTTCTTTTTGTCCAAGTTAATTGGCAGGCCTATAGTTACATGGTTGTGGCCCGAAAAGTTGATGTTCTTCCAGGCAGAGGTAATCTTTTGTTACCTTTGGGGCTTATTTGGTTCGAGTTTTTGAAAGGAATTGGCAATTTAGATTCTAGTAAAGCTCCTCTCCTGGCATTTGAGATTCCTTGCCAGTGTTTGGTCAGGATTGGAACTTTCCTTTCCTCACCTCGAGAGTAACTTGCAAATATATTATTAAACATAAAAAATATATTAATTTATATTTAAAAAAATTAGATATTACTTTATTATAATGCAAGAAAATAATTAGTTGTGTTAAAAATAGTGGTAATTTTGTCAAAAAATAAAACAATGGGAAAGGATTCCAGGAATCCTCTTAGCTTTCCCCCAGTTGAATATGGGAATGGATAAAGAGAATTCTCCTTTCCTTGGAATCCTAGATTCCTTTCCAAAACTCCAAGCAAACATTGGAATCTTGAATGTTGGGAATTAAAATTTTACGAACGAACCAAACGGAAACTTAGTTTTTACCTCCATTTCCCCTTACTGGTCCAGTTACTATTCTTATTCTTATTCCACTGTGTTTTGTTTCTCCTCCAACTAAATTTTTGCAATGATATCTTCCATTTTGGTACACACTAACATGCAATTTTGTGGATCCAGATTGCAAAGCGAAGGGTCAAGCTACTTAATTACATGCTTTTTTTGAGAATAACTCCAACCTTGCCAAATCTTTTTATTAATTTGGCATCACCGATTGTGGATATACCATTTCATGTGTTCTTTCTTGCAACAATAATTGGTCTAGTTCCAGCCTCCTATATTACCGTCCGAGTAAGTATTTTCAGGTCATTTCATGCCTGCAATTTATATTTCACTACATATACATGTATCGTATTTTGTAATATTATAATTCTACTGATTTATTTTATGAAATTTGCCTTGAGATGCTAGGGCGCATTTTGTTTTTTTTAATGTTTGTGTCTCTCATTTGGCTTGAGAGTGCTTGCAATAAGGAGGCCGATTTGAGAATTTGAATATGCTCTATGCCATTTCTTGGAATGCTACTGAACTTTAGCTGCTGTATGTGTAGTTGAGGAAAATAGTTGAATGTAAGGAAGCTGGAAGGCGGAATAACTTGTTTCTTTGGTCTTTTAGGTTTGCCTACCATCTTACTATCTGCGAGTAGCCTACTTATCAGGGATTGCTGGGTTCTATGCTAAATTAACTATTACAGGTTAAAAGGTTTATTTTCCTTTGTTTTTCTATGGGGTTGTGCTCTCTAAATGAGGGAAAGGATCGTATTTATAAGCAAATGAAACAAGTGGATCTAGCACATGCACTGAGGTGGTGCCTGGTGGTGACACGCAAAGTTTGTTCCACTCTCTCCATAAATAAGGACCAGTAGCTAGTGGGTGTCACAGTCTAAAGAGTTGTTGCAGGACTGTGGGCACCTTTAACTGGAAGGATTTCATATGGGCAGAGGTCTTTTGCCTGATGAGTGTTTAGTATGAACAGATAATGCTCCCCAAGACAACAAAAGATCATGGTATAAGGGGCTTGCAGGATAATTAAACTCCATGGTGCCAATGCTTGTTAGTTCTTTGTTGGACAACCTAACTGCGACCTCCGAAAGACCCTTATGTGTCATGAAAATAAAGTGGTGAGAAGCTGACGGTTATGGCAAAGGATGGTTCGGTAGCTACAAAACAGTTACCTTTCTCTTTTTTAAATCCCTTCTGGTGTCATTGAGACTTGAGAGACTAAGAAGTTGAGGGCAGGTCCGTTGATTTTAGCTGGGAGCATGTTGGTACGTTTAGGTTTGAGGAAAAGAACTTTTTTTTCTTGTAATGTCCACTATTCCCTTTTGTGATGTCCCAAATTAAGATTCCACTTTCCCTTTCAGAACATAACAAACATTCCGAAACTCATGATAGGAAACAAGTTATGTTTTAAACCATGGAGTGATGAAATTGATGCATTCTTAAAAAGAAAAAAAAATGTGAAAATCAAACATGAACTTATTTTAGGGACAATGGGAGTATGATGCTTTTTCTTAAAAGATATAACCTTATTCTCTAAGGTATACCATTATTCATGTCCGAGGCACAAGGTGATTGGAAACAAGTATGATTCAGAAGAACATGCTTGGATGTTATGAGTGGTATTCATGGCATTTGTAGGAGCCCTAAGAAGTTGATTTCAAATGTGTATTCCCCTTTAATTTCTTTGCTTAGGCACAGTGTCAATAATGTCCCTCATATTCCTTTTTTGGGCGGATTCTTGGGATGGAGATGTTTCTCTTTCTATTGCCTTCCCCTCGTTTTCTATTGCCAGCCTGTCAATTTCACCTGATGTACCCCTTTATAATTTTTTCTTTCTAAGAGCATCCACAATGGTGGAGATCTATATAAAAGCTAAAATGTTAATTTTAGCCTTCATATGCAAGCTTCTCTTACCTATGGATATTGAACACTGTACCTAACCACCAATGACCTTTAGATGGCTTGCTAATTTTAGCCTTCATTAACTTTTAATGACTTGCAATGTTTAAAATTAGACATTACTGTTCACATTTCTCCACCGTTGGAAGCAGTCAAATAATTTAGCACATAGGGAAATTTAATAACGAGAAATAAGGCTTTGCTCGGTAATGGCTATGGAGATTTCCGTTGGAAGAGAATCTCTTTGGCATGCGGTTATTGCAACTAAGTATGGTTCTCACTCAAATGATTGGGTTGCAAACAATGAATCCAATGGTTATTTCTGTGCCCCCTGGAAATCAATTTCAAGAGTGTGGAACGAATTCGAGCAAAATACAAAATTAGTAGTGGGGAATGGGGAGAGAATTTGGTTTTGGGAAGATGCGTGGGTAGGGATTTGTCCTCTAGAAGAATCATTTCCTAGATTGTATCGCCTTTGTCGAAATAGTAACACGTCCATCCAAGAGGTCAGTTCACGGTCACCCAGTTTAAGTCACTCTTGGGACTTAGGCCATCTCCAATGGTGTTTTCTACACAAGCAAATTTCTATGATAGAAATGAATAATAGAAAAAATCTTCTCCAATGGGCATTTCTATCTCCATTTCTATCCTAAGTGGAAGTCTAGTGGGATTGGGAATTTCTATCACCATTTCTACATGTAGAAATGGTGATAGAAATTCTCTATGTGACATGGCAAATTTTCATTGGTTGTTGTAAACCCACTAATTCTCTCTCTTCATTAAATAGGAGACAAAGTAAGGAAGAAATGGAACAATAGAAATCACCATTGGAGACCATATTTTCTATCCTTTTACACCAATGCAAATATATTGCCAATAGATATAGAAATATTATAAAATAATATTGACACATAAGATAGAAATACAAAAATAGAAACCACCATTGGAGATGGCCTTATCTTTCATAAGGAACTTCACCAATAGAGAATTTGCTGAGTTTAGTTCACTGATGGATCTAATCCATAGTATAATTCCGAATCAAAATTGTATAGATAGGCAGGTCTGGGCTGCTAAAAAATCTGGGGAATTCTCTTGCAAATCGTTCTTTGACGTTCTTTCTCATACGTCAAACTTAATCTCATCCAAACCATTCAGTTTTGTCTGGAAACAGGGGGTTCCTTCAAAGGTTAAGGTGTTCGCTTGGCTCGTTTGAGAGGTAGAGTGAGCACTTGTGATGTAATTCAAGGGAGGAGGCCAAATATGTGTTTATCGCCATCATGGTGTGTGTTATGCAAAGGGAGTGGAGTGGACATTGATCACATCCTTCTCCACTACATGTTTTCACAAAGAATTGGGCGTTAGTGTTTGAAATGTTTGGCATAACAGGGGCGCTGCCTAGAAAATGGTCTGCTCTTCTAGAAATGATATGGCAGTTCAAACAGAGCGGAGGAAAGGTGAAAAGCTTATGGAGTTTTACAGTCTTGGCCATGGCCTAGGGTATATGGTTGGAAAGAAATAGGAGGTTATTTGAAGATAGAAGCAGCTCTGTAGGAGACGTGTGGGATTATATTAGATTTTTGGTTGGATTGTGGGCTAAAGCGTCCAGAGTTTTTGACAGTACTGGGCTTTCTTTGTTTAGGGTTGATAGTTTTAATTTTTGTTGCTAAGCTGTCCCAGTTTTGCAGTTTTTTATATGTTTTGCTTTTTTTTTTTTTTGAAGGCTGAGCCTAGTGGATCCCTCATTCACTCTGTCTTAGCCTTGCTTCTCTATTATCTTTTGAGATGCAAGAAAATATCGTTTCTTATCCAAAAAAAATAATAATAAATAAATAAATTTTACCATTTAGGCTTCTTACTGCTCCACCGTTGTGGATGCTCTAAAGGAGAATCTTCATCTAAATGAGAATCTTAATTTTAGCGTCTACTTGCTAAATATTCTTTGCTAAATTATAGAGTTAAGGTTATTTAGAATTTGATTTTTTTTTTTATTTTCAGAAATGAAGTAGACGCTAAGTAAATACTAATTTAGAAAATATTAGAAAGAAACATTGAAGCCTATAGTTCATGCCTCGTATATCAGAACTTGGTAAAAAATTCTGGAACAAGTATACTATTTATATATGCATGTATATACAAATCAGTGGTCCCTAAAATATTCAAAAACTTGGGTGCCCAAGGCAACCGCACTGTCTTATGCCTCAGGCTGGACATGGTCGGGGAGTTTCTTGTTGGAATTTTGGTGTGGCAGATAAGTATTTATTTGATATTTGGGATAGAGCTGTGTTTTGTCTTTGTGGCTTCTATATTGAAATAGCTTTAAAGGATCTCGCTATGGTTGATTGGGATAATTTGGGGGTAATTTGCTTGTAGTTTTGATTTTTGACTACAGGAATTGTTCTTTTTAAAAAAAAGAAAAATAAAAGGGAGGTCTATGTCTCTCCCTTTAACTACAAATAATAAAAATCCCACCCCAAACCCCTTTGGTGAGCCTTGAACCTGAGATCTCTGTTTGAGTGATACCTGTCTCACTGTATTTTTATTTATTTATTTATTTTATTTTTAAAAAAGGGGATTCCAAGTCTCTCCCTTTAACTACAAATAACGAAACCCCGACCCCAACCCCCACTTGATTAGACCTGAACCTGGGATCTCTCCATTTCTGAGTGGGTTCTCTCTCAGGATTTGGCTGTTCAGTTCTATGAGCATTTCTTTTCTTTTCTTTGAACTCCCAGATTAGGATAATGGTGGTTTTACGACATTGACACAGTGCAAAGCAAAAACAAAAATCACGGTTAAGGATGGCAATTTTACGACATTGAGACGGCGCAAAGCTAAGACAAAAATCACGGTTAAGGTTGAGCTTAAACTTGGTTGATGTCAAAATCCTGTCGACCCATTGAACCTTTGTAACATACAACACAACCTGCTTAATGAAGAATTATTAAACATCTCAATTTTGGGTGGGTGGTTAATTAATTGCCTACTAATGTTGGTAAATTTCTCTAATTTAGCTTTTGGTATGTTGGAAGATAATCTGTATTCCCTCTGTCCCAAATTAAATGCCCACTAAATTAAGTCTGCTTTCATTTTCAGAACATAATCAGTGTACCATAATTTAGATAAGAACAATTTTTGTCCAAACCATTGATTGAAATTAGTGTTGGACATCCTCAACTGATTGTTGTTGTTGCTGAATTTTTTATATATCGACAGGCGGGCCTTGCTCTCGGGGATCTGAAGTCGGTGAAAGATCTGTACGACTTCAAGACGTTATCGGTGCTTTTCCTGATCGGGTTCGTCTCCATACTTCCTACCCTTTTGAAGAGGAAGCGTGTATACGAATAAAATCCAGCACGCATTGGCTATAGCCCTCTCAAAACCTGATCCGTCTAATCCCTAGAGAGAGCTTAATGCAATGATGATGAAATTATCTCAACAAACTATGGCCCTCGTATACGATTTTACAACTCGAGAAAAGGAATTTTTGCATTCAATACTTTATGCAGAGCATTGTGAGATAATACAGGGGGTCGCAGGTATTCACATTCTGCTTTTGATGACACCAGGTTCATTCAATTTTGCCATACAAAAGTTTTTTATTTCAGGTGTGATGAAATCATCTCAACAACACCCCCGTATATGATTTTACAAATTGAGAGAAGGAATTTTCGCATTCAATACTTTATGCGGAACATTGTGAGATAATACAGGGAGTTGCAGGTCTTCATATTGTGCTTTTGATGACACTAGGTTCATTCATTTTTGCCATACAAAAGTAGTTTTTGATTTCTTGTGTATGTTAGAAAACAAATTAAATCAATCCTCTCTGGGTTTGGTCTGTGCAACTTATAGCGAGAGTAGAGCCAGATCCTTTTTTTTTTTATTGGATGACACATACATGTGGAATGTTGATTGTAGCAGCTGATATATATTTATATATATAGACAGACAGAAAGATACAATCCGATTGGAATATAATTTTAACAATTTCAATTTTATTATATTCTGTGCGTATGTGTGTAAGAACTTGATTGATTGGAAGAGGATGTATGAAAGGAAAATGTTGGAGCCTGGCCAAACATTCTTGCCACCCCACCATAATTCCAAAATTTTAGTCACACTTTCACTCTTATCAGCAAACAAGTTAATTTTTTATTATGTTAATCCATTCTCTCTTGATCAGCCGTGAAACTTCTGAATGGTTGATCAACATGCTTTTCCGGTGAGTTTCTAGGGTTATGTCCACTATCAGATCCAGTGATAGAGAGAGTAATTCCGGTATGCGTGGTAATAGAAATCACGTTTTCTCTTCAAGTCACATCAGATTCTTAACTGGAAAATTGAAGCTTCCGAGATTGCTTGGTACTCTTTGGGTTTTTTGCAAGCCTTTTCCTCCTTGACAGATATCACTAGGAAGGAGAGAATGAGTTTCTACGATAGAGGGGCTCGTATCTAAAGAAAGGCTGTATAAAAATCCCATTACTTGATATAATTATGGGTGAAGGTGATGTTTTTGATGGAGAAAGAATTAAGCTTTTTTCCCTTGCTTTAAAGCCGGAGGAAAAAGAATAAATGGATGATGCAAAAGTCGAGAAACGGAACGATTTTGGCAATGGAGTTGAAAGGAACGATCTTAAGAAGTCTTTCAGTTTTTGCAAGTTAAGCCGCTGAATTGAGAATGTGAGAATGTGAGGAATGTTATATTATTCAGTAGAAAAGTACAAAATATATATATACAAGAGAGAGACCTAGTATATTAAAGAGTTTCCTTCTAATAAGGATTCTCTAAATATATCCTAAAATACACATGCTATAAATAGAATATACAAATCTCAACACTCCCCCTCAAGCTGGACCGTACAAGTTGTAGGTTCCAAGCTTGTTACAAATGTAGTTGACTCGAGGGCCACCGAGAGACTTTGTAAAGATATCAGCTAGTTGATCATTCGATTTCACGTAGCTCGTCGTTATCTCCCCTGAAAGAATTTTCTCTCTAATAAAGTGGCAGTCAATCTCAATATGTTTAATCCTCTCATGAAAGACTGGATTGGAGGCAATGTGGAGAGCTGCTTGGTTATCGCACATTAATTTCATTTGTTGAATCTTGAAGAACTTCAGCTCCTGTAATAATTGTTTCATCCAAATCAGCTCACACGTTGCTTTGGCCATTGCCCGATATTCCGCCTCAGCGGTAGATAGAGAAACAACTAATTGTTTCTTGCTTTTCCATTAGACCAAATTTCCTCCAACAAAGATACAGTACCCACTGGTCGAACGTCTATCATATGGGCAGCCTGTCCAATTAGCATCGGAGTAGCCAACGACCTCAGTGTGGCCTCTACTTTCATAAAGAAGACCTTTGCCTGGTGCCTTCTTTATGTATTTTAAAATACGAACAGCTGCCTCCCAATGAATATCACACGGGGCACTTATGAACCGATTGAGTACACTCATCGAGAACGCGATATCAGGACGTGTCACAGTGAGGTAGTTGAGTTTCCCAACGAGTCTCCTGTAATGCCCCATGTTCCTTTTTCCGCGTTGACCTTCTCTTAAGCCCGGTATGGCTTAATCTCCGTCTGAGAGCGAGCATTGGAACCTGTGCCCTTCGCACTCGACCGGATAGTTCTAGTATGTCATGTTAGTTATATTTAGTTTGAGGGAGTGATCGTTATGTTATTCGAGTGGTTCGAGTTGAAACCGAGGCGTAAATCGCGTGTTTCGACTTTTCGCGATTCATAGATTTCTGGCCAACTTTGAGAGGTCATAACTTCTTCATCCGATGTCCAAACGACTCTCCGTTTTCGGCCACGTCTTCATTTCTTTTCCCTCTACAACTTTCGTGTTTTGGCCGAGTCGAGATTCATCCGTTTCGAGGTCCGTTTCGAGCTCAGAAAGTCATTTGCTGTTACAGTGACTTCCATGATCGATCATGGAAGGGGCCATGATCGATCATGGTCCTCCAGAGAGTTCCAGAACGCTTCATGATCGATCATGGGGGACCCATGATCGATCATGGTTCACCTGTAAGTCGGTTTTGAGCGTTTTTAAGTCGTTTAACACCCCCACAACCCCCACTTTCGTGCATCCAACATAGAGAGGGATAGAGGGAGATTCTAGAGAGCTCTAGAGAGAGAGATAAGAGATCACGCACATCTCTCATCGTCCATCCAAGATTGGAGTGCCGAATCATTTCTTCTTCACTATTCATCATCCTTCCCGCTTTCTTCTTCCGTTGGAGCTTGCGTTGAAGCTAGGGCTTGGACAATACGGCTTCTACGCTTCATCAACTTGCGGGTTCGGCTTGTCTAAGGTGGGGACACTAGTACAAAAACTTGTTTTCCAACGTTTGATTGATGATTAGCGATTTAAACTACAAGTTTGGGGATTTTGATCAAAAGCATGTGTTGTTTGCATCTCTTGGGATTTGGGCTAGATGATTCTTAGATTAATGATGGATATTGATAGATTATCACTCCTACAGCGTGATTGATTATCTAGTTCCACGATTTAGCATGCGTAGCTAGAGGTTCATGTGAAACCAACTCCGTAGCTATTCGTATGACTTATAAATTGGGGTTTTTAGGTCTTGTGCTTATAGATGGATGATTCTGGGTTATTAATGATAGCAATACACATCTATACCACTAGATACGACCGAAGGGTATTATTTATGGTATGTGTGGTGAGAATCCACTACGGTGGAGCGATAAGCCTTAGCGTACGAGTCTAGTGGCTTGCGTGGAGCGAGCTAGGCACTAGTAACGAGAGTTTAGTCTTGATACTCTTTAGAATGCATAAAACATAGTTGTTAGGGCACGGATTTCCCCTAGTCATGGACACGGACACCTAGGCGAGTTGTATTGGTATGCCGGATGAGCTAGATTCATAATAACCAATACATGGCTTGATAGGATGACGTGAGTATCATCATAAAACACGTAATGAGACATATGATGTTAATAATGAATACTTGGCTTAATGATATAGCTAGTGAATCATTATGGAACATATACGGTCTTAGTTGAATACACGTATCACATGATGAGGTGTATAACGCGATTACCGAATCAATTGGCCTTATTATGAGAATGATCATGTGACGATAAACGTATGGAGTATACGAGTGATGAATACTCTTGTAAAAATGATTGACGATGATGTCAATGATGATAAATGGATGAGTGGGCGCTTGTATGATTATATATGTGATGCTTAGCCATATGTGTGATGTATGATTGATGATGATGATGATATTCATTGTGGAAATGAATGAATGTGATGTATGTTACTGTGATCACACATATGGGCTGGATATGATGATATGCCGAGCACCGGGTAGCTCCCCGTGACTCGAAGGAGGGCCGCCTATTGCCGCCCATGGGTGAAAGGCCCTAAACCGTGCACGGGGAAAATGAAGTCGGTGACTCCATCGGTGGTTGTGTTGCCCACAAAGGAGAGCCCACTCTAGGTATCTTGCCTTCCAACTGGACTATGTGTCCTTGGTTAGATGAGTTTTCCCGGCAAGCGGAGCAGGTCCCGTGTGCCACTACTTCCTACATGGTGAGTCCCCGGGAAGTAGTTGGGCTACTAATGGTCATCACCCACTAGGGTATCGCCTGGTGTAGTTTCTCCAGAGTGTCGATGTGGTTTGTATGTGGTGTTCTCCTCGTTAAATATTCGGGGTGTTGTCCCCGGGAAAGTGACTGTCGCGTGGGTTATCACCGAATGACCTACTTGGAGAACTAAGTCCCTGAACCACTCCCCACCTGGAGAAGACATGGACAAGAGCTTGGGATCCTTCGGGACTCGCTGGATTCTCTGTTCTGGGCCTGGTCAGACCGCGGGGTGAAACTGAGGCACTATACTGGAGATATGATACGGATTGTTGTGTTATGGATGTGAATTGTTTATATTATCATTATCATTATTATTGTATTGTATCATATCTGGTATGGCATGGTTGATTATATATTGCCTCGGACGAGTGTACTTTTAGTGAGAGTAATGATATATACACTATTGTAAGGAATATAATATACACAGGAAGCGTTGGCCAATCATAATGTATTAATAGATAAAGTGAAAAGCATTGATAGCTAATGGCCATAGAAACTTGGCGTACAAGTGTGAGTACGTGGTTTGGTTGTGAGAACGTAGTAGGGGTACGGCCTTGTAGGTGGCCAAGTATGGAATTCATAACGTACTATAACTAAAGAGAAAATGATAGATACTTGGCCAACTGTCACAACATACGGTATAGGTACCGGAGGCATAGTATAACCTTGAGTTACACTTGAGAACGTATTAAGTAGGTTTATATTCTCGATTCCCTAGTAATGTGAGAATTGGCTCAGGGTATTCTATGGGAAGTTTAGGGAAGGAAAAGGTTAATCGGATAGTCAGCTTCCTGGTGACTAGGATAGGATTCCTAGCGGGGTTTGCACGCACGGGTGTGTGAGTTGCATCACACTGCATGGTTTTCAAACTGCTGTATTAACGTAAAACAACTATTTTCTATATAAAACCTATATAGTTCCCACTGAGCCCGGATTTGGCTCACCCCGTTTTCTAAACTGTTTTGCAGGTCAAGCATCGGGATTGGCGTGTGGTTTACGAGTCTAGTAGCCTCTGATGTCCTATATCTTTTGTATTCCTTGAACTAAGGACTCGGTTGTATATAATCGTTGGTTGTATTAAACTCTTTCTATTTATGTATGGACTTTACCATTATTTTGGATAATGGGCTATGGATTTGTACAAATGGTTTTTATATATAGATGTGGAGTTGAATGTGATTGTGTTTGTCATAATGTGTTTTGTAAACCTCTTAAACTTGGTTTTATTTAAATGAACTCCACATACCGAGTATTTGTAAATCTGGACATTTTATTGAAGAAAAGTTTTCAAAAGTCGTGATTTTTATATTTTAAACCCGCCGTCACGCACGGCATCCGTGATTAACCGGGTCCCGGAGGTGAAAATCTCAGAACGGGATTCGGGGCGTCACAAGTTGGTATCAGAGGTATAGGTTCGATTTTCTTCACGTGGTTTATGGGTAGTTACACATGTTGGGGAAGTATTACGAGTGGAATCCAGTTGAGTCTCGAGTTGTTTTGCGCTAGGAATCACTCACTTGCATATTACACCATTGTCTTATGAGCATTTAGCATTTATATTCTCTAAGGAGGTGTTATGTTAGTGACATAAGCACCACATTTCCTTTAGTTTCATGAGAGTTCGTATTAATATCGACTCCACTCTGGGAATAATGGAGAAGGTGGATAGAGTAGTTTGATCAGAGTAGCGTAGCGGAATCGTAGTGGGACCATTGGTTTGGATATTTATGAGTATAGTGTAAGTAAGTCTCCGGTGAGCGGTCATCTCGAGGAAAGATGTTTCCTCCTTTGTTCATTCTATATGTGTTGACCATATTTATATTTTGTCTTATTGGTGATTTGTGTTATAATCGTGTTGTTTCCTTATGAATCTTTTATTTTCTTGAGAATGTGTTTTATACTCGGATGTGTTTTGCTACCAAGTTAGCAATAGGCGACTGTCGAGTTATATTTTAGTCAGCCGCCTGATCAACGGATGACTAACTTATAAATCTGCGGTCTTCTGTCGCCAACGGAAAGTGAAACGTGGATTGTTTGTGTTCTTGGAATTGACTAAGCATATTTGTGTTTGTTTCTCAAGTATTATTATGATTGGATTCATAGGAAACTAGAATGCGTGAGCTTTTCTGTCGATATGATTCTTCAGTTGAGAGTGCACCTTACGAACGGTGTCGACTTTGGTTTAGCATCTTGTTACGCATAAGATTGTTTTGATGTAATTAGTGGTTGTTATCCTTGTATTCCTAGTGTCATGTGTTAGCTCTTATATTTCAGAGTTTGAGACCGAGTTTCGAATCTTTTGGCTCACCTAGAGCTTGTTAGTCGCTAGTCCACACGGTGTGGCAAGTTGTTTCATTGCCGACTTTGGTTGTCGAGGTCACCATTGGTCATTCTTGTGATTGAGCTCATTCGGAGTTTGGGTCGTGCTATCGTATCCTACCCTTGAGGATTTATTCCGTGCCTTGCTAGGGATGTCACGTGAGGGAGTAGAATCATTCTTGTGTTGACCCATTAGAAGTCCTAGCCTTGTTGTTTCATCTCCTCGATGTCTCCTCGGATTGTTCTACTCATTTATTCTTTAGATTCGATTCTAACCTGTTCTTAACCGTGGCTAGTCTCCTAAGGAGGGGAGACCAGGTGCAACTTTCGCGATCTTGTGTATTTGTTATTCTATTCCTACCTCCATGTAAATTTCGAGGACGAAATTTCTTAAGGAGGGAAAATTGTAATGCCCCATGTTCCTTTTTCCGCGTTGACCTTCTCTTAAGCCCGGTATGGCTTAATCTCCGTCTGAGAGCGAGCATTGGAACCTGTGCCCTTCGCACTCGACCGGATAGTTCTAGTATGTCATGTTAGTTATATTTAGTTTGAGGGAGTGATCGTTATGTTATTCGAGTGGTTCGAGTTGAAACCGAGGCGTAAATCGCGTGTTTCGACTTTTCGCGATTCATAGATTTTTGGCCAACTTTGAGAGGCCATAACTTCTTCATCCGATGTCCAAACGACTCTTCGTTTTCGGCCACGTCTTCATTTCTTTTCCCTCTACAACTTTCGTGTTTTGGCCGAGTCGAGATTCAGCCGTTTCGAGGTCCGTTTCGAGCTCAGAAAGTCATTTGCTGTTGCAGTGACTTCCATGATCGATCATGGAAGGGGCCATGATCGATCATGGTCCTCCAGAGAGTTCCAGAACGCTTCATGATCGATCATGGGGGACCCATGATCGATCATGGTTCACCTGTAAGTCGGTTTTGAGCGTTTTTAAGTCGTTTTTAAGTCGTTTAACACCCCCACAACCCCCACTTTCGTGCATCCAACATAGAGAGGGATAGAGGGAGATTCTAGAGAGCTCTAGAGAGAGAGATAAGAGATCACGCACATCTCTCATCGTCCATCCAAGATTGGAGTGCCGAATCATTTCTTCTTCACTATTCATCATCCTTCCCGCTTTCTTCTTCCGTTGGAGCTTGCGTTGAAGCTAGGGCTTGGACAATACGGCTTCTACGCTTCATCAACTTGCGGGTTCGGCTTGTCTAAGGTGGGGACACTAGTACAAAAACTTGTTTTCCAACGTTTGATTGATGATTAGCGATTTAAACTACAAGTTTGGGGATTTTGATCAAAAGCATGTGTTGTTTGCATCTCTTGGGATTTGGGCTAGATGATTCTTAGATTAATGATGGATATTGATAGATTATCACTCCTACAGCGTGATTGATTATCTAGTTCCACGATTTAGCATGCGTAGCTAGAGGTTCATGTGAAACCAACTCCGTAGCTATTCGTATGACTTATAAATTGGGGTTTTTAGGTCTTGTGCTTATAGATGGATGATTCTGGGTTATTAATGATAGCAATACACATCTATACCACTAGATACGACCGAAGGGTATTATTTATGGTATGTGTGGTGAGAATCCACTACGGTGGAGCGATAAGCCTTAGCGTACGAGTCTAGTGGCTTGCGTGGAGCGAGCTAGGCACTAGTAACGAGAGTTTAGTCTTGATACTCTTTAGAATGCATAAAACATAGTTGTTAGGGCACGGATTTCCCCTAGTCATGGACACGGACACCTAGGCGAGTTGTATTGGTATGCCGGATGAGCTAGATTCATAATAACCAATACATGGCTTGATAGGATGACGTGAGTATCATCATAAAACACGTAATGAGACATATGATGTTAATAATGAATACTTGGCTTAATGATATAGCTAGTGAATCATTATGGAACATATACGGTCTTAGTTGAATACACGTATCACATGATGAGGTGTATAACGCGATTACCGAATCAATTGGCCTTATTATGAGAATGATCATGTGACGATAAACGTATGGAGTATACGAGTGATGAATACTCTTGTAAAAATGATTGACGATGATGTCAATGATGATAAATGGATGAGTGGGCGCTTGTATGATTATATATGTGATGCTTAGCCATATGTGTGATGTATGATTGATGATGATGATGATATTCATTGTGGGAAATGAATGAATGTGATGTATGTTACTGTGATCACACATATGGGCTGGATATGATGATATGCCGAGCACCGGGTAGCTCCCCGTGACTCGAAGGAGGGCCGCCTATTGCCGCCCATGGGTGAAAGGCCCTAAACCGTGCACGGGGAAAATGAAGTCGGTGACTCCATCGGTGGTTGTGTTGCCCACAAAGGAGAGCCCACTCTAGGTATCTTGCCTTCCAACTGGACTATGTGTCCTTGGTTAGATGAGTTTTCCCGGCAAGCGGAGCAGGTCCCGTGTGCCACTACTTCCTACATGGTGAGTCCCCGGGAAGTAGTTGGGCTACTAATGGTCATCACCCACTAGGGTATCGCCTGGTGTAGTTTCTCCAGAGTGTCGATGTGGTTTGTATGTGGTGTTCTCCTCGTTAAATATTCGGGGTGTTGTCCCCGGGAAAGTGACTGTCGCGTGGGTTATCACCGAATGACCTACTTGGAGAACTAAGTCCCTGAACCACTCCCCACCTGGAGAAGACATGGACAAGAGCTTGGGATCCTTCGGGACTCGCTGGATTCTCTGTTCTGGGCCTGGTCAGACCGCGGGGTGAAACTGAGGCACTATACTGGAGATATGATACGGATTGTTGTGTTATGGATGTGAATTGTTTATATTATCATTATCATTATTATTGTATTGTATCATATCTGGTATGGCATGGTTGATTATATATTGCCTCGGACGAGTGTACTTTTAGTGAGAGTAATGATATATACACTATTGTAAGGAATATAATATACACAGGAAGCGTTGGCCAATCATAATGTATTAATAGATAAAGTGAAAAGCATTGATAGCTAATGGCCATAGAAACTTGGCGTACAAGTGTGAGTACGTGGTTTGGTTGTGAGAACGTAGTAGGGGTACGGCCTTGTAGGTGGCCAAGTATGGAATTCATAACGTACTATAACTAAAGAGAAAATGATAGATACTTGGCCAACTGTCACAACATACGGTATAGGTACCGGATGGCATAGTATAACCTTGAGTTACACTTGAGAACGTATTAAGTAGGTTTATATCCTCGATTCCCTAGTAATGTGAGAATTGGCTCAGGGTATTCTATGGGAAGTTTAGGGAAGGAAAAGGTTAATCGGATAGTCAGCTTCCTGGTGACTAGGATAGGATTCCTAGCGGGTTTGCACGCACGGGTGTGTGAGTTGCATCACACTGCATGGTTTTCAAACTGCTGTATTAACGTAAAACAACTATTTTCTATATAAAACCTATATAGTTCCCACTGAGCCCGGATTTGGCTCACCCCGTTTTCTAAACTGTTTTGCAGGTCAAGCATCGGGGATTGGCGTGTGGTTTACGAGTCTAGTAGCCTCTGATGTCCTATATCTTTTGTATTCCTTGAACTAAGGACTCGGTTGTATATAATCGTTGGTTGTATTAAACTCTTTCTATTTATGTATGGACTTTACCATTATTTTGGATAATGGGCTATGGATTTGTACAAATGGTTTTTATATATAGATGTGGAGTTGAATGTGATTGTGTTTGTCATAATGTGTTTTGTAAACCTCTTAAACTTGGTTTTATTTAAATGAACTCCACATACCGAGTATTTGTAAATCTGGACATTTTATTGAAGAAAAGTTTTCAAAAGTCGTGATTTTTATATTTTAAACCCGCCGTCACGCACGGCATCCGTGATTAACCGGGTCCCGGAGGTGAAAATCTCAGAACGGGATTCGGGGCGTCACATCTCCTGTACTTACTAGGGTCTGATAACGGCTCCCCCTGATTAGGTAAGAGTTTGACATTTGGATCTATCGGAGTCTCTACCGGTTTACAATTTGTCATGCCAGTTTCTTCTAAGATATCTAAGGCATACTTCCGCTGAGAGATGAGAATACCCTGTCGGGATTGAGCAACTTCTATTCCCAGAAAATATTTGAGTTTTCCCAAATCTTTAGTCTGAAAGTGGTGAAATAGATGCTGCTTGAGTCTCTGTATGCCTTCTTGATCATTTCCCGTAATAACGATGTCATCCACATAAACAACCAAGTAGATGCATTTGTCAGAAGACGAATGGGAGTTAAAGATAGAGTGATCAGCCTCACTACGAACCATACCAAACTGAAGGACAACCGAACTAAAACGTCCAAACCACGCCAGTGGGGATTGCTTTAGACCATAAAGAGAACGACGAAGGCGACACACCAGATTAGACTCTCCCTGAGCAACAAACCCAGGCGGTTGCTCCATATAAACCTCTTCCTGTAATTCGCCATGCAGAAACGCATTCTTTATATCCAATTGATGAAGGGGCCAGTGACGAATGGTTGCCATAGAGAGAAATAGACGAACATAAGACATCTTAGCCACCGGAGAGAACGTATCACCATAATCAAGCCCATGGATCTGGGTATAGCCTTTTGCAACTAATCGGGCTTTCAAACGATCAACATTTCCATCGGGCCCAACTTTGACAGTGTAAATCCAACGACAACCCACTGTTGATTTACCAGGAGGAAGAGGCATGAGGTCCCATGTGCCACTCGAATGCAAGCCTGACATCTCATCAACCATAGCTTGACGCCAACCCAGATCAGAAAGTGTGGCTCCTACATTTTTAGGTGTAGAAACATGAGACAAAGACGATACAAATGCAGTATATTGTGGAGATAAACGATGATAACTCACAAAATTATAAATGGGATGAGGGTTACGAGTAAAACGAATACCTTTGCGTTCGGCAATAGGAAGATCCAGGTCAGGAGCCAAAACCGGAGGCATAACTAGAGTAGGAGATGAGGCCGGTGGATCCGGTGATGAGGGGATCGGCTCGGATATAGTCTCAGTAGTAGGCTCGGTGGTGGGGTTCTCAACAGATGTAGATTGAGGTCGGCGATGATAGGTAAGTAGAGGAGGTGGCGAGGTTGCAGCAGGAACCACAGGATCAGGAAAGCACACAACTTGTGGAATAGGATTAGCATTTGATATGGGGGACTCACTAATATCAATAGGACACGTAGCACTCTCTGAAGAGGGAAAGAAGGGTGTTGTCTTAAAGAAGGTGACGGCTGCGGAAACAAGGTATCGTTTAAGGTCTGGGGAAAAACAACGATAACCCTTTTGTAAGCGAGAATACCCCAAAAAGATACATTTGAGAGATTTGGCATGTAACTTATCTTTCCCAAGAGTGAGGTCATGAACAAAACAAGTGCAGCCAAAGACACATGGGTGGACAGAATAGAGAGGCTGGGTGGGAAATAACAAAGAATGAGGTACCTGATTTTCTAAAATTGAGGATGGCATCCTATTAATTAAATAGCAAGCGGTGAGGACTGCGTCGCCCCAAAAACATTGTGGAACATGATTGTGAATAAGGAGAGTGCGAGCAGTTTCAATCAAGTGTCTATTTTTCCATTCAGCCACTCCATTTTGTTGAGGAGTATGAGCACAAGAAGATTGGTGAAGTATGCCCTCAGAATTCATAAAGGATTGGAAGGGGGCTGAAAAAATATTCTCGTGCATTATCACTGCGGAAAGTACTAATAGTGGTGCCAAATTGGGTTTTAATTTCTGAGCAAAATGTTTGAACGATGGAGAATAGCTCGGAACGATTTTTCATTAAAAATAACCAAGTGCATCGAGAAAAATCATCAACAAAAGTGACAAAATATTGAAAACCGAAAGTTGTCTTGACACGACTAGGACCCCATACATCAGAATGAACTAGAGAAAAAGGTGAATCTGCTTGTTTATTAACACGACTTGGAAAGGAATTACAAATGTGTTTTCCTAACTGACAAGACTCACACTCTAAAGATGACACACGAGAAAGACTCGGCACCATCTTTTGTAGTTTTTGTAGGTTTGGATGGCCTAAACGCTGGTGAAAGAGTGTAGGTGGATCACTAGCAACACAGGCTACAGGGGTTGATGGTAGGGTGAGGTAGTATAGACCACGGTACTCATGTCCTACTCCAATTAACTTCCCAGTACTCTGCTCCTGCACAAGAACCGAATTAGCAACAAAGGTAACAGAATAAGGCAAGGTTTGGGTTAATTTGCTAACTGAAATCAAATTGAAAGGACATCCAGGCACAAAAAGAACAGAATTTAAAGACAAGGTATGCAAGGGTTTAGCCTGTCCAATGCCTTTAACTTTTGTTTGAGAGCCATCGGCTAAGGTAATAGTAAACAATGAATCAGAATAAGTAATAGAAGAGAACAAATTTTTGTTACCAGACATATGGTTAGAAGCACCAGAATTAAGAACCCAAGATCCAAGAGATGATGATTGAGAAATACAGGCAATAGGGTTACCAGTTTGATTTACATAAGCATTGGAGATGGACCTCTTGTTCTCTTGGAATTGCAGGAACTCAGCATATTTAGTGGCAGATACCGAAAGCGTAAAGATTGATTCTTCGCTTGGAGTACCCATTAGAGTCTTGTAGTATAAGCCAAAATACCACTAAACTAGTGCTGGGAATAGATTAGAAATATGCTAGAACACAAATCTTAGAGAGACGATCTGGGAAAAAATGGATTTGAACGCGTGAACAGTAAGGGATGAATAGTAACGCGTGAACAATAACGGATGAACAGTAACGCGTGAACAGTAACGGGTGAACAGTGCTCGGATGAACAGTAACTTTTTTTTTTGATGCGCGACGGCTAGGGTTTACACGTTGGGATAGAAATACAGCGGCTAGGGTTTACACGCTGGAATAGAAACACAGCGGCTAGGGTTTAATTACTATGTGAAGTGGCTAGGGTTTGATTACTATATGAGGATCAAATCCTCTTATACCATGTGAGAATGTGAGGAATGTTATATTATTGAGTAGAAAGGTACAAAATATATATATACAAGAGAGAGACCTAGTATATTAAGGAGTTTCCTTCTAATAAGGATTTTCTAAATATATCCTAAAATATACATGCTATAAATAGAATATACAAATCTCAATAGAGAAGAACCGGAAAGTTAAGTGGGAAGAGATGAAAGTTTTGGTGGGTGAGTTTAAGATTTCCGGTTAATTTACTCAATAACTTAAATTTTGATTGAGAATAATATTTTTTTTTGTTGGATGTGTGTAGAAACTTCCATTTGGAAATTTGTATTGTTTAAATAAAGGGTAAATAATTATCTCTTTATTAGAGTACATTATAACTTTGAGAACTTAAATTGTATGCCAACGACGTTCTCCTTCAAAATGAAATCAAATTGGATGATAGTTGACATTTATATTTTTAAAATAAGGACACAATTTCTATATCTAATATACCTTTCATTATATTTTTTCCCCAAATGAAAAATTTCCTATTCAACAGTCACTACTGTCGAACCACCACTGCAAGTGACCACCATTGAAGCTTTGACAACCCTCTGCTAAGGTAATACCTAGTCACCATACGCACATTGTAAAATAATTTTATTTATAAAGAAATTGTAAAGTAATCCTTGCAATCTTTTTGAGAAAAGGATGGGGATCAGAACCTAACCCCCTCAGCTTTCAATCCTTGATGCCACCCAGCACTACTACTTTAGTGTAAGGTTATTCACAAAGAAGCGCTCCTTATATTGAATAAAAGTCGCATATGGTTACAATAGAAAAGATTTGGGGAACACTTGCAGACATTTTCTGTTTGATCAAATTGTTAAATTGAAAATGACAAATAAAAACTGGATGTTATAGGCTACATATAACGCCAAAACAATTATCTCTTTGCTAGAGCATAATATTACTTTTGAGAAATTATATTGTATGTTTTTAAAATTGTACATTTCTCTACAATAAATATAATTGCCTTGACTACCACCCTTTGTTGAAACCCGATCATTCAAAGCAGCACAGATGGATCAAGGCCCTGGGGCCTATGATGCCATCGTCAAAGAACACTCGAATGGGCGAAACACAGAAAAAAAGATGTAGCTTACTAATTCTTTACTCTCATCAAGTCGTGACGCGAACCAGGGTACTCCGCTCATGCTTGCTAGCCTCGTGTTGGCCAAGCTGATTACTAAATTATTGTAGTAAATGGATAATTATACAAATCTCAAAAGTTTGCAAAAAAAGTAATAATAAATCCTGCAGAAATTCAAGTGTATGCATTTTGACAGTGTAGATTCTCCTAATGGAAAACCAAATGCTATAGAATTTGCTAGAGCCAAGGCAAATACGAGTTTTCAAAGCAAATTACAATTGGGAAAGCAAGGGGTACATCCATTTCCTTTAACACCACCATATTTCCATGGCAATAATAAGGGTAGACCTCATTCATAACTCAAATTAGAACACTTCAAGAAACTACTCCAATGTTACAAACCAACATGGCGTCCCAAGTATATACAAAAAAACTACATTCCCTCAAAACAAATACTACATTCATGTAAAAGGAATAAAAAAAATTCCAAAAAAAGAAAAGATTCAAGTACCGTTGTCCTGCTCAAAACTCGAATCTCCTCCGCATCATAAGGTCCCTAGGGAAGCGAAGCGTATGGTGTGTTTTCATAACCAGTGATGCCAACTATCCTTATCCGCGTATTTGGCTGTATAATTTAAGTCACAAAAAACTTCACTATCTAGTAGTATAATTTAAGTCGCGTCAGAAATTTTGAATATCTCTCCAAAATTTTTGCTGACTAGGACAAGATTCAAGTCAAAATACGAGCTACACTTTTAATAATCCACTCGCAATCAAAAGGGCCTTGATCTACGCACAATCCAAGGAAATATATATAGATAAATATATATTGTGCCATATGCAGAATGTCCTAGGAAATACTAGTTAGGAATCAAAATCTTATACTGTTCATGATTCAATCGCGGGCTCGTTTCAAGGAAAGGAACTAGAATTTAGACGAATGATCATTTCATGGCATCTGACTCCTTTCCACTGTTTGGTTAAGACGATCCCTCTTTTCCTTCTATTGAGAATAACCAGCTAACTGATAGACTTTAATGAACATTAATTATCACATTAAAATATATTTTACCCTTCAAAATATATCTTGCAATCTCAAACACAGTCTCTTATCCTTGTGCATTTCCTCGATTCAAAAACCATTGCCCCTTATTATAGAGATTTAATCAAAAAAATTTGACATATTGTAACGTATTACTAATTTTGTTCTGTTATAATCATAGAAGGATGTTTAGTAATTTGTTATAAAGAGGACTAATTTTGTTAAAAGCAAAAAAATAGGAGAGGGTTCATCGGGAATTATCATTCCCTAGGAATCCTGAAGTCCCATGCAAAACTCCAATCAAATGTTGTAATCTTGGATGTACGGGAATCTAGAATTCAAGAACGAAATGGAACATGGCCCATGATACAAAGTGAAGAAAGAACTCGGTTATACCTGTCGGTGACCAATGTTCCTTCTGTAGTTCTTTTTCTTCTTATATTTGAAGACGACGACTTTGTCATTCAAACCCTACATGAGAAGGGTAGAATTGACTTTAGACAGATTTGGGTTGAAAATTAAATATATGAACATGGAGGAATGACAAATTTGATAAAATCAAAAGAAATAGTAAAATACATGTTCTTCAACTACGGCATGTACGGCTGCATTAGTCACCACAGGATACCCAATCCAAAGTTTAGTCTTTGTTCCCACCAGCAAGACCTTGTTCAGAATAATCTGCAGAATTATTGAATAACTTAATTGAGACAGTAACAATATGAAAAATAAAACAAATCAGATTGATTCAAACATGTTTAATTTCCTGGACATTTTCTACTTTCCATTTTGATATGCGAAACAAATTAAAATTTCTATATGTGGAATTATAACTCATTAAAATTTCTATACATGGAACTGGAATTGAAGTAAACTTGAAATTCTATAGAATTATAATTCCAATTCCATGTATGATGTATCCAATCACACCCTAAAAGAAATTAGAAGAAAGTTATCAATAATTAAAGCGAGTTAAGGGATGGTGTTACAAGAGAATCGAGCGTCGAAAAACAACAGTAACCATCTTATTTCCATGTATATAGTAGGTACATTCCTTATTACATATTTTTTTGATACATATCTTATTACATTTTATTGTACTTTACACATTTTCATACCTATATCCCTTATTAATATCATTGTTTATATTAAAAAAAAAAAAATTTGTTTTGGAAGGAAGGTCTAAAATCTCTTCCTTTAGAAATAGTACAAATCATATGCGAGGGGAATGGAACCCACAAGCCATTTGATATAAAGCTCTTGGGACATATATTTCGGTAATTACTATATTATTATTAATAAGTTAAAATTGCATTTCACCATCCTACTTTATCAGGAGGATTCCATGTCTTCTTCTCTTCTTTTTTTTTTTTGGGGGGGGGGGGGGGGGGGGGGGGGGGGAGAGATCTTCAAAATTTTGTGGGAGAATAATGAAGTAACGACAGTTTTTGAACTCAACATTAGCTTTACTAAATATAACTAAACATTGAACTTATTCTGGCCAAAGTTAAAAGGTCGAAAACTCATAATAAAGATAGCACTTCAAATGCCTGCCAACTCAACCATTGTTCTAAAAATCCCTGCCTAGGATCACCTGGGCCCCACAACGGTAGCCTACTGCATTGCTTACGTGGGCAAGGTAATGATAGGATAGGATGGTAGGGGATTTCTCAATCCATAATTCAAAAATTATTTTTGTCTACTTGTTAATTGTGGGGAATGCTTGGTTAGTGAATTCTTATGATTTCTTGAGACGTAAAGTTTAATTTCTTATAGGATTTTATTTCAAAAAATGAAAATAAAATAATCGGCCACGTAGTGCCCAGCCACCTAGTCCTTGCCAAAGCTCTAGTGGTGCTAATTTAATTTAATCAAGATTAAAGAAGAAACACGACTTCTTTTTCTACAAGTAGAATGCGACTTTATGTAGAAAATGTAAAACATATTTTGGTACTAACGGTGAAGCGAAGGAGTCCAAGACAGCAAAACAGAAACCAGATAATGAGGGTTTAAAAGTTAAATTTATTTAAGAACAAAGACACCAACGATCAATTGCCCTTCGAACCACCTTGCGTAAAACAGATCTTACAACACTCGCCCAAGTTCCACAATACTGGTGTGAAATGCGCCACTATGTTGACTTTTTCTTTCTTTCTTGTGGATAAGTGATGCACCAAAATTATTAACGAGCAAGTATATTTAAAAAGTCCAAACTTCATGAAAAGGGCAAAGGTGTAGGTTCACTCACTGAGACTCCAACCACTAATAAAATATTTTCTTGTTCGGTTCATCAAACTCATTTCGTCTCTAGTTCTTCCTTCTTTCTGTAATAAGCTCATAAGAAAGTAATTTATCTACATAAGATTACCCGACTAGGTCCGGAATTGCTATAGACTTAAATGGTTCCTACAAGTTACTCTTTTACTAGGAAGCTCATAAGTAGGTACTTTATCTCTGATTCATTTAATATTGTGTATTGAGTCCAAGGAGGCTTGGGAGCCTTGGGGGTCCTGCGCCTTAAATAAGGCACAAGTTAAAGGATAGTTCCTGGATTCTAGCCTTAGATCATGTACACCAACTTTAATATGATCAATTGTCAAGAATAAAACATATTTATTAATTATTACATGAGAGTGGTCAAACGATTATGCCCCAACTCCCAAGACGGATATGTGAATCTTAATTTGGGACATCCCAAAAAAGGAATAATGCAACCCTTGATTTGGGACAGAGTATAAAACTAAATAGTCAAGCCCTCGAACACAGCAAATAAATACTGATTGTAGCCACACCTTACACAAATCACAAAAGCTGAAGTTGGAATATGCTGATATCAATTCCAACAACCAGATAAAGTCCTTAGAGTAGAGCAGATTTAATATCAAAATAACAAAGACAATAAATAAATTTTAAGACAAGAAGTAAATAGGAATGCCAAATGCTTACTTTATCGTTTACATTTGCACCTTTAAGCCTCTGCGTATATAGAAACCGTCCAGGAAAAACAATATATTGTCGGGACCCGATCTAAACAACGCCAAAACACAACAAACAAGATCATAAATTGTGAAAAAGCACGACAAGGTTAAAATAAGGAAATGGGCAAGCAAAAAAAATTATTATGGATTATACAGGAATATAAATACTTGCAAATTATTGACTGGGTAACACCGATATGTCTTCCAAAGGAAAAGACTTAAACCTTCCTTTCAAAACAAAATAAAATCTATCACATGGTCAGGTTCAAAAATACTCCTAACAACAAAAATACAAGCTAATGTTCCTCTAATTATAGCTCACTCACCACCTAAACACTATACCATTGTTATCATCATCAACGGGCCCCGCATGGATCTGAGCAGTTGTATGGTGGCTGTACCGGCTTGCCTAAGTTTTTGACAAATTTTTTTTTTATCTTTGCATTTATCCCCCCTCTCTCCGGTTCTTTTTAAGTTTTTGATAATTTTTAGCACATAATTTTTTTTTTTTCCTTTCTTTAAATATAAATTGTATACTCCAAGTTCATATGATTAATGTAAGATAAATACAAAGAAATGAATACTTACCGTACTTGGGTGAATAATAGTTAGGATTTTATAGGCATGTAGAACATGTTATATGTATGGTAGCTCAGAGAAATGGGTGCTAGCCATGAACTTTGTTGTCTTTATCTACAGTTCACATTTGATTACCGAGGTCGAACTAATACTGTCGTACTCTTTTCTTTAAAGGGAAACACTATCACAGTAGTAATGATCGTTCTGCCAAAAGGCCAAGTAACTGTACAAGCTTGCCTTCTTTTCTTTTCTTTTCTTTTTTTTTTTAAAAATAGGGAGGCCAAAGTCTCTCCCTTTAACTACAAATAACAAAAATCCCCCCAAACCCCCTACTGAGACTTGAACCTGGGATCTCTCAGGTTCAAGTGGGTGCCTCTCCCAACTAGGCTAGCCCAATTGCTCCTGTACAAGCTTGTTATACACTTATACATATATACCTTTTGGTTTTCAATTTGTTCATTGCATTGACAACAATCTAGGTTATTTTAGCAGTAGAGCTAATACTTTTCTATTAGACATAAAAGAAGAGAATTAGATGCTTAATATCAACAAGATATTTGTGAAATAGCCTCAAATTGACGGATTGAGATACTTCCTCTGTCCCAAAGTAAGAGTCAATGTTTTGCCTTTTACTCTTTTTTAAGAATACGCTAATATTGTGTAAGCTTTGGAATTGTCATTGGAATTTTTTATCCTTATCAATTCCAAATCCCGGAATTGGATTTCCAAACACATTATAATTTCGGTTCACTGAAATCTATGGTTAAGAATAAAACTGGTTCATCATTGTGAGATTTGGTACATTGATTATGTGCCAAAAAGATTCTTAATTTGGGGCGTCCCTGGCCCGGAGGTAGTACTTAATCTAAACACACCACCAAACTAAAAACAATGCTGGCATCAGTAGACAACGACAAACTACGCTTAAAAACACAAATAAACTAGATATTAGTCTTGTTTAAAACCTAGGATACACATTTGGATAGTGATGAAATAAAAGTTTAAACACATTTACCGACACTCGTACAGATCATAGGCAACCAAAAAGCATACAATACTACTGACTCAAAATAATTATACAAAATGATATCAACTGAAGACCAAACATCAAATTGAGGAAACCTCATAATTCTAAATTTAAAACAGAATAATCATGTGCATAACCACAAAAAATACTCTACAATTGCATCAAATAAAAATGGGATTTGAAGGCTGTTTGTTTTCACCTCGTAATGCAGAATGGAAGTCTGCTCAGCACTAAGATGTAGAAATAGTATTTGCTTTCTCACCTCTTAATGTTTCATTTGATTAAATGCTTAACTTTAGTGAAATTTTATCCCAACCGTCTCCTTATTCATTCTAATCATTAGTTATAGATATATTTCATAATAATAAGGGCAAATCTATAAAATACCATCTATTCAGCATTCGGAATCAAACACAACTAAACATATTTTCTAGAGATTCCATTCCACCCGGCATTAAGCATTCTCGGGCTTGTTTGATAACCACATGGAATGTGGTGAGATTTTCTCTGAGGTTGAATTTTTTTTTTACATAAAAATAAAAAATAAAGAAAGATAGACTGACATTACTCGTGAAAATAGACCTGATATGGAGAACATCTCACCACGTATCTCAACTTACATTTTCTAAGCGGTTATCAAACGGAACTCAATGTTCAGCTATCAGAGACTAAAACAACACAAACCGCCACAAATTTGAAACAGGAGTAAAATTCCAGAGTCCATATCCCAAACTTATTTTCCAACTTTTCACGTAAATCAATTATTTTTGTTATCATTTTCCAAGTTGTTATCAAACAAAACCCAATATTCAGCAATCAGAGACTAAAAACACAAAAGGCCACAAATTTGAAACAGAAAAGTAAAATTCCAGAGTGAATTATATCACTCACCACGACAACAGCAAAGACCTGCTCGGGTTTGGGCTCTGCAACTGCGGTTTCCAAGACCTCGGCCGGCTCAATTTGGGCCGAAACCGGTTCGGATTCAACGACGGGTGCTTCAATTTCAGAGGATTTGGGAACGAAAGACAATGAGGAGAATGGAGATGAAGTGGTGAGCTTGAGGGAGGAAGAGAGAGAGTGAAGTGGAGGAGGAGGAGGAGAGAGAAACCCAAGATTTATTTTAGAGTGAGGAAGAATTAGGGTTTGAGTAGTAGATTGTTTGTGGGATAGTGTTGTTGTTGTGAGAGAACAGTAAGAAAGGGTCGCCATTGTTGAGGAATTCTCTCTCCTCTCTCTCTGTGTTGTGTGTGGGGAGAAGGAAGGAATGTGCAGTTTTGTGTTTGTATACAACTTTATCCTATCCTCTCTTTCAATCGCAAAATGACCTCTACTGCCCTTTTCCTCTCAAACGAATTTAGATGAGTGTTTAAATTTTAAAACAAATTGATGCACCAAAATTAGAGTTACCTCTTGTTAATTGTATTTAGATGAGTGAAACTTTTGTTTTTTCTTGTTGGAATGTGTTTATTAAGATATAATATTGTAATTATGTAATAGGGATTGTATCGTGTTTTATATATGTGGTGTTTGTATTAGCAAAAAATAACATAAACTCGTGTTATGTTTGTATCTTTGTTCTTTTTTTTTTTTTATCAGTTTGAGCTAAACAAAAACACGACCCACAATTAGATGATCATTTTTTTTTGCCTAAGAAGAAATAAGTGATTATCCCACCTCTTAACATTTAACACTTAGGGGGTGTATTAAATTTAGATTTTAAAAAATTTTAATTGACTTTTTAAAATCCGCGGATTCTATTAAGTTTGTGGATTGTTTCAAATCTTTATGGAATCTGACAGATTTTAATGTATGGATTATTTTAAATTTCTGCAAATTTTAATAAGTCCATGGATTTTTGCAGATTTTAATAAGTTCATCAAAAAATCAAAAATCAAAAGACAAAAGACAAACAATAAAATAAATTAATTACGAGTTTAAAGTAACATTATCAAAAATGTAATGACAATTAACAAAATATATTATAAAAACTCATATTGCACCCACAAAATTAGACTTCTCACCCCACTAGTATTTTTTAATGAAATTGACATAAATTGTTTTTAAAAATTTGAACAATAATTAGCGGCCTAACTATTTGAAATTATGTTAATGCTTGATAACCACATTAGTAAAAAAGAGAATAAAGACTTTACAGGGACGAAAAAAAATTATAATGCGTTCATCACATAATAAAAAATTTGGATTTTGAGAGAGGGGGAGGGGGAAGGGAGAGAATGTTGAGTGAACTTCTTAAAAGAATTAGAAATCCATCTGAAATATCTGGGTAAGTGAGAAGATTTCAAGATAGATTTTTATGTATAAAAAAGGCTTTACAATCCACCAAAATCCACCATTAATTAAAATCCTACTAAGTCATTAGACTTTTGAATACCATAAGATTTAGATGGATTTTTTTAAATCTTAATTGAATACATCAAGATTTTAAAAGACATTTTAAAATCTCAATTGAATACATCAAGATTTTAAAAGACTTTTTAAAATCTCAATTGAATACCCATGAACTTTAAAAGTCCATAAAAATCTTAACAACCCCCCCCCCCCCCCCCAAAAAATTCTTTTTGGCAAAATTCGACTTAGAGAGTTCTCAATTGAACTCATCACTAATCCGAGTGTCGCATAGACCGGGTTAACATTGATAGTTTAATACTTAAATTCTATTAAAGAGGTAAACCACCTCTTTAGTGGAACTTTGACTGTTGGGTGAGTCAGATTGATGGTCATTTTTTTATTCAGTTTGTGTGATACATTTTAGTGATTAATTTTGTTGTTATCGTATATTTTAATTTTCGAATGGTTGTTCAATTGCTGTTGTAATTTAATTTTTCGTTTCTACACCACGCATTTAACATTTTAATGTTCAAATAATTTTTATTGCTTAATTTAATACTCGAATATAATTTAATAAGAATACCTCAAAACAAGTTGAGAGAATAAAATTTGGTGTACTAAAGCAGTTTCTTTTAGGTGTACTTGTTGCGCGGGATTAAATTAATTAACCCTATTTAGTATTTGTTTTCAGAAATGATAGGAATAAACAAATCATATCTTGTATTTAGTACAATGGTAGATTGGATATCTTTTATCTTATTCCGCGTTTGGGATTAATTATCCTTTTATCTTATTAGAACCAGATAAAACTATACCATCCCTAGGTGGTATTATTTTATCTTGTAATTGTTGGATAACAAAATGAATATAAAAATAATTTTTTAGTTAATTTATTTCGATCTTCTTCTTTATACATTTTAAATAATCAAATTGATTATGAAAATTTTCAACCACCCAAAATTACGGTAAGTCAACTAATAAAATTCATTTATCATACAATAAAGTATAGAGATAGAATCTAAACTCATTTGAATCTGTTTTTTTTTTTTTTGCCTGAATGCAATATTTTAATTGAGATTAAATATATTAGTTTGACCATTTTACCCTTCTTTTTATCTTTTAAAATATGATCAAAATGATTAGATTGAGGACAAAAATAGTGTTATGCAGCCATTCAGATTTCATTAATCACATTAAGAGGTAGAAGAACCTCCTAAATGATTAAGAGGCATATTAAGAAATTCTATATGAATTTTTAATTAAAACAACTAACTTTATTCCTTTCTTAAGTCCAAGTTTCAGTAATTCACACTTAAGTGGTTTAAAACAAGTGGACCTTTAGTTCGACTTTCTTATTTTCGTAGAATTTATGAATTTTAATAGGCTCAGCCTTAAAATAAAACTTATTTGACAAATTTAAGTAATCAAATTAGTAGCTTTTATGGAGTGGCTAATTTGCCGCGACTTGCTAAGATCGACTGGAATCTATTGAATGGTAGTGATTCTTTCGAACATATTCAGATCAAAGTATTTCCATCCCAAGACTTTTTGAACTGCCATTCCAAGACCATTAATTCCTGTAGTTGGAAAGGTGTTCCTATGAATTTTAACCAATTGTGCTAAATGGTTATGTTTGACACGTGGTTAACGTAGATAAGATTAAAGTATGGGAGGATAAATGGACTAGTAGAGACAATCTAAGCAAGGTCCTTGAGTACCAGCTTCTTGATGAGGATAAAGACCTAAAAGTTTGTGATATTTTAAGCCAAATGTTGATTGAAATATCTTTGTTATATAGAATCTAAGCTCAATCCATCTGTGTTGAATGTTATTGTCAAGGGTCTTCCGCTTCCTTCCTCGCATTCTCCAGCGAACAAGATTATTTGGTAGGGGAAAATGATTGAAGTCTAACATTTGGCCAAAGGTACCACGGCTTTATTCGTTCTTATCTTATATTTGGAAATTACATAAGTGTTGGTGCTCAATGGAAATTACATGAGGACAAGGTAATGACGGACCCATATAAAAATCCCGTGCATCCCATATCTCGGCTATGCATGGGCTTTACTATTGGAGGGATTCGCGATGTTGACCTGCTTAGGGTGCCCTCATTGACCGGCTCAGACTCCCCATATGTAGATGTGAACCTCAACATTGCAAAAATCCAAAAAATGGCACACTGGCCGGACGTGGAAGAGATAGCTAAATAGACCACACCACAAATTGGTACCGACGTGTTCCACAATCATATTAAGGTCCATCCTATGTGTTCTGAATGACTTCTCTCATTTTCTTATGAGTTCTTCTTTCATTATATATTTCTTGTCACTTAGACCTTGCTGACTTAGGCCAGGGTGATTACCCAGGCCCGGCTGAGTTTGGCCTAACTGACTTAGGCCAAGGTAATCACCTAGGCTTGTCTGACTTGGGCTTAGCTAATTTAGGCCTGAGTGATCACTGAGGCCTGGGTGAATTAGGCCAGAGTGGTCACTTAGGCCTGGGCCTAGAATGAGCACTTTTTACTCTTAAGTTAGAGTGTTTGATCCCAGCCCAATATTGATGTTTGTAACTTATTGTTCATTTTCACCGTACACAGTTGATGGAAGGCAATATTGCCCTATTTAATCACGCGATATCGGCGACGACAAGAGCTTCAATGCGCATAGGCCGTTTGAGGGATGAACATCACGAAGAGTGAGCAAAGTTAGCTAGGGAGATAGAATCTGCCCGGACCGAGGTGACATCCTTGATGGGGGAGACGCAAAATTTAGAGGAGCAGCTTTAAGTCTTCCACGAAGAGCTTATTATGGTTAGATCCGAGCTTGAGGCATTAAGGGCCGAAAAGATACAATGGGAGAGCTCATCTTCGTCCTTTAATGTCGAAATTAGGAGACTCAAAGATGTCAATTCTCATCTTGTAGCCGAGGCTTCCCACCTCGAGTCGTCAAATACTTCTTTTAAGGCAACTTTGATTAACCTGGAAAAGGCAAGGGATGCCTCCGATTTACTAGCATCTGGGTATCAAATGAATTAGAGAAGCTGAAAGAGATTATCCCCTCCCAAGTGTCTACAGCCCTCGATGGGTGCAAGGTGTCCTTCAAGCACAAGATGATTCTGGGACAATTTTTTGTCAAGGGTTATGCCGAGATGAAGCTCCGCATCATGAAGGTTGTTACGCGTCTCTAGTCGTATCAAGACTGCAAACAAAAATCCTTATCTGCAAAAATTTAATTAGGCGTAGTAAAGTGGAAAAATAAGGGGTCAATCCAAATCTCGGGGGGAGAAATTGAAAATTATAGAAAAAAACTTAAGATTTCTAAATTAAAGCCAATTTTGATTTTGGAAAGTCTTTTTTCTTTTCTTTTTTTTAAATTAAAATTAAATAATAATTAATTATCAATTCATAAGAGAGATTAATCAAATATTAAGAGAAATCAAGGGTTAAGAATTCACCACCAATTACTTTAATTTAACTATTTATATTACCACATGTATGTACCCAAGATAAAATAGAAATTCTAATTTACTTAAACACTTAGGAGTCACCTATGGTATGTAGCGTGTTCTTAATATTCAAGTAAACTAGTAATTTCAAGATATAACTTTAAAACCAATTTTTATCTTTTAAATATTTTTTAAAATTCAATTTTCTTCTTTCATAAAAATAATAACATAGATTAAAGTAAGTTTCCAATGAATTACCACTTAAGAAAAACACAAAGGTTTAACACCCATCCATATTAACAATTAAAGTTTAAAAGAGAATTTAGTGATTAAAATCAACTCAAAAAAATTCTATGGTATGTAGTTTGTTTCTCAAATCAATAATCACACTAAATTGGATTGCCACTTTTGGAGGTCAGTCAACATGATTTTTTTATTAAATTAAGCACATGGGTACTCTATGCAATAATATAAGTTAAATTAAATATTGTGGTTTCATCTCTCTCCTTGAAAGGAGATTAGCCTTTCATCATAAATATTGTACACAAGACTGATATTAAATAAAATTTCATTACTCAATTAAAATATTAATCTTAATATCAAAGAGGAATTTACAAAATAATAATAAAAATTACAATAAATAAAACTCTCCTTGAAATTTAAAACTCTGGTTGAATGATTCTTCCAGCGGTGGTGCGAGCGACTCCTTTTCTCTTTATCTCTTCACAAGTTTAATTCTCTCTTGTGGTTGTGTGTTTATAATGGGGGTTAAGGGCCTTTATTTATAGGTGTAAGGATTAGGGTTTTAGGGGAGAAATATGGAAGGCTTAAAAAAGGAATTAATTTAAATGTGGTGGAGAGCAAGAAAGTTAATTTTAGGAATGGAAGGTGCTTGATACGGTAAATGAGAGAATGGGCTTAGTTGATGGGATGATTAAAAACATGGGCTTCTAGAGAATATTTAAGTGGGCTTCCATTATGAATAATGAGATAAATGGTTTGGGAGAGGGCCCGTAAGAGAGAAATACAACCACTCATTTCCGTAGTTATGCGCAGGCAGTAGGTTTAGGGAATTTTTCACCATCAAGATGATAGAATCTGAAGATTGTCAAAACATGAAAGTTGTAGCCCTATGAGTCTTCTATCCAACCATATATAGCAGGGAAAATTCTGACTTCTGAGCGCAAAGTTATGATCAAAATACCGAACTATCACCTAAATGATCAAAAGCAGATTTTTTGCGCACTTAAATATTAATGCACTTCTTCTTGGATTTGGACTTCCACAACTCTTAGAACATGATGAATCACCAATTTAAAGCTTTCATAACCACATGAATAATTTCCATTGCTTCTTGACACATCTTTGCTGCCTTGTTAGTTAAATTTGGCACAAAATTGCACTATTTTCACTTTTTACTTATCAAGCAAACAATAATTGATATTAGCACAGTTTAGGTAATAATAACGGACTACCAAGAAGTTTTTGGGGTATAAAATATGGCATTTTTGGTTGTTTATCAGAGGCTACCAAAGACCCCGTTCTGATAGAGAGGGTTAGGTCATGGGAGCCATATGAGATGGCACATAGATTGGGTAGGCTTTATACTGAATCTACTTCGAAGGCCCGAGTGGAGGGAGGCGCCAATGACGAAGACGACGCCACTAGAGGGTCGTCTGAATGAAGAGACTCTAAAGGTGATGGCACCAATGACGAGGATATGGCAGAGGCCGACCAAGGTGTCGAGGATGATGGGGAGAGCGAAAAAACTGATGATGGTGGGGGCCTAGGTGATAGTTAGTTAGCTGCCCCACCTTAGCTTTTTTGTTGCCCCTAGGAATTTGTATATCCCTAGTTATTTTTTGGTTTTTGCAGCTTCATGTAACAGGGTGCCTGCTGTTCACTTTGAACTCTTAGTAATTTACCATCATTTTTGTAAATGAGATTTATTTTTGTATATTCTCCTAAATATGCTTGAGTGTTGTCTGTGCTATTTTGGATGCATTTATTTGCTTATATGCTTGTCCAATGCTTGGGTATTTTATGGGCCAAGGTCCTTAGTCATGAAGGAGTGCTCTCTTTAGCGCTAAGTGATTTTGGCTAGACTCGGGTACATGGGCCGAGGTGATCATTCCAACTTTTGTGTCCAAGTTATAACTTTTTGTGTAAACATCATAATGTATCATAAACTTTGGAGCTTAAAGGACAACCTTAGTTGTGCATGCCCCGAGACCCTCGTAGGAGCCTTTGGAATACCGGTGGAAGTGGTTCTCCATCGGACTTAACTTATATAATAACTTTTTATTCCCAATTAATCGCAGTATTCTTTAAAAGGAGTACAGTCGAATTGTGTGCCATGGTCAGACACCAGAGCCTCAGGTATTCTGAATCGACAACAAATATTTTTCGTGACAAAGTCTTGGCACTTTTTCTTGGTCATGGCCATTAACAGCTCAGCTTCAATCCATTTTGTGAAATAATCCACTACTTCAATGATATACTTGTACTTATGCTTTCCTTCGGGAAAGGGTCCAGCTAGATCAAGTCCCCACTGAGAGAAAGGCCAAGCCGTCGTAATGCTGGTGAGGTCTTCAGATGGCCTTCTATCAATGTTGGCATGTCTCTGACACTTATCACATTTTTTTTCACAAAAGCCTTGGTGTCTTCCTTCATTGTTGGCCAATAGTATCCTCCAGATAGAGCTCGCCTAATTAGGGCTCTTTCCAACATGACTTCCATATATCCCTTCATGAATTTCCCTCATTACATAGTCGGCCTCATCCGGGTGAAGGCATCTCAGGTAAAGAAGGTGGTATCCCTTTTTATAGAGGACATCATCAATGACTGCATACAGGGCAGCCCTATATCGCATTTTCTTAGCTTCATTCCTTTATGGTGCGGGTTTTTCTTCTTTTATGTATTCCATGATGAGGTCCATCTAGTAAGGGGAGATGTCAAGCTCCATGACTTCTTCGGCTATCACTACACTTGGTTCCACTGGTACTTATACTATGATGGTCCTTTTGAGATTGGAGCTAGGAGTAGAGGCCAGCTTGGCCAAAGAATCAACATGGGCATTTTCAGCCTGAGATATTTAGGTGAGGATCTAGCTCTTAAATTGACCTCCTATCCTTTTCACTTGGTGGAGATACACCGCCATATTTTCATCCCAAGCTTCATATTCCCCTCTGACTTGATTCACAATTAGATTAGAGTCATTGAAGGCCTTTAGCTGTTGGGCTCCCATGGACTTGGCTAAGTGAATACTTGCTATGAGGGCCTCGTATTCTGTCTCATTGTTAGAGGCTTCGAAGTTAAAATGCAAGGCATACTCTACGCCCACCAGGTTCGGAGAGGTTAAAATGAGGTCGGCCCCTCTCTCCGTTAAGTTGGAGGAACTATCAACATGGATAATCCAAACAGGGAGAGCGGGGTCAAAATAAGGTTGATTTGTCCCCTCTAAAGGGGTTGCCTCTTTCTTCCATGTCGGGCCTTGTGGTTGTGCTTCGCTTTTTGAATCTTTTTTAACGTTAATGAATTCTGCAATGAAGTCTGCAAGTGCTTGACCCTTGATGGCGGTCCTGGGCCTATATTCAATTTAGAACTCGCTTAGCTCCACTGTCCATGCCATGAGCCTGCCCGACTTTTTTGGCTTAAATAACACCTACCTAAGTGGTTGGTCAGTTGGGACTATGATGTTGTAAGCTTAGAAATATGGCTTTAACCTTCTTGCCAAAGTAATTAAAGTAAGGGATAGTCTCTCCAAAATGAGGTATCTGGATTCTGCTATTTGGTTTGCCTTGCGGTACACAGGTCTTTGCACTCCAACCTCTTCCCTGACTAGGGCCAAGCTGATCGCCGACTTTGAGACAGCCAGATAGATATACAAAGTTTCCCCTACAAGTGGTATGGATAGAAGAGAGGGAGAACCGAGGTAAGCCTTAAGCTGCTGGAAGGCTTCCTCACATTTTGTCGTCCACTCGAAATCTTTTTTGAGAACCTTAAAGAATGGGAGGCATTTGTCGGTGGCTCTAAAGACAAATCTGTTTAGTACGGCCACTTTGACAGTTAGGCATTGTACATCCTTGATACCCTTTGGAGACTGTATTTCGAGGAGGGCCCTGATCTTCTCGGGGTTAGCTTTTATACCCTTTTGATTTACCATGAATCTTCTGAATTTGCCAGATATCACCCCAAAAACACATTTGTTGGGGTTAAACCTTATGTTATAAAGCTTCAGCGTGGAAAATGTTTTGCCTAGGTCCTTGATGTGGTCCTTAGCCTTAAGGCTCTTTGTCAACATAACATCAACATACACCTCCATTGTATATCCAATTTTCCTTTTGAAAATTGGGTTGACCAAGCATTGGTAGGTGGCTCCAGTGTTCTTTAGGCCGAAGGGCATGCCATTATAACAATAAGTGCCTTTATCTGCTATGAACAAAGTCTTCTCCCTGTCCGAGATCCATGAAATTAAGGAGGTTGTGCCCTACTGTCACATCCACTATCTGGTCGATTTTTGGGAGAGGGAAGAAGTCCTTAGGGCATGCTTTATTCAAATCTTTCAAGTCAATACACATTCTCCATTGACCAATAGATTTGGGGACCATAACTACATTTGCCAGCCATTCGAGGTAGTGGACATCACTTATGAACTTCAATTTGAGGAGCTTGTCCACCTCTTACTCTACTGCCTTGTTGATTTAAGGAGCAAAATTTTGCCTTTTTTGTTTGACTGGTTTGAAGCTAGGATTAACATTCAATCGGTGACACATAACTTTTGGGTCAATGCCTGATCAGATGAGATGGGTAGGGCCTAAGTGATCACTTAGGCCTAGATCAGCCAAGCCCAAGTCAAGCAAGCCTAGGTGATTACCTTGGCTTAAGTTAGTAAGGCCAAACTCAGCCGGGCCTGGGTGATCACCCTGGCCTAAGTTAGCAAGGCCTGAGTGACAAGAAATATATAATGAAAGAAGGACTTAGAGGAAAATGAGAGAAATCATTCATAATAATAGGATAGCCCTTAATATGATTGTGGAACATGTCGTTACCTATTTGCGGTGTGGTCTATTTAGCTATCTCGTCCACGTTTAGTCAGTGTGCCATTTTTTGAATCTTTGCAATGCTGAGGTTCGCATTTACATATGGGGAGTTCGGGCCAGTTAATGAGGGCACCCTAAGCAGGTCAACATTGCGAATCCTTCCAGTAGTAAAGCCTATACATAGCCGAGATATGGGACTGATGGGATTTTCGTATAGGTCCGTCATCACTCTGTCCTCATCGTTCTCGCTAATAAGATGGGAAGGCTTGCCTCACTCACATCTTCTGCCCTTCGTGATGAAACTAGATGAGTAAAGGTGGAAGGATGGCCATTAATAAGGCTATGAGTTCTCCCTGTCCCAACGAGCTATAAAACGAAAAAGGGAGAGAGAAATGTATAATATAGCAAAATAATAGTTGTGGAAATTAAAAAGGCTTGGACAAAAGTGAAACGGACGAGCACGAAAGGTGAAGTTTACCTCAGCTAAAGATAAAGGAGTTCGGCTTCCAACATTCAAAGTCGGGGGAGAAATTTCAGTCACCTCATCATCGTCCAAATTGGGGACAGACTCATGCTCATTTTCCTTATCATGCGTAGGTCCCCACTCAAAATCATTAACATGTCCGAGTGGTTCCTCTGCCAGGGAAGAATTTTCTTCATCAGAAACCACCATGCAACGTTCAGAGGATTTTTTTGCACTTTTCTTAATTCTTCTGTGTCGACGAGTAACGATGGCCTCCATCGCAGAAGGTGGATTCGTAGTATCACCCAGGCCCTGAATGACACTAGCTAAGATGCCTGGGTCCACATTATCATAAGTGTCTTGGGCGACTGAAATGCCAATGAAAAGAACATTAGAAAGCCAAGCGGAATAAATCAAATGCTTAAGTATAGGAAGCCTGAAAACAACACATACCTGGGTCAGATGTAAAGGCCAGCTCGTGGACAAGGCTACGTTTTCTCTTTTTCTGTTCCACAGTGACTGGCCATTGAGGATAGCCAATCCTCCCCATGTTCTCTGGGGTAAATAGCGCCTTCCATTTTCTTGTTGAAGAAGGGAGGTCAAACGCCCTCTTACGACGCCCTTCATGTTCTTTATTTAAGGTAGGCTGCCTTTTACCTTAAAAAAAATATACAAGTAGGAAAAGCCAAGGTGAAAATATAATAGACAAAAGGCCAAGGTAAAAGATATATATGCATAAGTCATAATGGTTACCTTCAATGCTTAGCCGGTTCCATTTGCGTGGAACTATGACCCGCCTCATCTTTTCCATCTCTTACTTTTCAAACTCCCAGTTCAACCAGCTTACATTGAAAAATTTATCCTTCCAATCTTTAACCTTAACCGGGGTATTTAAGACCAAAGCCACTCCAGTATAGCGATTGCTCAAATAACAAAAACCGACTCCGTCCTGTTCTTTGAGCTGATAGGTCGACATAAATTCGATAGTAGAGAGGGGATGATCATCCCCATTAACGATTTGCCAGACAATCATAGAACCCAAAATAATCCTCCATGCATTGGATGGAAGCTGGGTTGGAGCTATCCCTAGTCGCTGGAGGATGTCCCGGATCGCATACTTAAAAGGAAATCTGAAGCCAGCGTCAAAAGTACCAAGAAATAACCCAATCTCATTCTTAGAATCGATGTAGACACGTTCCCCGCTCCTAGCACAATAAAGCTCGACACCCAGAGTACAATATATTCCCAATATTTGCTCTAATATTTTCTCCGTAATGACGCTTTGCACCTTGTGAGCATTTGTTTTCGACAATTCCAAAGGGCTGACCTCAGCAATTTTAGTTGACTCTGATGGAATGGCCTTTCTCTTTTTGGGGGAAGCTCGTGATCTTTTCGTAGGTTAGGCCATGCTTGTTCATGTGACTTCGCTCTCAGAATTGGTTGGTCTAGTTAGCGTGACCTCACCCTCTAAATTTGCTGGTCTCGCAAGCGCAAACTCCCTCCTAATTGGTCAGTCTCGCTACCTTGACTTCGCCTTTCGGAATAGCTGAGCTCATTCGTGAGACCTCACTCTCAATATTATATGAGCTCCTGGGAGGCGCCACAATGCCAAAGCAAGTATCAGCCTGTACTTCAAGGAATGAGTTGGGTCGACCTGATGAAGCACCAACTATATCATAAGGCTCACCGTCCATCGGCAATGAGACCCCGGATGCCCTACCAAAAGATTATTACCGATATAATAGCAAAATATGAATACTAAAATATGAATGGCAATTAGCGTTAAAAAAATGAGCTAAAGTGATTAGTGCTGGTGTTGAAAGGCCAAAGTGGAGACATATTATATTGACAAGGTGTGTATGGCAGTTAGAGCAAAATGGCCAAGGTAATTGATGCTTGTGATTGATAGAGCAAAGACCTCGTTAGTTTAAAAATAAATTGCAATACTCATCCAATGGCCACCCTTCACCACCTCCTGTTCATTTCATTCACTCATAGTTCACTGACTTCGATGACTAGTTAAGTACCTTCTTATTTTTTTCTTTCTCTTTGTATAAAAAAAAGTGCGAAAAAAAAATGAGGAGAAACGGATAGAGATCCATGTAATCTGGAAAAAGAAAGAAAGAGTGGAGTGGATAACTTTGTTCACTATTTTAATTTTTGGTAGGTGGAACAATCCAAACAAAGTTACAAACACATTGGCAAGTCTTGTAAGCTAGAGGAAAGATCAAAATAGAGCCTGTGATATGCATATATATATACATGAGGATAAACATATGAACAAAATGATAGTATGAAGAACATTCAAAATAACCAAGCAAAAAAAATGCATCAAAATTGTTGCAAAAGTTAAAATCAAGCTTATAATATTACCCGGATGATGGAAGGATGACCGAAAAGCCGATAAAGCCGAAGAATCGCAAGATCCGATCTCTAATCTAAGAGGCCCTTAGCAATGGTATAAATGGATTTTTTTGTAGATAGTGGTTTTCCACATAGAGAAATGGGTTATTATATATATTAAAGTGATAAAAATAAAGTTTATAAGACTTTTAAATAGTCATCCCCATGCTCCATGCTTTTTTTGCACACCTTGGGATTCAAAATTTTTTTGAGGTGGGATAAGTATTTGCACCCTACCTCCATGCTCATTTTCATACACTCCAAAAGAATTAGCTTAGCTCCCCAAAAAAACAGTTCGCTACGCTAGTCTAAACAATTAGTTAGGGAAGGGCCAGCTCACCTTTCACTGCAATTTTTTATTTTTTATTTTTAGTATAGTCGCTTAATTTAAAAAGATAACAGTTGGGATAATAGTAGAGCAATTTTTCAGTCATGGAAAACCACTTCGGCCACATATACAAATAATGGATTTACATTCTTCACGCTAGAATCAAGAAAGCTAGTTTACCCATGAGAATGGGGAGCAACGAATGTGTGGATTTTCCATCACCTTAACGTGTCGGAGCGGTATATTGAAGTGGCAATGATTGACTGGTTGAGCGGGCCTAATAAAATGACTGACGTGGTGAAGATGAACAACGAGAGTGAAATATTGAATCGGAGCCAAATGGCCCAACTCAAAAATATAAAGAGTTCATTTTGGCCTAAGTGATCACTCTGGCTAAAATGAGCCAGGCCTATATGATCACTTTGTCCTAATTCATCCAGGCCTAAGTGATCACTCCGACTAAAATGAGCCAGGCCTAAGTGATCACTTCTGGCTTAACTCAACCAGCCCTAAATAATCACTCTAACCTAAATGAGTTAGGCCTAAGTGACCACTCTGGCCTAACTCAGCCAGGCCCAAGTGATCACTCTGGCCTAAATGAGCCAGGCCTAAGTGAGCACTCTGGCCTAACTCGGCTAGGCCCAAGTGATCACTCTGGCCTAAGAATCAGCTCAACTTGGCCAGAGATTGGATTAATTCACCTTGGCCTACCAATACATAAGATTACTAAAGGTGAATGGTATCTTCCGTACTACGAAGGACGGACTATCAATATGTACCAGCGCACGTCTCTTCTCTACTACATGGCGTAACGATCTCGTACAAAGAGAGCGTCTCATCAGCCCAGATAGTATATACTCTGCTCACCACTCCTCCACTCATTAATGTACTAAATCCCTTCCACGCACTAATGTACTACTGTCCCCTCTATGTTTTATATAAATAGAGGGGTCGGCCTCATCTGTAGGGGGAGCAATCTATAAGCTAAAAAATATTACTCTAAAGAGAGAAAGCTTTTTTCATCCTTGAGAATAGTCGTTGCAGAGAGAAAAAATCATATGTTCATGTCAACAATGGCCACCATGTATTGGCTCAACTAAAAAATATAAAGAGTTCACTCTGGCCTAAATGAGCCAGGCCTAAGTGATCGCTCTGGCCTAACTCATCCAAGCCTAACTCATCACTCTGGCCTAACTTAGCTAGGCCTAACTGATCACTTTGGCCTAAATGAGTCAGGCCTAAGTGAGTACTCTGGCCTAACTCAACCAGGCCTAAGTGATCACTCTAACCTAAATGATCACTCTAGCCTAACTCAGCTAGACCCGAGTGATCACTCTAGCCTAACTCAGCCAGGCCCGAGTGATCATTCTAGCCTAACTCAGCTAGAGTCGAGTGATCACTCTGGCCTAACTCAGCTAGGCCCGAGTGATCACTCTGGCCTAAAAACTAGCTTGGTTTGGTCAGAGATCGGATTAATTCATCTCGGCCTACCAAGACATAAGATTACAAAATATGAATAGTATTTTTCGTACTACATAGGACGGATTATCAACATATACCAAGCCTAAATGATTACTCTGGTATAACTCAGCCAGGCCTAAGTGATCACTCTGGCCTAACTCAACTAGACCCGAGTGATCACTCTAGCCTATCTCAGCCAAGCCCAAGTCATCACTCTGGCCTAAAAACTACTTCGGCTTGGTCAGAGATTGGATTATTTCACTTCGGCCTACCAAGACATAAAATTACAAAAGGTAAATAGTATCTTCCGTACTACGAAGGACGAATTATCAACATGTACCAGGCCTAAGTGATCACTCTTGCTAAAATGAGACATACTTAAGTGATCACTTTGGCATAACTCAACCAGGCCTAAATGATCACTCTGGTCTAAATGAGTCAAGCCTAAGTGAGCACTCTGGCTTAACCCAGCCAGGCTTAAGTTATCACTTTGACCTAAATGAGCCAGGCCTAAGTGATCACTCCGGCCTAACTCAGCTAGACCCTAATGATCACTCTGGCCTAACTCAGCTAGGCCCAAATGATCACTCTATCCTAAGAACTAGCTCAGCTTGGTCAGAGATCAGATTAATTTACCTCAGCCTAGCAAGACATAAGATTACAAAAGGTGAATAGTTTCTTCCGTAGTACGAAGGACGGATTATCAACATGTGCCAGGCCTAAATGATTACTTTGGCCAAAATGAGTAAGCCTAAGTGAACACTCTGGCCTAACTCAACCAAGCTTAAATGATCAGTCTGGCCTAAATGATCACTTTGGCCTAACTTAGCTAGACCCGAGTGATCATTCTGTCCTAACTCAGCTAAGCCCAAGTGATCACTTTGGCCTAAGAACTGGCTCGACTTGGTCAGAGATCGGATTAATTCACCTCGACCTACTAAGACATAAGATTACAAAAAGTGAATAGTATCTTCCGTACTACGAAGGACGGACTATCAACATGTACCAGCGCATGTCTCCTCTCTCCTACGTGGCGTAACGACCTCGTACGAAGAAATCGTCTCATTAGCCCAGAGAGTATGTACTCTGCTCACCACTCTTCCACTCACTGTTGTACTAAATTCTCTCCACTCACTCTTGTATTGTTGTCCCCTCTATGTTTTATATAAATAAAGGGGCCGGCCTCATCTATAGGGGATAGCAATTCTTAATTTAAAAAAATATAACTGTAGAGAGAAATCTTTCTTCTTCTTTGAGAATAGTAATTGCAGAGAGAAAAAAAATCATATGTACATGCCAACAATAGCTACCATGTATCCATTTATTATAATATAGCTCAACCCCATATTTTCCCATGTGAACATAATCCTCTCTCCGAGGTGAACCACACGTAAATACTTGTCTCTTTTAGATTCTGCATATTTTATACCCATCTCTCTTTACTGTTCATGATTATATGTGTTTTTTGATGTCTATTCACTCCCTCCATGCCGGCGTACAGCTCATATATTTTTAGGCATCATATGTGAGGATTGCCAGACCCTGGTCCATAATCCTTGGAATTGCTCCATCAGACTCACTAAGAGAGGCTAATGAATGCGCCGATAAACTTGCTAAATAGGGACACCAACTGCCTAGTTTTGATCTAACATTGAGGATGCTGCTGAGTAAGTTTAGTCTGTTGTTTTGTCAGGCCTTGAGCCCCCTTTCGGACCCTCCCACACCCCAAAAAGGAAAAAAGAAAAAAGAAAGAGAAATATTTGTCATAAAAGCTTAAAAATAGGAGATAAGAAAAGGAAAAATACAGTTACAACATTCTTCAAAATTTTGAGTTAATATTACATATGAGAAAAATAGTATAAATAATGACATAAATTAGTCAGAGAAAATACATTCACTCAAAAATTTAAAGGAAGAGTAAGTATCAGCTAACATCAACAAAACCAAAGAATTATTAAAGACATAATTCATTCCTTCTACAAAACAATGAATTTGTTGACTATACAAAAAAAAGAAAAAAGAAGATAGAGCAGAGGTTCAATTATTTTCCGTTTTCGCCATTTTCTCGGCGGCTTCAATGGCTTCTTCCAATTTAAAATTCAAATTGCCTCTCATGGTTCTGCTTCCTACCCCTCCATCGCCTTTTCTCATCATTGCAGCAAATTCCCCGTAGTCTATACGTCCATCCTGTTGAATTGTATAGACAATGATAGTTTAATACATCCAATAATTTTTTTATTTATTTACCATTAATGCGTTTTCAGCAAGGAGAAAAATAGAATCTCAAACAAATGCTTTGAGAAACTCTAAAGGCATAAATGGATTGATATGTGAAAGAATGGTATGCAAATGGATCGTCCGTTTAAGAGTCCTCTCCTACAAATTGACTGCCCCAATCTAGGGCAACTGTCGTAGAAGTTCATAAAAACTACTGTCTCACTACCAAATTAAGAGTCTAATATTCCATTTTGGAATGTTTCAAATTACGAGACTAATTTCCTTTTGGGACATAATCAATATATCACATCACACGAGCTTCTAGCTTGATGGCAAGTGCACCCCTCTCGCAAGTGCAGGCTCGAACTCTGTCAGGGGAGGGTTCAAATCCAAACCGTTGAGTGGGTTGCATTAGTGTATCCTTAAAAAATGCTAAAGTCAAGTTGGAATCTTAATTTGGAATAGAGGGAGTACTTAAAAGCATTAATGCTTTACTCTGTTTATCAGGTGGGCTATACATGGCAATAGCCGTCTCATGGATTGGTTTACACTTCCTATGCACATATAAAATAAAATGCAGGTATATGATGACGAGATCAAATCTGACAAGAACTCTATGGTAAAAAGAGGGAGGGGGAGGGGCTAAGCAGAGAGACTCACATTGTCTTGATCTATTTCTTTGATTATATCCTCCCATTGAACTTCGCTTAAGCCAAAATCTTTGCAAGCTTGTTGAAGCTCATCGATGGTTATGTAGCCACTGCCATCCTTGTCAAAAAAAGAGAAGGCTGCTAGCAAATTCTCTTCTCTCTCCATCTTATTCAAGTGCAAGGTAGCGGCAAGAAACTCACCGTAGTCAATTGTGCCACTATTATCAATATCAGCCTGCCAAATAAGAAACCCGACCTGATCTTAGGTAAAAGTGGAAAAATTACCAGATATGAATTTTTCAAAAGCAAAATTTTTTTGGGCCTTTTCAAAGCCTCCCCTACAATTTCATCAAACTAGATTGACGTTGTAGTCTAGTACTATGGCCATGCCCCACGTGGATGCAATGTGCCACGCTACCTCAGCACCTACCTGGCAATCTCCGTATTGGCACCACCCCCGTAGACCACCTATTCCTGAGAGTGACATCCTCTAAAAAATACACCAGGGAGCTTCACGAGCTTGGCCACATGCCCCCGGGACCCTTGAGGATACTCGGTCTAGTGGCTGAAACAAAGGGGCCTCGCCAAGGCACTAGCCCCCCTGGATGGAACTGTTGACCTTTCTTATGTCTGAGAGTGTGCATTCAAAATTAATACGACAATCTCTCTATTCATTCCACCGGGATAATCACCCAAATAGCGTGACTTATCATGAGTCCTCAACTAACGTTGTGTATCTTATCACACATCCCTCAGTTGATAAGGATACCAATGTAGTGGACAAATAATGGATTCTAAGTGAAGCAACTATAAATACCACACCTGGTATTCACTATAGACATCAATCAATTTAACCACAACCGCTTTTCTTTGACGCGTACATAATTTTCACTCATTTTTACACCTTCCTTGTTTGAGATGATGCCACATATAGAAGGGCCATGATTATGAAAATGGTGGGCGTTTGATATTAAGCCTCACTTCGCAAATAGGGGACAACGTAAAAAAGCTCAAATACGTTTAAGTAATTGTTGAAAAGATATTTCTACCGCATTCATAAGATCCTTGATCTCGGACTCCATCAGATTAGATCCTACTCTTTTTAAACCCTGTTTCAGTTCCTCGAATGTAATTGCACCGCTGTTGTCTGTGTCAATCATCTTGAACAACTGCTTCAAGCCACCAATCTCTTCTTCTGAAAGACTTTCTGCTATTACCTGTAAAGGGTAAATTATTAAAAGCAATATATGCACCTTCAAAAAATATAATTTTAGGGTCAATCTGACTTTTGAGTTTCTTAACTATGACTTCCCCCGGCTTTTGGGTTTACTAACACTTGCCTCCTACAATCTTAAAATTCATTTTTCGTATACCACATCGAAAATAAAAATAAAAATTACATGTTGAGTTTGTCATATATATACTTGAGCAGAGCTCTAGGAGGCTCGTGCTAGCTTGAAAATGCACAATTACGAGCTCGAGATGACTTGGGCTCGTGATCCAAGCTCGAGTCGAGCTCAGGAGAAATAACATTCTATTGAATGTATTAAGCTCATCTAAGCTCGGGTCAGCTAGGTTGGGTTAAAATTTAACCGAGCTCGAGCTCGAAAACTCGATTCAGCTCAGCTTGTTTGCACCCGGCCTATATTCATTTTGAAAGCTTAACCAAAAAAAAAAAATATTAAGAAAGAAAACAAGAAAAAAGCATACACGCAGAGCCATCTTTTTAAGCTTGTTCATAGCTGAGAACTGCTTCAAACGTGACAAAACTGCAGAGTCCAAAGGTTTGTCTGGGGCAACTCTGTCATCCACGATCCATGGGTGACCTGGTAAAACAGCCAACTCGGTTCTCAATTAAAATATCCAAGAATAATGTTTCAACAAGATTATGCCACTGTTACTGTTGGAAATCATAGTTTATTTATTATCATTAGGTCATTAGGTGTTATTAGGAAGGCATCTTATAGATTTTGTCTTTAATAAGGATTTGATTGCATAGGATAGTGTGCCTTTTTCGTCTTTTTATTTATTTTGCTTCCTCATTGCAACCGTAATTTATATATAATATAAGCTTCGGCCCTCAGTTTGAGTAAGCCAGTATGCCAAATTACAAAATTCTTCCGTTACAAATTGTCATGCCCTAGTTACAATATATATGACTCACATAGGACTTCATGAGCAGATATTCTTTGCCTCGGGTTTCTATCAAGCATCTTCCTTATCAAATCCTTTGCACTTTCTGAAATGTGAGGCCATGGTTCAGATACAAAATCTATGTGTCCTTTCAAAATTTGTCTGAAGATACCGGAGTCCGTTTCTGCAAATTAATATGAAAAAAGAGAGTAGCAAATGCATCATTGGTCTTGGAGAACAATGATAATAATAATAATAATAAGCTCCACAACAGTAAGATGACCGTTTGGGTGTCTCAAAAATGCAAGATCCTATTTTTCTCATTTTGCATTCACTTATACACTATATTTAAGACATCTTTTTGAATATGAATGGTTTTTGTTTTTGAGCAAACTTATATTATTACATAGGGGGAAAGGAATATTAACGCTGCACTTGAAGCTGATGAGACTCGAATCTGGAACCTCTAAGTTCAGATGGGGTTCTTTATCACAGGGACGACAACCCACAAGCTCAATAAAATTTATTCAAAAAGCTAATAGAATTCATAAAATGTCGAAGAATCTAATCCATTCATTGAGAATGCATAAATGCATAAACCCCCAAGTCGTACAGTATCAAGTGGCATACCTGCCCAAAAAGGTGGAACCCCACATAGTAAGATGTACAGTATAACACCGGCACTCCATACATCAGATTCAGGTCCATAATATTTATGCAAAACTTCAGGTGCGACATAATAGGGGCTTCCAACAACATCGGAAAGGTACTGCCCTGAACGGAAAAGACAAAAGTAAACATTAGTAACCAATAGTACATTTTTCACAATTTACTATCTTCAAGGGCGAGGACAGATATGAAGGTGGAACATAACACACAATCCCAAAAAACACGGACGACATCATTCATAATTGAAATAGAATTTTTCGAGGATATAAAAAGGTACGTGTGTATGTATTTTGCGATTAAGACCATAACACACCATCAACTTTGTCTGCTAAAACAGTATCTTTCAAGACCCAATGCATCTTTATGTTTTAGCTGAATCATTCCAACACACAATGTGCTTAATCATTGAACAATCTTGGAGTTAAAACCAAGTGCCAGACTAGCTGCGCAGATGATGATTCCAAGTAAGATGTACGCTACCCGGAATTCAATAGTGACTACCTATAAATTTCTGCACATAAAAAAGTGTGACGTGTTGATATGGCACGACTGCATTGGTTGACATTTTAAGCAGACCAATGGAGACCCCACGAACGATTAAATACATTCGCGCCACATCAGCCGTGCCAGACTTTTGTGTTTCAAAAACTTGTCAACGTAGAGTAACTCCAAAATTCAATCAAGAGAGAAAACGGATGGGGTTATGTGCAATTAAAAACCAATTGGCAATGGCTACGGTAGCTCCAAGATCTTCCATATACATTAAACACATCCAGGGGGTTTGGTATGCACACAAATTACCATGTTACCCCTCTTTGCTTCCCAATTAATATATATATACATACATACATACATATAACACCTAAAACAAGACTCGAACCTTGGACCTTTACCTTATAAAATACATATCCTAACCATTCAACCAAATCATATCCCACGATTTTGAAGTGTTTTAATAATCTACATCGTGCTATACTATTGCACACGCTTCACGTGTGCTTTGGGATCTAGTAGATGCAAGGCCTTGAATAGCTGAATTTCTAACGTAGGATTTATCGTCTCAAACACCAAATCATCAATGTGGAAGATGACTGTTGCCAAATGGTTTATTACTAAGTCAAAGGGCGCAAGAGAATTTTAAAATAACAGAAAACCTTACTATTGAATGCCAGACAACAAAACCAAGCACATGTAAGGAAAGTCAACTTCCTAACACAATAATTTCCAAATAACAAAACATGTGAATATGCAATCAGTTCAAACCCATATCCATCAACAATTCCAAATCAATCAAAACATAAAATCCAAAAGAAACCAACAACTTCAATTCAAACAAGCAAAACAACAACAGATCCCAATACTAACTGCCTTTAATTTAGGATTCAGATTTTGTAGGTAGAAATTCTTGTTTGTTTTGTTTGCATTAGAGGTTACAGCTCATTAAAACGTGTGATATTGGGTCTGAATCTGAATAGTTCTTCTTAATGGGAAGGAAAATGTCCAAATTACCTTTCGCAATATAAAGATTGTATCTGTTGAAAAACAATGAGGGGAAAAATAGTCCAAATACTATTTTTAATATCAGTTCATTTTGCATTTGGATAGAAAAGAAACAGATTTTCAGATTCAGGTTTCACACATCATATTCAGTTTTCAAACTTCAAATTCAAAAACTTAGATTCAATCAAAAAAACAAACGCACCAGGCTTATAGAATACAGACAATCCAAAATCGATAGCCTTAAGGGTAGCATCCTCCGCGGGACTATCAAACAAGAAATTCTCGGGTTTCAGATCCCTATGCATAACCCCAAGCGAGTGGCAAGCTTCTACAACACCAACAATGACCTTCATCAATTGTGCTGCCTGGTGTTCGCTGTATTGCCCTTTCTGAACAATCCGATCGAACAACTCCCCACCGCCACATAATTCCATTACAAGATGCACAAACACGTTGTCCTCATATGTCCCCTTGATCCGCACAACGTGTGGGTGCTCGGACAAATGGTGCATTATCTGAATCTCTCTCCACACATCCTCATAATCGTCTCGGCAGAGTAGCTTGCGCTTGGCGATGGATTTGCAGGCGTAATCGATACCTGTACAAAGGAAGAAACATGGAGAAATATTGTAGAGAACTCATTCTAAGGGACTTGGCTCCTCTCCGTTATCCCCATTCCATTCCTCCAATTTCCATTAACAGGGGTCCCTTTCAAGCTCTAAATGAATGAATTTTTTCATGAAATTTCGTGGAAATGGTTTCTATAATGAGTAGATCATCCCACAAAATTTCATCAGAAAATTCAATTTAAAGGTGGACGAGATGATCATCTAAATTTAGATGACAAGAATAACTTATATGAAAATTTTATTGCACCACTTCCACCGGTTAAATTTTTGTGGAGATGATATACTCATTATTAAATCATCTCTATCAAATTTCATATAATTTTTTTTTTATCTGTTCAGTTCTCAAAATGAAAGAATATGGTAACATAGAGGAGCCAAATTCATTAAATTGTGTCTGGTTGCGTCTAAATGAGAAAAAACACTCTGTTTTGTCTATCAGAATATAAAAATTGTAATCATATCAGTTAAGCAGCATTCATGTTAGCTAAAAATAACACAATCTCCCGCTCTTTCTCGTATTGAGCAGCGTGACAAGAAAAAAAAAAACTCCACCCAAAAACAAGAATCGCCATTCACCACCCAACGTACCTGTAGATTTCTCGGTGCAGAGATAGGTAGTGCCGAATTGGCCTTGACCCAGCTTCTTGCCAAGCAGGTAGTGATCCCTTAAGCGTGGGGTTTGATAAGGGAGAATTGATGAGGTTGGTTTTGTCATTGCTCTATATTTTCTCTCTCTAAAATTTCTGTTTGGTTGTTTCTCTCTAGTTATATATATTTTTTTTCTTTCTATTTGGAACTTTGTTTTTTGTTTTTGGGTTTCTGTTTGAAAGGAAAGAGGAGGAAATGGGGTGTTTGATTTTGTTTCTCTCTCTAGTTTTTGGGTTTCTTCTTCTCTTGGTGGGGAATCAACAGTTTATTTGGCGGGGAGTTTGTGATAAAGTTTAGTCAACGCTCTGAACCCCATTACACGGGGTGGTTATTTGTTAATATTTGCTAATTTTCCTTGCTACAAAATAAAATAAAAAGGGTAGTCTCGTAAAAATAATATTTTATTTACGCAAGTGTAATATTATTTTAAAAAGTTGTATAATATGTTTTTAAAATTATATAATATTTTAATGAAATAGACATTTGTTTTGATAATAATGTTATTTCAATAGAAATTAATTATCTTATGTGTATTAAATTTTGTTACATAAGTAATGGGTGCGGGACGCCAATATGTATAATTTGTTGATAATTATATATACACATTTTTATCACACTCTTAATAGAATTAAACGTGTAAATTTATAATGATCACTCCATTTTTTTTTATAACAAACACTCTACGGTTAAAAATATAATCCTAGCAATTTACCTTAATAAACTTATAGAGTTTAGTGATAAAAAAAATTTTAAAAATTAGTCTTTGAAGGGTATTGGTGATAGTTGGAGTATTAGCGATAAAAAAAAAAAGAGTTAATATCACCACCGTATTACACTAATAATAATAAATGGCAGTGTGTTCGTATTGTATAAGATTAAAGATTTTTTATTTTATTTTTTTTTGTGAAAAAAGAAAATTGAAAGGGTAAAATTAAAAATTGAAAATTTGAGGCAACTTGAAAGAGGTTAAAATTGGTTTAGCTTTATATAGTGGTATAGATTATATTTAGTCATTTCTCATATTAGCTATAAATATTTTTGTATAGAACTGTGATGGTAAGCCCCTCCCCCGAACTCCCGGGCAATCGGTGTTCGATTCTCACTGGCTGTGTTTCAGCACCTCCCCTTTCCCCCTTCCTCTTAGGAGTAGGAAATTTGATGTGTTAAAAAAAAAAAAGTGTGAAAGTCAATTTCTTAATTTAACAAATCCACCAAAACCCCTCAATACATTAACGTTTTGAAAATCACAATAAAAATACTACTTAAATACTAATAAAAGTGTGTTTGATATACCGGGTTAGAGAGCAAGATAGGATTATTTAATCCCATCCAGACATGATAAAATAATTTCACCTCTTAGGTGGCCGGAATTCACTAATCCCTTTCTCAGTATGATAAGAAGTTTTAGTGGAATACATAACCCGTCTGGATATCTAATCCTAACGAACACGCTCTCTTATCATGTGCGTCAAACACAGCCTAAAAGTAATACTTAACTACAGACTTTCACTAAGTATGAAATACACAAGTTATTACCACTTGATCAAATACATCACATGCGCTTATTTGTTATGTATATATATATAGAGACAGAGAGAGATAATGTAAAGATGACCAATTTTTGAGTAAATACTACCAATGGCCACTCAACTATTGGCAAATTTTATCAGTAGTCACCGTACTTTATTTTGTTACAAATGCATCATTAAACTTTTAAAACGTATCACCACTAGCCACTCCGTCAAATTCCACCGTTAGTTTTTAACGGAAGCTATTTTCACCTAAAATGTTAGGGGCATTTAGGTCTTTTAACCTTTTTATTTTTTTTTTATTTTCTCTTTTCTTTTCTTCCCCTTCCGCCATTCTTCTTCTTCTTCTTCTTCTTCTTCTTCTTCTTCTTCTTCTTTCCGCCATTTTTCTTTTTCCCCTTCCTCCATTCTTCTTCTTCTTCTTCCCAGAATTTCTTCCCATTTCTCAACTTGGCCTCACGAGTTGTTAAAAAAAAAAACAACTCATTCCCTAAACCCCCCCCTCTCTCTCTATCCATTTCTCTTCAACAACTTGCCAAAAACAACCCATTCCCAATTTCCTCTTACTCTGCTATTCAATAATGTATAATTTAAGCTCTATGATCAAACTGCAGTTGCACTAGAATTCAATTCGATTCGATTCGGCTCGATTCAATTTGTTAAGCAACCCACATTTTCAAACTTCAAAATTTCAGAGAAAATGCATACTGTTTCTAGCTGGGATCGCAAGGCACTGATTAGAGAGCTAAAGAAGGGGCGATAGCTAGCCGAGCAGCTTAGGCGTCACTTACTCTCGGCTTCTTCTCATGAAACCCAACAAATGTTAGTAATGGGGATTTTATCCTCATTTGAAAAGGCTTTGTTGATTCTGAGCAAAGAAAAGAAGAAGAAGAAGAAGAAGAAGAAGAAGAAGAAGAAGAAATGGGAAGAAATTCTGGGAAGAAGAAGAAGAAGAAGAAGAAGAATGGAGGAAGGGGAAAAAGAAAAATGACGGAAAGAAGAAGAAGAAGAAAAATGGCAGAAGGGGAAGAAAAGAAAAGAGAAAATATAAAAGAAAAAAAAAGAAGGTAAAAAGACCTAAATACCCCTAATATTTTAGGTGAAAATAGTTTCCGTTAAAAACTAACGGTGGAATTTGACGGAGTGGCTAGTGGTGATACGTTTTAAAAATTTAAAGATGCGTTTGTAACAAAATAAAGTATGATGACTACTGGTAGAATTTGCCAATATTTGAATAGCCATTGATAGTATTTACTCCCAATTTTTTAATACTTAATCGTATCAAATGTAATTTTTAATTCGTCAAGTACGGTTTTAATTTGATAATTTAAATTAGTATATGCATCAATGCACTAATCTTAAAAGGATGCAATATTTTAGTAAGAAAATGATTATGATATGAGTACATTAGACGGTTAATAGAGCAGTAAAAATGTGAATCTCACCGGTCAATTAATGATAATAATATATATACTAACTCAAAAATACAAAGTAAAGTGTGAGAAAGTCTCACTAACACCACAGACCGGCCAATATGATTTCTAACACATTAGTTAATATGTTAATTCACTCATTTAGATTAATACATCTATTAGTACTCTCTAATTAATACACAATGCCATATTTTTATTTTTTTTGTACTTTTATAAATTAGAAAAGCAAATTTTTTATTAGGAATTGTAATTTTGGGTTACGTAAATAAAAAAAATCTTTTCCTGTCTATTCTTTTTGAAAGATTTGAAATTGTGACGTATAAACTTAATTTTGCATGTAAACCGTCATCGAGTCCTAAAAGTTTTAAAATTGCCACGGACAAATTTAACTTTGTATGTCAGTTGCCTTCGAGCCTTTTTGAAAATCTTTTTGAATTTTAATATTAAATATTTCTAGATTTATTCTAGCAAAATTTAAGTTTTCTTCTTTTTTTTTTTTTTTTGTATTTTATTAACATAGCAAAATTGGATGAGATTTCCACATCAGTAAGATGACTTGGCAGTGAGCGGGAAGGCAGATTATAAAACATCGTGCCTAATTGATTTGTATTAATTATTTAGAGCTCGTGGATTTGAAGCCTTCACCACTTAATTTTGGTGCGATGTCCAATTTTATTCTTTGTGGGAAAAATAGTCAAGATTCTTGAGTTGGCCATTTCTTTTGGGTCATTTGACTTCTGGTATCCAAAGTTATGTTCTAATTAGATTGGAGGACTCAGAATTTTAGATGAAATAAATATAAATAAAAAAATTAATATATTTTTTGTAGACAAAAAAAAAATGATAAGTTCAAATCGAATATTCACATAAATATTTGATTATTTACAAATCAAATCTTGTATCAAAACTAATAATTTACATGGAGGTGAAAATTTATATTTTAACTTAAAAGTTTTTTTCGTTTTCGTGTCCGAGCACTTCCGGTTTTATTTAATTTTTCATATAAAAGCTTGTTTGTGAAACGCTACTTAATAAATAATTTAATTACAATCACCATTAACGACTGGGCAAAAATTTTCTCACTACAAATATTTTTTTCTCAAATTATATATGTGAATATATGGTACATTTATCGCAATTCACTAATTTATTTTTTGTCGACTTTAGTACCCATTTTTCACTTCGTTGTCAATTGATTGTGGAGTACTCATGAATTTGAATGAAGAGGGGGAGGGGGGCATTTTTTTTTTTTTTTTTTTGGGAATATACTAATATTAATATAAATAAAATTCTATATTTAGTGGAGCAACTTTTACAAAGCCAGACCTGAGTGTAAGCTCAAGAGTTGGCTGACTTAGGCCCAAAAATTTGGGGGGGCCAATTTTTTATTTTTTTATTTTTTCTATACATGTATACATAATTAATATGGCAAAAATTCAATAAAGTGTACTTAAATAAGGGAGCCAAGCCCATTAGGCATTAAAAGAAACCATCAAACAAGTCAGGCCATTCTTTTAAGTGTTGATCCAACTTTGTCTTCATTAAGCAACTAATTGAGCCTATTGAATGTTCAAGCCCTATTAATTAGATGAGCACTAATGTCATTCAATTATAAAAAGATGATAGCAGGCAACAAATTGGAGCCGCAACACAGCAACAATGTCGAGCAATCTCCTCTCCTCCCTTTTCGATTCTTTCTTTCTTTATTTTTATTTATTTGTTTCTTTTTATTTTGAAGACTTTGAAGATTGAAGGTTTAATTTTATTATTCAATTTAAGTAATGCCAGGTAAGTTTTCTTTTAATCTTATTTGTTATTTAATTTTATTTATATTAGTGTAAATTTGTGCTAGGATTAGGATGAATATACTTAATTGATTTCCTTGCACATATTCATGCCAATTGACTCTACAATTTAGGGTGTGTTTTGACGGAGATAACGAATATTTTAACTTTATACGTAAGCTTGGCTGTGGAAGAATTATAATTAGATTTTATTAATTAATTTGATTAAGACTTATCTCCAATCAACTATATATAGGTCGCAAGAAAGATTGAATGGATTGGCTATGTTATCAATTGAGAAAAAATTGGTTGAACAATTTGATTATGCAAATTTAATTACTACTTTTACTTCCAAAATTACAAGGCGAGTAGTATTTAAGTGATTATTTGGAACATCTTCGACCTTATTATTTGATATATTTCATTTTTTTTGTTGTTAAGAGTTTGAGTTTATATATTCAATTCTGGAAAAATTTTACGAAAAAATAAGTAAATTTAGTACGCACTAAAAATTGAGGGCCCAATTTAAAGTTTAGACTTAGGTCCAAAAATTTCAAGTCCGATCCTGAACTTTTACATTTAAATTAGAGAAACTTTTAATTAGCGTGAATTATTGTCTTAGTTTATTAAAATTTATTGGAGTACGCGTTTTCCACTTCTTCCTCGTCATTTGGTCGTGGAGTGCTGTAAATTTTTTTTTTTTTTTTTTTTTTTTTTTCACAAGTAGTGCGTGTAAAGTAACCAAACACTCAGCTACGTTTATCAACCTGTGTCCAACCCACAGGCTTTATTTTTTGCTTTAATCATTTTGAACCTTAATGTTTTTTTTGTTTTTTTTTTTTGTTTTTGAAGGGAGAGTCTCAGGCTCTGTATATTATAGAAATCAGTATAGAAAGGTATCACAGAAGCCCGCAAATGCAAACCAACAAAATATAAGAACATGAAACATATTACAAAACTTCAAAGAGGCCATAAAGCTAACACAAATCTAGAACATATAGATAGAGCACTCAAGGAGAGGGGTTGGCCTAGTCATATGTATTAGAATATCCACTTGTATTATTGTCAAAGATCACTTGTATTATTGTCAATGGTTAGGTAAAAATTACATACATATTCTAGGTCAAAGATTTTTGTATAGATATGCTACTAGTTTTTCTTCTTCCATCCCTAAACTTGAGGCATCAATCAAGGCATGTTTGCCTTGCTTCCATCCCTATATAAGGGAGCTTGTATTGAGCTTGTAGACATGAGAAATACATCAATCTTATTTACATTTCTTTTCATTCATTTGTTAACAAGGTATCAGAGGGAAACCATGCCATTAGCCCAGCCACCACGACCTCACCACTAGCCACCACGACCTTGCCACCAACCACCACGACCTCACCACCAGCCACCATAACCTCGCCACCAGCCACCACGTCCATCACCATTATCAGACAAATCAAACACCCGCACAGACAACCACCACTCAAATCAGACCTTATGCAACAAACCTGTTCAAATACAACCACGTCCAAATAATTAATGTTGAAGCATTTAGCTTGACTGGCCAGATCATCAGGTAACCACAGTTTAGTGCAAGGTTCAAATCCTAGCAATAGTAAAAAAAATTTCTATTTCCTTACAATAACCAAAAACTTGCAACTGCCACATCACCACCACGTGGCGCCATATCACTCACACGTCACTGCCATATCACTGACACGTAAACGCCACGTAACTGCCATGTCATATCCACGCAAGCGTAACGTCAGCGCCACAGTCAAAATCACCACATCAACAGTTAGCCAATACTTCTTATTATTTGCAAATTAGCCCTTAAACTTTCTGATATTTCTACTTTGACCCTTGAACTTTCTAAAATTTCCATTATTGCCCCTGAACTTTTTGCATTCACATATTATCCAACATTACCATTGGCATTGGCTGTGAAGAACGAGCTTTGTTCCTAGCATTTTTTTTTTGAAATAACCATGGCCTAAAAAATATCAGATTTTATCTAGATTTTTTTTAGTACCTTCAATGGCTTTCGATCCCACAACCATGACCGGAACATCAACCAAGGATTCTCCACTCATTATTCAGACTGAGGGCTCATCATTCAACATCAGCATTCTCCTTGAAGAAACTAATTATGATATATGGTCTCAATTAATGGAGATGCATATTGCGGAGAAACAAAAATTCTCATTCATTCAGGCCTCTTCAACAATTCCAAAAGAAGGAACCCCAGAATTTGATAAGTGGAACCCTGATAATCAACAAGTGAAACGCTAGCTCTTAATCTCGATGAAGCCAGAAATCATGAAAAGGTATATTCGTATTCCAACGGCTCGAGAAATTTGGAAATTACTATCTACCGCATTCTATGACAGTGCAAATGAATTACAAATTTTATCTTTAAACCAACGAGCCTTCGCTGCTAAATAGGGTGGGCGATCAATATCAGAATACTATGGCGTGCTCACAGAGATATCAGTTATGGAGAGCCCCAATGATGTGGAATCTTACAAGAGATCAAATCAACGCTTGAGGGTTCATATTTTTCTTGCCAGTTTGGATAATGAACTGGAACAGATCAGGGGTGAGATTTTACGGAAAGACCCTGTTCCAGAATTAGAGGAGGTATATGCTCTTGTCCAACGAGAAGCTCTTAGATGCCAGACAATGACCACCGAGACAGATACAGCCGCCATGGTAGTTCGTAATCAAACTCCTAATTGGCGAAATCTAGAGAAACGTCCCGGCACTTGGAATAGAACAAATCAATCACCCTCTATGCCTCGGGAATTAACTTCAAAATACCTACCTTGTTCGGTCTGTGGGCTAACAGGCCACTCAAAAAAGGGTTGTTATGAAATGATCGGCTATCCGGATTAGTGGAAGGATTCTCGAAATCACTGGACAAATCAGATAGCAGAAGGAGATAACAAACAAGCCACATGATTACTCACCGCCACATCTGGTAAGGCTTTACATTCTGTCTCTGTTTTGAATAATACATGGATTATTGATTCTGGTGCCACTGATCATATGACATATGATTCCAAAATAGTTACTACTCTTACCCTATCATCTCATACTTTTGTTTTCACAGCCAATGGTGCTCTAATTTTCGTTGTGGAAAAAGGATCAGTCACTCTATCAAACACCCTTAACCTAAACTATGTCCTATTCGTACCATCATTAGATTATAATTTATTATCTATTGCCTAAATAACCAATACTTTACATTATGTTGTTATTTTTTGGCATTCTTATTATGTTTTTAAGGATGTACAGACGAAGCGAATGATTGGTTATAGCGTTAGGAAAGAAAAATTGTACTACTTGGACATGGAATTAAAAAGCAAAGATCGCTTACATCAGGCTTTAAACACTAGTACCGCTGGGAGGAAGGCTGCAGAAGAACTTTGGTTATGGCACCGTCAGTTAGGTCACGCATCGTTTGGCTACTTACAGAAACTATCTTCCCGTTTATTTAATAAAGTTGATTATTCTGTCTTTCAGTGTGAGATTTGTGAACTGTCTAAAAGTCATCATACTTTTTTTTAAACCGTCAATGAATAAAAGCTCAGTCCCTTTTATGCTTATTCATTCTGATGTATGGGGTCTATCTCCCATTTCATCTCTCAATGGTTTACGATGGTTTGTCACGTTTATTAATGATTGCACTCGAATGACATGGGTATGTCCCATGAAGTCCAAAGGGGAAGTTAGTAGTTTGTTTCAAAGATTCCATAAACAGATTAGTACATAATACAAAGTGACCATTCAGGTTCTTTGAAGTGATAATGGCGGTGAATATATGGGTACTGAGTTACAAGCATACTTCAAACTCCATGGGATTATTCATCAAACTACATGTATTTATACTCCTCAACAAAATGGAGTTGTCGAACAAAAAAATCGTCATATATTGGAAATAATTCGAGCATCCCTAATAAATGCAAAGGCATCAGCTTCTTATTAGGGTGAAGCACTTTCCTCGGCTACCTATTTAGTGAACCGTATCCAATCATGTCCACTATTTTTTCCCGAGTTTTTGGATGTGTTGCATTTGTCCACTTACCCAAAGAGCAACGACATAAACTCGAACCTCGCGCTCTCAAATGTGTCTTTGTCGGATATGCATCTTCTCATAAGGGATATCGGTGTTATTATCCTTTTACACAAAAAATGTATATCACCATGAATGTGACCTTTCATGAAATACTACGTATTTTCACCAGATTAAACTTCAGGGGGAGCATTATAAGGAAGTTCAGTTATTTGAAAATAATAAGGAAGAAGAGCCAAGTACAATAGAGGTATTCCCAACTTTGACTTCTAATTCAACACCAAAAGCAGAGATAACCGAAGTCGCGACATCTCCTGATATGGCAACAACATAAATTTTGCCAAGTGAAGTTGTACCATCCCCGCCTGACACGAATAACCAATCGTCCACTTCAGATATCCCTGAAACTGAGGCCTCCCAGGTATCATCTTCTCATATTCCTAGAAAAAGGCTACTTAATCGAACGAATAAAGGTATACCTAAACCCACATATGATCCAGACTTTACCAGTAAAGCCAAATATCCTATAAGTAACTATGTGTCTTATGATCAGTTAACTGCATCTAACAAATCATTTGTGATTCAATTACCATATGTATTTATTCTTAACAGTGTGCAAGAAGCCTTGTGTAATCCTAAATGTAAATCAACAATGGACGAAGATATGAAGTCCTTATTAAAAAATGGCACATGAAAATTGACCGAATTACCAGCAGGAAAGAAGATGGTGGGTTGCAAGTGGGTATACACTGTAAAAATTTAAAGCAGATGGAACAATCGAAAGATTTAAAGAAATATTGGCTGCAAAAGGCTACACATAGACACATGTAATTGATTATCTAGAGACATTTGCACATGTGGCTAAAGTCAATACCGTGCGGGTGGTACTCTCATTAGCCGCTATGAACACCTCATTTTTCGCACAAATCCCGAATTTCAAGAAAATGAACACACATGCATGCATAGACATTCATGGATGAACATATACTCTATACATGTGATACATGTCAAAGAATTGGGCAGAAAGGCCACCCGAACAGAAAGTTACGAGAATTACCAGAAACTGCCGGAAACCGGTAACCGTCAAAACTCCTGGAAGGTAAAATTAAATAGATGTTGATATCTTATCGTCCTCAAACTTTGAGGGTTGTTAGGTAATACTACAAGGAGGAACATACTCAAAAATAAGCACATTCCGACGGCCGGATCTCCGGGAATGGAGAAAACTGAGAATTCACCTCGGGAATCAAAAGGCACACTTCCCGAAGTCCAAATGAGCTGAAATTTGGTCAGGAGGTATATTACATCATGGGAAACAACATATCAAAAAATCAGATCATTCCCATTCTCTGTTAGGCCGTAATTGAAAAAACCGTCGAAGGAGGCAAAACCGGTTGTCCCCGCGACAACACCAGTTGTCCCCGCGAAAACTGGTCTTTTTTGGCTATAAATAGACCCCTTTTGTGCCATTTTGAAGGAAAGGAAGGAGGGAAAATCAGTGGAGAAGTGTTGAAAATACTTGGGGAAGCTTTTTGGTAAGTTTCGTAATTTTCTGAATCTCAATTTTTATCCGTGTATTCTCATTGAATCGCATGTAGAGAGTGATATGTATCTCCAAATCAGTCTAAATTTCATATTTGAGCTTTACTTTAATTATAGAAGGTGGGGATTGAGAAAAAATCGTATTTTAAAAACATATTTTTATCAGGGTATTTTTTATCAGTCTCGCATATTAGACTGCTGTTTAAATTCAAAATCAGTTCAAATTTTAGATTTGAGTTAGATTATCAACATTGAAAATATTGGTTGAGAAAAAATCACCTTTTGAGGGAATATTTTTATCAGTTATTTTCAATTTTATCAGTCTCAATCCACACCGAAATTGATTGATTTTGTGCCCCGTTTAATCTATAAATTTGGGCGTTGAATTAAATATCCAATGTGAGAGTATGAAAATTGTCAAATGCCAATTTAAGTAATTAAATTGTGGTACACTATTTGACAAAGGAAATCTCAATGATTGCCGGATACCAATTCCAAACTAAATTAGCTTCTGAAAAGCTCTGATTTTTATCAAAATGCACTGATTTTGTTGTCTATCTCTATACAAAACAATTGTGAAACCACACACATACACACTGATTTCTAAAATAAAAAATGGCGAAAAACGAAGCACACGTCTTCAATCCCCACCCCAAAATCCCAGTTTTTCTAAAAATAAAAGGCTGAAGTGAGATAATATTACACGCGCATGCGAATCTGTGATAATACTTAACGCATATTCCACTTAGAGACCGAAAGGGAGAATTGGGTGCCTAAACCCTTCCCAATTCGTAATTTAATCCCCGAACCCTTGAATTGTCTGGTTCCGCATTAATTGTGTTTAAGAAAACGTTTAATTCATAAATGTTTCTCTTTTACACAAAACTTTTGTTTGTTTAGTAAAACAAACTGGCGACTCTAAATTGTTTACAAAATGTCATGTTTTTGTAATTAATAAAAACTCCAACGTATTCCGAAAAATAAAAGATGAAAAGCGGAGGGGCTGGAAAACGCAGGTTTTCACAGTGGCGACTCTGCTGGGGACTGAACTTTTAAGAAGATTAGACTCTGTACAAGAGTAGAATATGCGTGGATATTTGTTTATATTATTTTATTGCGTGTTTTTATTTTCGGCCTTAGTTTTAGAATAACATAGATGCGATTCAGGTGGATACCCGATTTATCTTTCTCTGTTTATAATTATTGTTTGAGGAAATTTTTTTTCATAAATAAAATTTGAAAAGACTGGAACAAATCATAAAGCGTTTTTCATAATATACCTCAATAATTGTTATTTTGCACGCACGCACTATCATCATGCATTATCGCGAGTGTGAAATTTTCCCAAATAACCTGGAAATACGGTTTAGCAAGTAGGGAGTTAACTCGTCTAGGTCAACATCAACCGAAAGCTCTTATTTTCGCTCTCCTTGGCCAAGTACTTACCGAGGTATATAGAGTGACGAGAACACTCACGAACCCGAGATGTATATCAAAAGGTCCTTGCACGTACTCACCCTTGGGGTATATAGCAAGACCTAGCCAAATAGGAGGGAGCCTAAACCTTAACCCATCAAGCCACGCTGCATGTAGGATGAGTCAACCTAGTACACTTGAATTTCTGCATCTTTGCTTAACCGTCAGTCGTGAGATTGGTAAATCAAAGGCCTTGTCATGCATACCGTTTCTTGGTTTGGCAAGTACGGCCGGAGGCTGTCCAACCTCCTCCGTAGAAATCCCTCACTAGAATCCCTAGTGAGAATTTTCCCATCACTATTTCCATGAAAAGCAACTCTATGAGAAGAGAACTTCCCGATTTTTACAAAATATTTTCCAAAAATGTTGTCATTTTATATAATAGGTTTTCAAAATGCGTTTTCAAAATCGGAAGGTTATAAGGGCACCCCGAGAATTCATATTCCTACCCTAAACCTATCCCCGGGGCTCTCAAGTTGTTGCTGTCGGTCTGTTTTCGCTAATCACCAAAAAGTGATTTTCGATTTTATTTTTTCTGTCGAGTCATGGTTTTCCGAGAATTATGCAACCCATGGCAAAATATTGATTTTTAGGTCAAATCCCCAATTTCTTTCTCCCCATTCTTCACTACACTCTGATTATCTACTGCTGGCACTGGTTGGTTAGGCTCTCAAAGATTCAAACTAAGACGACTCACGAGATCAGATTCACCACCGATCATGCCTCCTCATTGTAACACCGAGTTACTACTTCATCAAACCAGGGTCAACAATTATGAGGGTAATTACGGTGAAGCTTCTCATGCAGCGGGTCCGCCGCCTGGTCCCGTTCTCCCACAAACCGAGGGTGGCACCTTAACCAGTGAACACCTTTAGCATCTAATCCATGATCTGACCCAATTTGTAGCCATCATGAAAGATCACCAAGTAGCCACCCAAGCCCATCTTGATCCCTAATCGCTGTCAGAATACCTGCTAAATCAAACCAATTCAATCCAAATCCATACCTAACCGAAGGCAACCAAACTCGAGACAGTAGGTCCACCTAACATTCTCTAATACATTATCCCAGTTCTTGCCAACATCAACGACCCACTTCCTCTGGCCCTTGACAACATCGTTGTACCACCGGCGCAAGATCCCGAAATAGCCTGGCTGAACCCTAAACATAACCAGCCCCTTCAAAACCATAATCCTCAAGCCATCCTTGATGTAGATCATAACAGCTCCTCGAAGACTAGCTTTACCATCATCATTCACATACACTGAGAGTGCAAAGGATATATGCACTGAGGGTGTCGACAAAAAAACCCGAACAACTCCCTAAAGGCTAGCCTCACCATCATTGTTCACACATATTGAGGGTGCCGAGGGTACATTTACTGAGGGTTTCGACAAAAAGACCCGAACAGCCTCACCATCATCGCTCGCATACACTGGGGGTGCAGAGGGTATATGCACTAAGGGTTTCGATAAGAAGACAATAATAGTTCCCCGAAGACTAGCCTCACCATCATCGTTCGCACATATTGAGGGTGCCGAGGGTACATCTACTGAGGGTATCGACGAGAAGACCCGAACAACTCTCTAAAGACTAGCCTCTCCATTCATCATTCGCATTGAGAATGTCCTACCCACATCACCATGACCCTGTTGTTGTCCTATCAGCAGAACCAAAAATCCTAAAGGTAGAATCAAGTAAATCAATTGGTTTAGCAACTGAAAGCCCCCGCCTCTCTCAAGAATCAAAGCCCTTTCCATAGGCACCAATCCAATCAAAGCCCTTTCCACAGGCACCAATCCTAAGCCCTTTCCACAGGCACCAATCCAATCAAAGCCCTTTCCACAGGCACCAATCCTATCTAAAGCCCTTTCCACAGGCACCAATCCAAAGCCCTTTCCACCCACAGGCACCAATCCTATCCAAAGCCCTTTCCACAGGCACCAATCCTAAGCCCTTTCCACAGGCACCAATCCAATCAAAGCCCTTTCCACCCACAGGCACCAATCCAATCAAAGCCCTTTCCACAGGCACCAATCCTAAGAGGCACCAATCCAATCAAAGCCCTTTCCACAGGCACCAATCCTAAGCCCTTTCCACAGACACCAATCAAAGCCACTTTTACAGGCACATACTAAAGCCCTTCTTACAGGCAAACTCAAGCCTTCTCCAAAACCAAAAAGCCCCATGTAAGAGGATATCAGAGAAAGATAAAGAGAAAGACTGGAATGAGAATATTTTATAAAAAACACAGGGAACAAGCCCCTACAAAAAGGACTTTTGGCCTAGCTTCTTCTCGCCCGAGAAGTCTTCAAGATACGCTCCCAACGGTTCTCGGACCGAAAATCACAAACACAGCATGACGATGTCAAATGCGAACTTCCAAAGTAAACATCCTCAAAATTGCAAGGACGATGATGCTCAAAAAAACCTGACAAAGTGAGAGAAAACAAAGTGGGTACAAGAAAAATTGAAAGAGTAGAAAAGATGATAAATCTCACAGTGCCAAAAGAAAAGAATATTGAAAAAAAAAACAGAAGAGAAAAAAAGATGGCAGTGAGAGCCACACCAAGAGTGACAGCTAGGCTAAAAAGCCCAGGGCTACATCTTGGGTGAGGAAGGCTGCTGACCCTGCAAAAAAAAAAGAAGAAAAAAATAAATAAGCTGCATCAAAAAGCTTTCAAGCAATTAAGGAGGAATAAGGGCATCAAAAAACAGAAAATGATGCAGGCACACAAAAATTCTTCTCTCACAAAGTCAGAAACAATAAGCAGAATCGCACCCTAGTGACAAAAAAAAAATGCCACGGAAGCTGAGCAAGAGGCAAAGTCCAAAATTCATGCACGAGGTTCGGGAATTAAGAGAGCGTAGCTCAATTTTTTCTTAAGGAAAAAAGAAGCCAACCAAAAGTTCTTGTTTCTAAAAAAAAAAAAAAAAAGGGGATATCACACCAGAACTTTCTCTTTTGCAGGAAACATGTTCTAGTACTATTACTATGTTCTAGTACTATTACTATTTACTATCTATTATTTACTATTAATACTAGTACTACTATTATTACTACTATTATAATTACTAACATTATATATTATTAATTGATATTATCAACATTTTTTTTAAAACATCTAACATGACACTTGCATAAACATATAAAGCAGTACATCAGCATTTCATAATATATGTTGCATTTGGAAATACCCGGGTACGATTAAAGAATAAATGCTGTTCTGGCTCCATGATAAGCCACGGGGGGTTGATATCAGAAACGACAGCGTCAGTATACACAGCACGTCGGAGAATCACCAAGCAGACAATCCGGAAGGAGATAATGAATACTATTATTATAAGAATGAAAAGACGACATGATAAAAAGGATTGCAAAGAAAAGCCAAGGAGAAAATATGAACTTAGAGAGAGAAAGAAACTACGGGAGATGGGAGAAATGCAAGCAAAGAAGGCTCATATATATAGGAACCAAACTATTTGTCCCCAAGGCAAACTAGTTGTCCCTAAGAGAAACCATTGTCCCCAAAAACAATACCAATTGTCCCTAGAAGAAACCAGTTGTCCCCAAGACAAGCCATTTGTCCTTAAAAATAAAAAAACTCTTTTTTCTCTTTTATCCAATTTTCAAAATAAAATAAAATAAAATAAAAGAGGAATCACGGAATTCTGAAGTTTTCAAGCCAAAAACAACACCAACACATGCACGGTAAAAACCCAACACGGAGAATTTAAACCAAGACTTCCGCAGAATACAGGAAATGTGTCCTTAGCAGTAAAGGAACTATTTGAAGAGAACGAAGTGGGTATAAGAAAAAATTGAAAGAGTAGAAAAGAGGATAAAACTCACAGCACCAAGAGAGAAGAAATAAAGAGAATTCCAGAAAAAAAAAAACAGAGAAAGAAGGTAACGGCAAGAGCCACACCAAGAGAGACAGCTAGGTCAAAAGGCTCAAGGCTACGTCTCGGGTGAGAAAGGCTGCCGGCCGTGCAAAAGATTAAATAAACGGGCATCAAGAAAAAAGCCTTGAAAACATCAGAGGGAGATACAAGGGCAAAAACAGAAAAGGTGCAGGTGCAAATAAAAATGTTCTCCGAAAACCAAGAAAAAACTGCAAAGGGCAAGAATCCTGAAAATTGTGAAAACATTGGTAAAAATTCAAGAGTGTAAGGTGAAAACCCCAAAGAAAGCACTCACGAGGTTTACAAACCAAGGAAATCGTGATTAAGTCTTTTTAGAAAGAAAGGAAACTCATAAAAAAAATGCATAGAAAAACCGGATAAAAAAGAAGAAAGAAAAACTTTTTTACCCCAGAAAGCAGATTTGTCAACAGAACCGTCCTACGATGCAGGAGTACCACAGCTCAACAATCAATCAAATCGTTGACAGAACCGTCCTACGATGTAGGAGTACCACAGTTCAACCCAGAAAGCAGATTCGTTGACAGAACCGTCCTACGAAGTAGGAGTACCACAGTTCAACCCAGAAAGCAGATTTGTTGACAGAACCGTCCTACGATGTAGGAGTACCACAGCTTAACCCAGAAAGCAGATTCGTTGACAGAACCGTCCTACGAAGTAGGAGTACCACAACTCAACCCAGAAAGCAGATTCGTTGACAGAACTGTCCTACGAAGTAGGAGTACCACAGTTCAACCCAGAAAGCAGATTTGTTGACAGAACTGTCCTACGATGTAGGAGTACCACAGCTCAACCCAGAAAGCAGATTCGTTGATAGAACCGTCCTACGAAGTAAGAGTACCACAGTTCAACCTAGAAAGCTGATTTGTTGACAGAACCGTCCTACGATGTAGGAGTACCACAGTTCAACCCAGAAAGCAGATTCGTTGACAGAACCGTCCTACGAAGTAGAAGTACCACAGCTCAACCCAGAAAGCAGATTCGTTGACAGAACTATCCTACGAAGTAGGAGTACCACAGTTCAACCCAGAAAGCAGATTTGTTGACAGAACCGTCCTACGAAGTAGGAGTACCACAGTTCAACCGAGAAAGCAGATTTGTTGACAGAACCGTCCTACGATGTAGGAGTACCACAGCTCAACCCAAAAAGCAGATTCGTTGACAGAACCGTCCTACGAAGTAGGAGTACCACAGCTCAACCCAGAAAGCAGATTCATTGACAGAACCATCCTACGAAGTAGGAGTACCACAGTTCAACTCAGAATGAAAATTGTTGACAGAACTGTCCCTACCGATGGGAGTACATCAGCTCAACACTCAATCAAATCGTTGACAGAACCGTCCCTACCGATGGGAGTACATCAGCTCAACACTCAATCAAATCGTTGACAGAACTGTCCCTACCGATGGGAGTGCATCAGCTCAACGTTCTAATCAAATTGTTGACGGAACTGTCCTACGAAGTAGGAGTACCACAGCTCAACATTTTTTTACAAAGCACAGGATGCGTCCTGAATCGCCCATCCATTTCCAGCAGAGATAGGCAGCAAAAGCATCATTTAGCATGGAATTATTTTCAAAAAAACATATCATGGAGGATTTGTGTGAGTGCCTCAAAATAATGCGTTCTCAGTATCGTCCAAGTTTCTTTGTTCCAAAGAACCTAGGCTGAGAGGGTCTGTGAACACCTCATTTTTTGACCCTCGCAAAAATCCCGAATTTCAAGAAAATGAACACACAGGCATGCATAGACATTCATGGTTGAACATATACTCTATACATGTGATACAGGTCAAAGAATGGGGCAGAAAGGCTACCCGGACAGAAAGTTACGAGAATTACCAGAAACTGCCGGAAACCGGTAACCGTCAAAACTCCTGGAAGGTAAAATTAAATAGATGTTGATATCTGACGTCCTCAAACTTTGAGGGTTGTTAGGTAATACTACAAGGAGGAACATACTCAAAAATCAGCACATTCCGACAGCCGGATCTCCGGGAATGGAGAAAACTGAGAATTCACCTCGGGAATCAAAAGGCACACTTCCCGAAGTCCAAATGAGCTGAAATTTGGTCAGGAGGTATATTACATCATGGGGAACAACATATAAAAAAATCAGATCATTCCAATTCCGATGCTCGGTTAGGCCGGAATTGCAAAAACCGTTGAAGGAGGCAAAACCGGTTGTCCCCGCGACAAAGCTGTTGTCCCCGCGACAACACCTGTTGTCCCCGCGACAACACCAGTTGTCCTCGCGACAACTGGTCTTTTTTGGCTATAAATAAACCCCTTTTGTGCCATTTTGAAGGAAAGGAATGAGGGAAAATTAGTGGAGAAGTGTTGGAAATACTTGGGGAAGCTTTTTGGTAAGTTTCGTAATTTTCTGAATCTCAATTTTTATCCGTGTATTCTCATTGAATCGCATGTAGAGAGTGATATTTATCTCCAAATCAGTCTAAATTTCATATTTGAGCTTTACTTTAATTATAGAAGGTGTGGATTGAGAAAAAATCGTATTTTAAAAACATATTTTTATCAGGGTATTTTTTATCAGTCTCGCATATCAGACTGCTGTTTAAATTCCAAATCAGTTCAAATTTTAGATTTGAGTTAAATTATCAACATTGAAAATATTGGTTGAGAAAAAATCACCTTTTGAAGGAATATTTTTATCAGTTATTTTCAATTTTATCAGTCTCAATCCACACCGAAATTGATTGATTTTATACCCCGTTTAATCTATAAATTTGGGCGTTGAATTAAATATCCAATGTGAGAGTATGAAAATTGTCAAATGCCAATTTAAGTAATTAAATTGTGGTACACTATTTGACAAAGGAAATCTCGATGATTGCCGGATACCAATTCCAAACTAAATTAGCTTCTGAAAAGCTCTGATTTTTATTAAAATGCACTGATTTTTTTGTATATCTCTATACAAAACAATTGTGAAACCACACACATACACACTGATTTCTAAAATAAAAAATGGCGAAAAACGAAGCACACGTCTTCAATCCCCACCCCAAAATCCCGGTTTTTCTAAAAATAAAAGGCTGAAGTGAGATAATATTACACGGGCATGCGAATCTGTGATAATACTTAACGCATATTCTACTTAGAGACCGAAAGGGAGAATTGGGTGCCTAAACCCTTCCCAATTCGTAATTTAATCCCCGAACCCTTGAATTGTCTGGTTCCGCATTAATTGTGTTTAAGAAAACGTTTAATTCATAAATGTTTCTCTTTTACACAAAACTTTTGTTTGTTTAGTAAAACAAACTGGCGACTCTAAATTGTTTACAAAATGTCATGTTTTTGTAATTAATAAAAACTCCAACGTATTCCGAAAAATAAAAGATGAAAAGCGGAGGGGTCGGAAAACGCAGGTTTTCACAGCCGCAAACCTATGGCATCTGCAACAATTCGATATAAAAAATGCCTTCCTATATGGAGAATTAGAGAATGAGGTATATATGGAGTTCCCACCTGGATATCAGATCCCTGGTGAATATAAGAATAAAGTCTGGAAATTGAAGAAATCCTTGTATGGACTGAAACAATCTCCCAGAGCTTGGTTGGGAGATTCACGAGATCGATGCTAAAGTTTGGGTACAGTAAGAGTAATTATGATCATACTTTATTTTTGAAGAAAAAATATGAGAAGATTACGGCTCTTATCGTCTATATAGATGGCATGGTGCTCACAGGAAACGACCCGGGCGAACAACGGGCATTGAAGAAATACTTATCTCAGTAATTCGAGATGAAAGATCTCGGGGACTTAAAGTATTTTCTGGGTATCGAAGTGTCTAGATCTTCAAAAGGCATCTTTCTATTACAAAGAAAGTATGCCCTAGATTTACTACGTGAAATTGGGATGTCTGCTTATCAACCATCAGAGACTCCAATGGAGGAAATATTGAAGCTAGAGGTTGAAACAGATCAACTACCCGTCGATAAAGGATGATATCAGAGATTGGTGGAAAAATTGATGTATCTAGCACATGCAGGGCCTGATATATCATATGCATTGAGTACAGTCAGTCAATTCATGAATAATCCAGGGGAGAAGCATATGCAGGCAGTTATGAAGATTATCAGTTATATTAAAGCAGCCCCGGAAAAGGAATCCTTTTTAGAAACGTAGAGAATTTCCTGAAAGTTGAAGGATATACTGACGCTGATTGGGCTGGCAATATATGTGACAGAAGGTCTACATCAGGGTATTTCACATTTGTAGGAGGAAACTTGACCACTTGGAGGAGTAAGAAGCAAAATGTAGTATCCCGATCAAGTGCAGAAGCAGAATATCGAGGAATGGCAATCGGTATTCAAGAGTTATTATCGTTAAAACTGCTACTGACAGATCTAGGATTCCCTCCGATACAACCTATGATACTATATTGTGATAACAAGGTAGTATGCAATATCGCACATAATCCAATTTAGCATGATAAAACAAAGCATGTTGAAATAGACATGTTCTTCATCAAAGAGAAGTTAGAAGATAAAGTTATTTATGTTCCTCTTGTACGCTCTGAGGATCAGTTAGCTGACATACTCACAAAGGCCGTGACAAAGAAGGTATTCGCCAAGTTAATTAGCAAGTTGGGCATGTTCGACATATGTGTGCTAACTTGAGGGGGAGTATTAGAATATCCACTTATATTATTGTCAAAGATCACTTGTATTATTGTCAATGGTTAGGTAGAAATTACATACATATTCTAGGTCAAAGATTTGTGTATAGACATGCTACGTACTAGTTTTTCTTCTTCCATCCCTAGACTTGAGGCATCAATCAAGGCATGCTTGCCTTGCTTCCATCCTTATATAAGGGAGCTTGTATTGAGCTTGTAGACATGAGAAATAAAACAATTTTCTTTACATTTCTTTTCATTCATTTGTCAACAATAGGCAACTTCTAACCTTATCTTAAGGTCAAGGGTTCGACTTATGGGAGTGGGTGGGGGGTTTTCTTTATTTATAGAATTGAGGGAGAGATTTAGACCTTCCTTAATTTAAAAAAAAGAAAAAGATAGAGCACTCATACCCTGAAAACATAAACCCATGCAAAAACAACACCATAGGAACAACAAATAGCCAAAATTAGGAATCCACCATCCTGGAACAACACACAGCCAGAAATAGGAATCCATCCTTTCGGGCAACTAGCAAACACAACAAAGAGGAAAGAACTTCCGAACCTCGGGGTTTGTGCACACACGAAGGTAAAAGAGCTTTAACAATGGTGAGGTAACCCACACACCCAAATTGCAATAATAGCAAGAAATAGGTGAGAAGCGGTGGTCTTAGTGAGGCCTCCAAAGGCTGGAGACAAAGCCCAAACAAGGCTAGCAGAAGAAAAGAAAAACTCCACGCTATTTGAAGTTTTGAACCGGAGTTAGATGGGCATAAAGCTTGAAAACTAGCCAAAACCTTAAAAAGTTTTCTACACAAAATAATTAATTTAAAATGCGCCTCATAAATAATTTGAAAGTGCCGTTGAGGCCAAAATTATATATTTTACGCTCCATTCTTATATGCCAATCTTAGAATAATTTCCACCAGCCCCATAACTAAATTACAAATGGTGGTATGAATTCACTAAATTTCATAAAAATAATTAACGGGAAAGTGGGTTAATTGAACATCTAAAATTTTGACAACTAGAAATACATACACACAATTAAAGTTCGTTGAACTTACCAGATACATCATACGAAGTTCGGGACTTAAGGAAAGTAAAGATAAGGTGGTTTGATTCAAAATATGAGTGGTGGTTGAGAATTAAAATCGAAATTAAAATTTTTCTGAGCAAAATTTGTTTTTCAAAGGGTTTTTACTGTGTTTAGCCAAATCCGAAAGTCTAGTCGATGCAAATTTATGAGAAAAATTATTTTTTTATATCTAACATATTTCATAGAATTGCTTTTGAAATTTAAATTGAATCAAAACTGAAACAAATTTGAAACAGCAAAAAAAAAATTTAAAAAGAAAAAAAATTATATTTGTGAAAAAAATGTCTAGAGAATAGTCAAGGCTCCAATTAGATTTAAGTGCCCCTTCATAAATGGGCCAAGCCCATTAAAGCATTTCCTAAGGGCAAGCACGTGAATTTGAATAGAAAAAAGGGTGTTGGCACTATTGTTTTTAATTTTGACAACTTTTTTAAAGAATGAATTGAGGCAGCCTAAATAAACACTTATTTATATTTATAGAATTTATAAGAAAATTTTAAATTTATCTTTTCTTAACTCTACTTATTAAAATTAAGGTACATATTTTCGTATAGAAGATTGAGAGAGTATTAGTTTTTTTCTCGTTACATCTCTGATTACTTTAATTTTGCACTTCACAACAAAAAGTCAAAAATTACTCATCAAAAAAATTCATCAAATATGTTGAATTTATCTTGTATGTTTCTTCCCACCTACATATCAAATATGATTTTGGTTTATAAACCACAAATAACAACTATTTTATTGTGATTCATTTCATCAATCTTTTTTTTTTAATTCAATACAAATCGATAATTTCACAACCCATCAATCCTTTTTCTTAATGCACGCATGAATAAGATAAGCGTACTACATATATACATGATCCTGGTTATTTATCCCATGTACTTTTTCTTAAATATATTTTTCCCATACTCTTTTCACACAATAATCTAATACACAAATTTCCCAAATGTTCAATATTGATCGCAGCACCTTCAGCACACTGGGAATGTGGGTTTACTTGATGAAGTCTAATTGCAATGTGTTTAATTAGATATTGAGAGAAAAATGAGGAGCATATTTTACAAATAAAAAATTTAATTTCGCCTTTGTTTTCCTACAAAAGTATAAAAAATAAGTCTACCTGAGTTTGTTTTTTATCCTAGAAGAAAATTTTACAATGGTGTTGTTAATTAGTTAAGGCACCCTTAATTGTTTTTGAAAATGGTGCAAAAACTAGAAAATAAGGGTGCTTTTACTTACACCCTAAAAAAAAGGAGAGTAGAGCAATTAAGTGCCATACAGGTACATATAGTTAATCCTGGACCGGTTAGTGCATGATTTTTGATGGATCGTGATTTTTGTTATTGTAACGACCCACCGCCTTAATTAGTAGGATAACACCTATAATTAAGACCTGGAGCGTTACTAACCCACCTTAGACGAGCTAATGTAGGTCTTAAAAATAATTAAATTCCTACCTCAGAATATTTAGCCCCAAATAATGAAATTAGAGTTGAAAGATAATTTGTCAAAATTAGTCATGTATGGGCCTTAATTAAGTGTAAGTTTAGTGTGTGCTGAAATGTAAAGTTACAAAAGTTTGGGGTTAAAATAATAAGATTTGAAAAGTAGGGGATAAATTGTTGTAATTTACCCAAATGATGGAATTTTCTAGACAACTCCACCCACTTCTTTTCTTGCCTTCTTTCTCCATTTTTGGCCGAGCAATAGAGAGAGTAAAGATACTCCATTTTTAGAGTAACGGTATAAGAATTTTAGAGTTGTGCTGGTCGAGGTTTGGGTATCAACTCAAATTTTATTATTTGGAGCTAAATATTCTGAGGTAGGGGTTTAATTATTTTTAAAACCTACTTTAGCTCGTCTAAGGTGGGTTAGTAACGCTCCAGGTCTTAATTACAAGTGTTATCCTACTCTACTAATTAAGGCGGGGGTCGTTACAGTTATATTTCACGATAAAATCATTTTTCAAGTGATTTTTAACCCTTTTTTTTAGAAAAAAAGGATATATTCAATACCTAGCAGATTTCATCTCAAATCGAGCTACAGCTCCCAGCCTTTGGTTTCGAAAAATGGAATCTTCGTTCAATAAGTGGAATGCATTAGTTGTCCGCTCTTAGGCTGGGCCTTTTGGCCACCGATGAAAGGAAGATTCCCATTCATTTAATGAAAAAATCATTACACTCTAATACTCTATATTCTAAGTAGCACTCAATGCACGTTAAGTAGATCTTTACGGTGATATTTGAATCCTTCCCAACTTGATCCTGTCATCCTTGGCAACAAAAATCCACCTTTTTCCCTGGCAAACTCCCCGGAAAATGCTTCCCAGGCGAATAAACTAAAGTTCAATATCCTCGCGCCGATGTTTCCTGCTGTTCATTTGAGAGAGGTTATCCTTGTAAGTTGCTTTGGGTAAGTGACATAGGAAACAAGACCACAAAATAGCTTTCTCATATCGGGGCGTTTTGGTAATGTTTGATTGCATTGCTTGGTTTTTTTTTTTTTTGTAGGGATCCCCAAAAGTGAGGTTTTATAGATCCAGAATGATAAACTGTCATCCTATACTTAAAGATTATTGGCATGGATAAGCCTCCCTCGGATCCAAAACCAAATAGGTGCTTCATTGAGATGGTATTTCGTCCTTTGTTCCCCATAGCAATTGGGGATCAAAAAGCACCAAATTTGATGACTTATTAAGGGAAAGACAAAGTAAGAGCATGCTCATTTCTGGAAGCGAAAAGGTGAGAGCTTTTGGTTTTGGATTTTGATACACCTTTTTAGAGAGATTTTCAAGGCTTAAATTATTTTTTCTCAAATTATATATGTAAATAGTACATGTATCGCATTTCACTAACTTTTTTTTTTCGATTCATCTTTTGTACCCATTTTTCCTTTTTTCGTCATTTGGTTGTGGAGTACTCATGAATATGAATGTGGGGGAAAGGGGGGGTATTTTTTATTTTTTTGGCATGTACTAAAATAATATAAATAAAAATTCTACATTTAGTGGAGTAAACGCAACACCTAAGAACAGACCAACATATTGGATTTACACACATAAAAGTATAATCCAATAACGATAAAAAGATTGTTAGTGCTCCAATCATAATACGCCCAATGTGACGCCTTGAATCCCATTATGAGGTTTAGACCTTCAGGACCCGGTTAATCACAGTGCCGTACACGACGGCGGGTTTAATGTACTTAATTTAAATCTAATTAGTAGAAAGTCACATGTAAGGCCACATTTTTCAGAAAATTTCGGCATATGGAGTTCGTATTTTTAATAAAACCAACTTGTAAATAAGAAAATAAAGCTTAACTAGAAAATTAACTGCACATCTATAATGATTTGCAATCCACACAAATCTAATACTTCAATATATATACCACTCCCTCTAATGAGGTCTCAAAAATAATTAAATGGCTTTTACAACGCTTACGAGTAAAGTTTTAATACAAATTAATGATATAATAAAATCAAATAGTTCTAATATTTATAATCCGTAAGGAACAAGTCATCCGTGGACAACTACAGGCATTATGGGTCATCAGAGGTTCCTATACTTTATGTTCGCGCCGCCTCCGAAGAGAATTACTTGCAAAACTGGTTAGGAAAATTGGAGTGAGCCAAACACGGGCTCAGTGGGAACTATAGAGTTTTGCATAAAAAATACATATAATAAAGCACACACAATGTGCAAAAATGAATATAGTACGAGTAGTATCCGTACGTGAGTATATGTTTGCTCATATCATTACCTTATATATATACTATAAGAATATAATAGTAATGCCATGCAAATGTGATAAAAATTCTTTTATATGCAATGCACACCAAGTGCTTTCCCAGCCCCGAATCTATGATAAAGAATATATGTAAATATCGTCAAAGTACACATAACTCAGAATAATAAAGTATCATAAGAAAATATAGGCACTAATCTTATTCAACTGTTCATCTCGTGTCCATCCATCTCAAGTCCGACTATCTTATCTCCAACATCTAGGATTTTCTCCGCTATGTACAGTGATCACAATCTAAGCCCCCAAGGCTGGGCCCCCGTGGACCAACTAAATGTGTAGGGTATGGCGCCTCGCGCGGTCCCTCTCGTTGGACCATAGAGTATGCCGCTCTCAAAGCGGGATCCCTCTACACAGATCATAAAGTATGACGCTAATATAGCGGGGTCCCTCAACGCGGACTAAGGTATGTAGCCACCAAGGCTAGGTCAACCCCATGGACCATTAGTGCCTTACAAAAACCAAAATATCAATAGAAAGTAATTTTCAAAGACCATACTCATATATATATATATATATATATATCATACATACATGTACATAAACCTATGTATATATATATCCATACCCGCAACATCTAATTCATATAAGTATATGTACAACCAAATACGGGTACGTGATAGATAGATAGACTCAATGACAATGACACAAATCCTATCAAAGACGTATCTAATATACATATGCCACTAAGGAACTACCACCCATTAAATGATTATATCTATGTATTAATCAACTCCAATAAATGGGCTAATGATCTATTTTTAACAAACTCTTGGCTTGTTGGAATGTTATCAATAAAACAATTAGTTCGTTCATTAGAGTATGTATCTCATAGATATAATTACCACAACTTTTAGGAGTAAGGTTATGGATCAAACCCACTATAAACCATTTCAAGGTTGTTACCAAAATGGCGGGTTTCTACCAAATTCTTGGTATTAGTAATCCAATGGCATGTGTATGTTATCTACATCGTAAGAACAATACATATATACAACTCTATAAATTAATACTTATTAAATAATCTCCTCTATAACTTAATGATATCAGTAGGAATAATTATGTATAACTTTTAAGGTACCAAATTCATATCTAGTGGAAGTTATCATTCCTAGATCATAACATAGTATACACAACCATAAACTAAGTATACGTATACGCGCGTAAGCAGATAACAACTAACGCATGTGTACGCTAACATATAATGAAACTCAAAGAGAATTACTAAAATAATATGTATAAATCAAAACAACAAATCATAAATCACAAGTACAACGAAACTATCATTTATATGAGTAATCGCAACCCAAAAATGCCATAAACCCATCAACATATAGATACATATATTTGTATCATAAATTATTATCCGCTATCGCATCGGCATGTATGGGTTCATATCAATCTTCAACTATAACCACAAATTATGGGGGATTCTTGTATAATTAACAAGTTGAAGTTGTAAACATCATAAATCCATCAAAAGATTCAAAGAAAATCAACCCAAATGCCCATACACAAGCAAATCCTGAATTTTAATGAACCCCCCTCCCCCATTTTGATTCAATTTAAGAGATGCAACACATAATAATTTGAAATTGAGGTTAGGTACTAATGTTCCCACCTTTATAAGGATAATCCCTCGAAGACTTGCCGTTAATTCGAGTCGAAAAGCATCAATTTCGAAAATCCCCAACCTTAGCTCAAGAACCCTAGAAATGGAGGAACCAAAAGGAGAAGAAGAAGAAGAAGTGGAGATGTTAATGATGAAGGTGATGATGAACTTGTGTAGGGTAAAGAAGCTTGAAGAATTACTCTCTAGAACCTCTGATAAGCAAGCTCTTGCCTCTCTCTAACCTTCTCTAAGGTTTGGAACTAAATGGAGATGATATGGATGGAAGAAATGAGTGTATAAAAATGGAGATGGGTATAAAAACCTTCTGGACCTCCTCTAATCAATCAGAGGGCACAAATCTAAAGTTTCTCATTTTTTGTTAAGAAATCGCAGTTTTTCGCGGCCTGTTTCGACACCTGAAACGACTTTTATTCGATTCGGCCTTCAAACGAAAGTTGTAGACGGGAATGATATGAATCCATGGCCATAAACAGGGACTCATTTGGACATAGCATGAAGAGTTTATGGCCTTCCAAAGTTGGCCAAAAACTCAATTCGGCAAAAGTTCGATTTTTCGCAGTTAGCCGCCAAATTCAACCGCGGCTTCCCAAAACGCGTTCTAACCATGCACGCATACTTAAAATCATTAAAATGATATATTAGAAGTATTAGGACAACCATAAAGGTCCCGGAACAAAAATCGATTCCTCAAACGGAGGTTTGGCCTTAAACCAACTATGGAGGAGGATTTGTTCGGAATTGAAATACGGGGTGTTACACCCAATCCATTTATCACCAATTTCTAATTATTCCTAGTGGCATATGGACCCAAATTTGTGTTTCAATTCAAAGCAGATTCATTACCACCATAAACACAAAATTGTTAAGAAAAGGAAAAAAAATCCACGGTGAAGGAACATGTATATGGAGAAGACCATAAAGAAAGACGGTTTCTTCATGTATATACTTATAGCTATATATATATATGTATAATTGTGTATTCTTTAAATTCTAGTATCCAAATCGACGCTAATCTTTTTTATGTTTTTAGATGTTTTATTACATGGATAATTTTTGATATATATAACATGATGATATAGATCAAAAACGTGAAGAAAGATTATAGAAAAATACCTTGATGGAGAAGGTATGTTGGTTTCCCCTTAAGCTCTGTTTGTCCTCTAGTAGTAGTCGTTTGAAAAAACGTGAAATCTTTAGGAATGTGGATAGATTTCTAAGTAGGGTTAGTATTTATACTATGGACCCTAAAATCCATCACAATCCACCAATAAATAGATTTTTTTCAAAATTAGTAGACTTTTGAATACCATAAGATTTTGAGGGATATTTTAGAATCCTAATTGATTACAATAAGATTTTAAAAGATTATTTCAAATCTTAATTGAATACCCTTAGATTTGAATAGATTATTTCAAATCCTAATTGAATACCCTTATATTTGAATAGATTATTTCAAATCCTAATTGAATACCCATAGAATTTAAAAGTCCAAAAAAATCCCATAGACTCCAAATTGAATACACCCCCTTAGTTTATTGAAATTTAGTGGTGTCAATTGGTCGTGGAGTGCGTGTAAAATAACCAAAACACTCTTTAGCTACGTTTATCAACCTTTGTTTAACCCATGGGCTTTATTTTTTACTTAAATCATTTTGAACCTTAAAAAGTTTTCTATGCAGAATATTAATTTTAAATACGTTGCATAATTAATCTAGAATTGCCGCTATGGCCAAAATTGTTTTACACTCTCTTCTAATACTCCAATTTTAGAATTTTTTTCACCAGCCCCATAAGTAATTTACAAATGGTTGTCTGAATTCACAATATTTTATAAAAAATAATAATGGGTAAATGAGTCAATTGAACATCTAAAATTTTAACAACTAAAAATACAGATATATAAAAATTTTGTGAACTTACTTTCTGGTTAAATTTTTTGATGAAATTTGGTGGAAATGATCAGCTCATTCTAAAGATCATCTCCACCATGTTTTATGAAAAAAATCCATTCGTTTACTCCTCAAAATGAACGGTCCTTAAATTACCTAACTTAAGGACCGTCCTTAAGAGAAAAAGATATATATACTGTAGGTTATTAGGGCAGTAATCATGCATCACATACACTAATTTATGCACTAATCTTTAAACCCTAGGATCTATACTGTTCAATAAAAATCGATAGAAAACATACCTTGTATGAGATTCGAATTAAAAGTGATGAACACGGTGGACAGAACCTTTTGTTGTTGTCATTCTAGCGTTGAAAATACAACGCCTCTACGGTATGCATACACGAACGAGATTGGATCCTTGCTTGGTGTACTAGTGCCTTTAGGGTTCTCACACCTATTTCGTACTCTGCCTCTTTTTCTCTCTTGGACGGCCAAGAAGAACAACGGTCCCTTTTAAAGGGGAACCCTAGTGAGAAACCCTAAGCAACAAAACGAATTAGGCCCAAGTCCAACTTGGCCCGTTTTCAATTTGTTTTGATCCAATTCGTTTTGGTGTGCGACCCTGTAGGTTTATACTCTTTGGCAGTATAATTAAAAGCCCGTTTTATTATACGAATAGTAAGCGGTTTCTAGTAAAACATTACTACTACCCAAAGGGTATAAAAGTCAAAACGACACAACCTTAAAATGATATTCCACATATTAACTCTTTTTGTCAACCGATATCTAGATTGAACACAAGACTAGGCAAGTGTCATTCTTGTATAGTTCAATCTTTATTTCTTGATCTCTAAGTATAATTAATCTAATACAAATGACACCTCATTTGTGCATGGCCATGCAAACATTAATTATACTTATCAAGGGGCCCAAAGATATCTCTCTCATTGTATAAGAGTGACAAATCCCATCTTGATCAACCACATACCTCTACATAATTCATAGTATGCTGGATCATCATCTTTATAATTACTCGATCAAGATCAACGTTTGATAATGCCTGACATGCTAATCCCTATGTTGGTAACCATGACGATCTCAGGTCTGAGGATAATACGATATCACTAATGGAGAACATCACTGATGACATTATGTAACACTCCTCACAGTGTCCCCAAAGCGGGTCGGTCCAATACTTTGTTCTCTAACAAGTATCAGTATGTTCAGCTTGATATCTCCATATCCATGACTTGTGAAACATAGTCATCAGCTGACCCATACTCTAATCATTATATCAATGTGATCCTAGGTTATTGACACATGATTAGGGACATCTAAATAATATTATTATAACATTACTAGCATCCCACAATCAAGTCACGTACTTGATGAACTAGTATTAATATATATTATTTACAAGAGAATATAAAGTAAAAATGAAATAAACTTTATTAATAACAATAAGCATAAGATATCCAAGTACAAATCATAATCTATGAATAGTCCTAGTCCTAGGACATATATGCAAAAATAGATGTTAACGATATATGTATAATATTTATATACATATAAAGGTAGAAAAAAAAAGTGGTATAAATTAGAAAGACTACATAATATAGATATATAGTATATCTTCGCGAAATATAGACTTTCATTCAAGCTTTGTTTCAAAAAATAAGATTGCATGTATTACAAATTTTTTTACTAATTCTGTATTACTAATGGTTAAGTCATTCTCAAGCTTTTAGCCAAAGACAGTCTTGCTTGAAAATGAGGGTCACAAAATGAGGTATCCATAGCACTATTCCCGTGAATGTACCTGCAAAATTAGTTTGAAAAATGGGATTGAGCCAAACACGGGCTCAGTGGGAACTATATGTTTTTTGTATTAAAATCCATAATGTAATACACATGCAATGTGCACTATCGAAAATAACAAAATCATGTTTAAGTACATGTACCTTTTTTACGTAAACCATATATTTATATATAGTAAATACTATGCCAAAATACTGTGAAAGCCATAATACATGCAATGCACGCCAAATGTTGTCTTAACCTCGTAAATAGAATATAATGAAAAACATAACAATAAACACAGAATATATAAAGCTACCAAAGCATAAATAAACCTTAGGCACTAATCTTAATACTAACAATCTCTAAATAAAATCGTCCCCCAAGGACGTATAATTAACCATCTAGGATTTTATTTGATTGTGCATAACAATCATGATCTTAAACCCCAAAGGCTAGTGTAAAAAGCCAACAGCTAGGCCCCTCATGGACCACTTAAATGTAAGCCCCCAAGGCTATGCAGGGTACAGAGCTAAAGGATGGTCCCCCTACCGGACCATAAAGTATACCACTCCCAAAGTGGGGTCCCTCTAAGCAGACCAAGGTATGTAACCACCAAGGCTATGTCCCCCCATGGACCACGAGTGTCTGTCCAAAAATCAAAATGCAACCAAAAAATAAACGTAACAATCATATAGCTCAATAATATACGCAGAGCATATATGTATCTTATAATTAATAGTAAGTTTATATGCGTATATTGAGCACTTATTAGAACGCATATATCAAATTTACATTCGTATCAGGTGGGAAAAGTGCATATAATGTCAACGATAATGACCCCAATCCAATGTGTATCCGATATACATATGCCATTAAGAGAACTAATATCCAATAAATGATTATATCCATGTGATACTTGGACAATTTTTCCAACACATGATTTAACCCAATACCTCGAGTATAGTATTTATTCGTGATAAACTCTTGGCTTCATAAAACACCTTCAAATGTAACCTATAGTCCATTCATAAGTATGTCTATCTCAGGGAAATAATCATCATATTGTTATAAGTGAAATTGTGTATCAAACCCTTTATTTATCAAGTGTGTAGTTAAGTTAGAAAATCTAGCAAGGTTGATATCAATATACTGGCCGGGTTTCTACCAAATTCATGGTATTAATAAAATGGCATGTGTGTATCATCCACATCATGTCAAGATAGTATCTATGTATGACCCAAAATCATATAGCAATTCCACCAAATAACCATTATAGGATATTACAATTAATTTAGCAAAACCTTCTTCCAAATAGGTGGGTTTCAATTCAATTTGTCTAAACTATCAACATGCATTTGGGGATTCTTGGTTAATCATCAATTTAAAGTACAACTATGTATTAATCAACCAAAAAAAGTCATAAACTTTAACCCATACCCTGCACGCAAACAATCCAAGATTTCTACCAAACTCCTCAATTTTGTATAATATGAAACATGCAACACATAGTACTTTGAAAAAGAGTTTGAGTACTAGTGTTCCCACCTCAAATGAACCTTTAGACATAAATTGCGGATTGATCAAAGTATTGAAGGGAATCCACTATGAACTCCATAAGCCCTACATTTATGTCTCCCACTTCAATGGTAGATTTGATGAAATAGAGATGAAGAAGATGATGAATTGATGATTCGATTGTTGAATCACGTTTAAGAGTGATCAAACTATCTTAAAAGCTTCCAAAATCACCCATCAATTGCTTTCTCTAAGCTTTCTAGGTTTGCATATGAAGATAGGGTGTAATGTGCTCTGTTTTGGACATTTAAACCAGTCCCACAGTCCAATATGGGGCTATACAACTGCCTCTGGGTGAAATTTTGGCACACTATTTGTATTTTGGATGTTACTTTTCATTAAGAACTCTCATTTGGATGATCGATATATCAACGAAAAGAAGACTCAAAACCCACAAACACAATGAATTGGTTGTGCGAACCTTGACACAGATACACACGAAAACTATAGCAAATTAATGACCCGGACCATTTCTACAATCAGATTATGGTGGAATACAAAGACGCCACAATTGGGTGCGAAATACTTATTGATAAGTCGGATGAATGCCACGGACAAACCGATAAGTTCAAGTAGTTCGTGAAGAACCAAAGAGGATTAAAATCACTCAATATTATTATGAATAATGTCTTAGATAATAATAAAAATAATACAATGAACCTCATTTAAATAGGGTGTAAAAAATACTAATCCAAATAGAATAAGGAAAACACTAATCTAAACACAATAAGGAAACTACTAATATAAATCCTAATTGACTAAGGAAAACATTCCTAATTGAATAATATTAATCCAAACACAATAAGGAAACTATAAATTTAAATCCTAATTCACTAAGGAAAACATTCCTAATTGAATAATGAAAATAATAAATATTTTTTATAATTAAAATTACTTAAAATAAAGCTTCCAATTTATTCTAATGGGCCTCCACGAGTTGATTTGAGCCCATGTAGCCTTGTCCGTGTCACTCAAAGATCTACAATTTCCTCAAAGGACGTTTCCTCCGATTTTGGACAGAATAACACCAGGATTTCATTTAAGACAGCAGCCAAAAACATTGCATTATGATAAGAACATATTTTGTCCGTTAGCTTACTTCGCACCAAGTTTTGACACATAAGGAGCATGAATTGGCTTTCGATCAAAACACGAAAGTTTTAGAGTGACATAAAATCTAACTAAGAGCTAGGATGGGGAGTCTTTTGGATATGAAACGTATAAGTTATGGTTCTCCTAAAATAGCCAAAAGTCATAAATTGCATATAACCAAAACGCATAATAGCCATACCGATTCTAATTTAGACCACTCGGATTTCAAAATGATTACTTACGCAAATGTAAATATACTAATATGACTTATCTAAAGAATTAGAACATTACGAATCCCCATGAGTCAATTTTTCACCACTCAAAGTAAGATTAATGAACAATTAAGACTAATGCGGAGAAATGAACAACTGATTTAAACGTGGGTGTTACAAATCTACCTTCCTTAGAAAATTTTGTCCTCGAAATTTAGGCATAGATTGATATGGAACAAGAAAATCCACTGGCTAGATTCTTGAATCAAATCTAGTCTCCATTCCTTAATAAAGTAATGACAGATTTGAACGAGTATGATTCTAACTAAAAATGTCTAAACAATTTCTGTCCTATATAAAGGAGGACAAATAATGTATTCTATGACAAACAAAATCTCTCCAGTGAAGTTTCGTATCAAGACTAGAGTAATAGCTCTAAATACCATTCCATATTACTAGGAATGTTGTAGGGCACCGAGTGATAGGGCTATGGGTTCCACATTATTCATAAGGTTAAGCCGACTCCTAAATGGCATCCAACCAAGCTTGAATAGTTTTTCGACATGGCATGCTTCATGCAACGTGGTACCAAACTCCCAATGCCATAGATCAACTAACAATCTAGAACTCAAATTGGCCAAATGCCAAGATGTTGAAAAAAATGTAATCTTCCTTGTCGAATCAAGGGCAGCACACATGCCACACTATGTGGATTAACAAGTTGCAAGCTCTACACGAGCTAAAAAGCACTTAGTCAAGTTTTATGCCATAAAATGCGAAAATTAACTCCAATACACTGAATCCACAACTCAAACCGAATTCCATTCTTAAATGATGGTAAAACACTTCACTAAGGGTGTAGAAGGATTAAGTAATCGATTAAGAGATGGAGAGTGTTGCGAATGTGGGAACAATAACCAAGTCCCAAATCCACCAATAAACCCGAGAAATCCCTTTCGGGAATTTCCACAAACACATGGCGGGCGAAAACCGTCAAGCAATAGGATCTTGGCTCAAACCAAGAATGGACAACACAATCACAAGCAACTATAGATAAAAGATAAAGAACAACAAGAATGAAGTGCAAAGCATAGAGGAAAAACACACTGAGATAATGTGGAACCCTTCGGGTCTTCTACTTGAAAGGGGAGCAACTTTATTGATCAACCAAGAATTTACACCAACTCTCTCTCAATAATCCTCACTTAAATCAATGGAACAAACCTCAAAAGATTACCCTCTCAACCTTAGCTAAACCCTAGCTAACCTCTCACAAGAAATATCCTCACTTGTAAGAACAAGTCTCTCTTTCTCACTCTTGCAAATGCAACTTACAATAAGTAGAAATAAACCTCTCTATTTATACTAAGTGAGAAAATAAGCCTAAAAGGCTTTACCCTTCGAATTGCAAAAGCACTTTTGCAGTTTCTCGCCCGAACTGCAAAAGTGCTTTTGCACCTTTCCAGAACACTTCTGCCCAGTTGCAAAAATGCTTTTGCGGTTTTTCGGCCCAACTGTAAAAGTGGTTTTGTAGCAGTCCAGATTGCATCATTTTGTAACATAGATTACAAGCCAAACACAACAATCTCCACCTTGGCGAGTAATCTCAAGCCAACCTCGATTGCTTCACCTCGGGATAAGAAACGTGCATCCCCTTAGAGACTATCCTGACACCTCCAAGGTCACACCCTCCTCCTTCAACATGAAGTAAGATTAAGAAGCTTTAGGCAATGCCTAAACTTCTCCGAGGTTACCGGTTTTGTGAGCATATCGTCCGCATTCTCATCCATATTCACATTCTCTAGGACGACTTTCCCGAAATTAACCCAATCCCGAACTCAGTGATACCGCACATCAATGTGCTTCGTGCGAGCATGATACACTTGATTCTTGGCCAAGTAAAGCGCACTTTGACTATCACACCGTAGCAAAATACTCTCATGCTTTAAGCATAACTCGCTCACTAAACTTTTCAACCATACAGCCTCCTTCGACGCCTCCATGGTGGACCTTCTTTTATCAAGATCCCCCGCATAATCGGAGTTTACGAATCCCGCAACACTATCAGCCCCATCTTTTCGCTCAAACACTATACCCAAGGACTTGGTACCCTGTAGATATCGAAGAACCCATTTAACCGCATTCCAATGCTCTTTACCCGGATTCGACATATACCTTCTAACCATTCCAACCGCGTGAGCTAGATCCGGCCTTGTACACACCATGGCATACATAAGACAACCAACTGTGCAAACATACTATGTTGTCGACATCTCGGCACACTCATCAAGAGAGGAAGGACATTGCTTTGCGGACAAAGCAAAATGAGGAGCTAACGGAGTAAAAACCGGTTTCGCACTTGACATATTGAATTTCTCAATGACATGAGAAATATACTTCTTTTGCGAAAGCCACAACTTGCCAACCTTTCTATCTCTCCGAATCTCCATACCAAGGATCTTTTGTGCGGCCCTAAGACCCTTCATGTCAAATTTTTGACCCAATTGTACCTTGAGCTCCTTCAAACCTTTGACATATCTCGACACACTATGAGCATATCATCCACATAAAGCATCAACAAGATAAACGAGTCATCATCAAAGTTCCGAACATAGGCACAATGATCACCATCACACCGACGATAACCAATCTGTAACATAAATTAGTCAAACCGTAGATACCATTGCCGTGGCGACTGCTTTAGTCCATACAAGGACTTCTTAAGCCGACAAACAAATTTCTCCTTTCCTACTTACTTGAACCCTTCCGGTTGCGCCATGTAAATTGAGTCCTTAAAATCACCATGAAGAAAAGCCGTCTTTACATCCATTTGCTCAAGCTCCAAGTCAAACTGAGCTACCATAACAAGTAAAACCCGTATCGAAGTGTGTCTCACAACCGGGGAAAAAATCTCATCATAATCAACCCCTTCCTTTTGAGAAAATTCCTTCGCTATTAACCGTGCCTTGAATTTCGGTGTTTCATCTTTGTTGATTGCTTCTTTCTTCCTGAATACCCATTTGGAACCAATAATGCTCCTGTCCTTGGGCCTAGGAACCACATCCCAAACGAAATTCATTCGTAATGCTCCGGTCCTTTCTTGATTGTTGATTGTCTTCGACACTGATGGCTTCTTTATAACTAGTTGGATCACCTTCAATAGTAATAAGGGCATAATTGACCTCGTCTTCCCAACCAAACCTAGAGGGTGGTTTGATTTTCCGTCGTGGTCTATCTTGTGCTATAGATGGTTCCAGCTCCACCTCAACCGGTCTTTCTTCGGATTCCTCCTCCTCTAGCTCCACCTCAACCGCGTCGTCATTCGGTTAAATTTCATTAGAATAATCTCTACTACTGCTTGAAGATACTCCACCACTTTCGGTAACTGATAAACTTGGAACTAGAATTAGAATCTTGACCGTATTAACCCCACCGTTATCATTGATCTCTTAGTATTCCCGTTCCTTAAGCATAGCCCCATCATCAAATGTCATATCCCGACTAAACAAAAGCTTTCTCGCTACCGGATCCCAAAGCTTGAACCCTTTCACCTCTCCCCCAAAACCAAGAAAGATACACCGGTGAGCCTTTGGGTCATTCTTTGATCTCTCATCACTAGGAATATGAGCATATACCGGAAAACCGAACACTCTTAACTTTGAGTAATTCACTTCTCGCCCCGACCATACTTCTTTCGGACATTTCAAACCAAGATTCACATTCGGTGACCTATTGATCAAATATACGGCATGATCAACACAAGCCGCCCAAAATATTTTCGGCAAACCCGCATGAATCCTCATACTTCTCGCCATATCCATAATGGTACGGTTCATTCTTTCCGCAATTCCATTTTGTTGTGGAGTTTTCTTCATGGTAAAGTGCCTGTTGATGCCGGCATTCTTGCAAAACTTCAAGAATTCTCCATCCTTATACTCCCCTCCATTGTCATTTCTCAAATACTTTATTTTTTGACCCATTTGATTTTCCACCATAGCCTTCCACTCCTTGAATTTTTTGACAACCTCGAATTTTTCTCTCAAGTAGTAAACCCAGACTCGACATGAATAATCATCAACAAAAGTCATAAAATATTTGAAACCGCCCAAAGAAACTACCTCTAAAGGGCCACACACATTGGAGTGAATATAATCAAGCATACCTCGACTTTTGTATTCCACGGTATCAAATCGAACTCTCGTTTGCTTGCCCATCACACAATACTTGTAGAAAGCGAGCTTGCACCCATGGACCCCCTTCAACAATTTTCGTAGATGAAGCTCCTCCATGTCCCGTTGGCTCATGTGGCCAAGCCTCATGTGCCATAATAAAAGCTCATCCCTTTCTGCTTTCGTGAAAACCGCTGCTCCACTAACTACCGTGTTTCCTTTTAACCTATAAAGGTTGTTCGGTGACTTTGTGCCGCGCAAAAACACCATTGATCCCTTCTTCACCTTCATAGCCCCGTCTTCGGCTTGAATCACACACCCTTTTGAATCAAGTGTGCCTAAGGAAATCAAATTCTTCTTGAGAGCGGGTACATGTCTAACATCACTTAGCGTGCGGGTCAGGCCATCGCACATCTTTATTTTCACCGTACCTATACCGACAACTTTATATGTAGCATCGTTGCCCATGAAGATTTCTCCTCCATTGCATTCTGTATAGTCAACGAACCAATTACGATTCGGGCACATGTGATAAGAGTATCCAAAATCAAGAATCCACTCACTACTTTGATCCGCTAAAAAACAAGTAAGAACATCAGTGTTAACCTTTTGGGTCGCAACTCCCGCAACCTCTCTTGGCGCGTTCGCCCTCTTACCTTTTAGCTCCGGGCAATTCTTCTTGATGTGGCCTACCTTGTGACACTTAAAACACTCTCAATTATTTCGATCTCGTGATTGAGACTGACCCGTGCCACTATTCTTGGCACCCCGTGACCTTGACCGCCCACTTCGTTCACCATCACCACTCTTGGCAACCAAGCCCTCACTTGACGAAGAGCTTGCCCCTCTACCTCCCTTTTTCATGGCCATGTGCGATTGGAGGTCCTTGACAACCTCATTAAACTTGAGCGTTGTCTTGCCAAATATCAATGTGATAACAAAGTGATCATAGGAGTCCGGCAATGAAGCAAGCAATAATAAGGCACGGTCCTCCTCATCAAATACAACATTAATTCTCTCAAGGTCATGCACTATTGCCTTGAAGACATTGATGTGCTTATTCAAATCTTGCCCCTCCTTCATTTTCAACTTGAAAAGTTGCTTCTTGAGGTTCAACTTGTTGGACATAGACTTCCCTATGTACAACTCCTCTATCCTAGTCCACATATCCTTTGCATTATTCTCTGACATCAAGTTTCTCAACACTTCGTCGGTCACATGCATCTCTATAGCGGACATAGCTTTCTTATCAATCTCATTCCATTGGTCTTCGGACATATCTTGCGGCTTTTTCCCAAGTCCAAGCAATGCAACTTGCAAATTCGATTGGACGAGTACCCCCCCGCATCCGCCTTTGCCAAATACCGAAATTGATAACCTCGTCATAAGGCTTTATGTTAACCTCCATAGTGCTCCCAACACCTACAATGGTAGAAGAACTAGCTTGTGTTGCAACAACTCCGGTTTGAGTCCTTTCGGCCATTTATCAAACACTTGGCGCACAAACCTTGCACCCAATAGCCAAACCTTGATACCAAATCCTCTCATACCACTTGTTGCAAATGTGGGAACAATAACCAAGTCCCAAATCCACCAATAAACCCGAGAAATCCCTTTCGAGAATTTTCACAAACACTTGGCGGGCGAAAACCATTAAGCAATAGGATCTTGGCTCAAACCAAGAATGGACAACACAATCACAAGCAACTATAGATAAAAGATAAAGAATAACAAGAATGAAGTGCAAAGCATAGAGGAAAAACACACCGAGATAATGTGGAACCCTTCGGGTCTTCCACTTGAAAGGGGAGCAACTTTATTGATCAACCAAGAATTTACACAAACTCTCTCTCAATAATCCTCACTCAAATCAATGGAACAAACCTCCAAAGATTACCCTCTCAACCTTAGCTAAACCCTTACTAACCTCTCACAAGAAATATCCTCACTTGTAAGAACAAGTCTCTCTTTCTCACTCTTGCAAATGCAACTTACAATAAATAGAAATAAACCTCTCTATTTATACTAAGTGAGAAAATAAGCCTAAAAGGCTTTACCCGCCAAACTGCAAAAGCGCTTTTGCAGTTTCTCGCCCGAACTACAAAAGTGCTTTTGCAACTTTCTAGAACACTTCTGCTCAGCAGCAAAAGTGCTTTTGCGGTTTTTCAGCCCAACTGCAAAAGTGCTTTTGCAACATTCCAGTTTGCACCATTTTGTAACATAAATTACAAGCCAAATACAACAGAGAGGTTATAGCAATTACCAAGCTTACTAAACGTCATTGGTTATGTGAAATTAATTCGCGCCATCTCAAACAAGGTTTGCATTTAGCCATCCAAAATGCAAGACAATCATGCGTGCTAACATACTTTCCTAATATGGACTTAAATCAATGATCCTTATTGCTTGTCAATCATAATTATGGACTTTGTTTCTTTCCATTCTACTTTCTTGGTGGGGGAATCCATGTATTTATGGTAGATTGTTATTTCATTCTATATTATTGTTGACGTACTTGCAAAGTCATTTCCTTCAGTGACTAGTTGAATTAACTTCTAATTCTTTATTGAGGTAACCTAGCTTGAGGGTTGAATATATTGGTTGATTTTAAAATCTATTACGTCCCTTCAATAAGCATATATAGGACAATTTTATGAGTTGTTTTACGGTATATGTTTTTTTGGATTTTTATGTAGTTTTCACTTGTAGTGAAATAATTGTATCCGTTCTATTTAATTAGAATGTACTATTTTGAGAGGGGACTTATGCAATTAATGAGCGTTAATTGGTAGATGAATACATTTAGTATGAGCTGAATTTTTTTGATATGTGTATTAATTTTAACCACTTGAAAATTTTCTCAATATGATTGGTTTTAGGAAAGTTGTATTATGACTTTTAGTTAATACATGTTAAATGGAGACTTGTTGTGAATTAGTAAAATAACCAATATATGGTTATGGTTTTGATGTCATAATTCTTTCTTGCGACATTCTTGTTAGTTAATATGGTGGTGGCAAGGGATGAAGGATCTAGGATTTCTCTGAGGGGTTGTCAATCTAAAAATGATACGTCCAAAATTAACAAAACGGGTGAACTATCAAGAATTTTATCATTGCCAATACTTGAAAAAATAAATATTTCATTTCTAATCACAAATTTAACTTTAATTATTATTTAAAATTAATTAGTACTTAGAATGGGATCGAAGTTAGAAAAAAAAAAGATAAAAGAAAGAGAAACCGGGTTAAGAGGGAGTTTGGAAAAAAGAATTAGTGTTCTATAGGGGATTTAAACTTACAACCTTTTACTTAACATAAAATCATTTACCACTTGTACTAAAAGATCATTAAATAATCTTAGCCATTCCATGAGTAATGTACTAATATTTTGTACTAAAGCTTAGCTAAACCTATATTAGTATTATAATTAACACTTGGAAAAAAACTTCTTAAATCAAGTCATGAAATTTATAGAAAACTCAGTTTCGATTAGTCTTATAATATTGACATATTGTATATATTGATTTCACTGATTTGTTATTGAGGAACAAAAAGAGTTCAGGTTTAGCTTCAAGTTGCTTTGGGTAAACCACAATAAAATGTGATTAGTCTTTCCAAATGATTGCTTGTTAGATAAATGTAGATATAAATGTTTTCATAACGTAAGCATGTGATCGATGTTCAGATTTGAATGGGGTTATGGTTTGCATATGTGTGGGTATATGTTGGAAAATATAAACTGCTGAATCAAAATTAAATAAGGTAGAGAGTACACCGGGTTGAGTCGCGGACTAAGTCGCTCTCTTTAAGACGTTTCGCGGCTCTGCCCGAAATTGTGCTAGCAGTTCTGAATATGCCACGCCGTCCCCAGGATGAAACAGCCCAGATACCCTCTGTACGATCGATATGCACTTATTCGATCGCTCAACAATAACACTCTTCTTTTAATTGCTCGGGATCGGAAAAATATTTTATTGCCGGAGTTAAAAAAAAATTCTGCCGGAAAGAGAAAAATTTTTGTAGGAAGGTAGATGGTCGTTTTTTTCTCTCTCTCCTTTCTTGTACATATATCTTTTTGTTTGAAAGTGTAGATCCGATTTAAGGGAAATTCGGAAGAGACCAAAAAACAAATTGAAGGAGAATTCGGAAAAATGTTGGGAGGAAATGTAGATCCGAATTAAGGGGAAATTCGGAAAAGTGTTGGAAGCATTTTTATTTATTTAATTTAATAAATAAAATTATTTAAATGTATTTTTGTATAAAAATTTAATACACTACACAAGACAAGCCCAAAGCCCGAGCCCGAGACCGGGCCAGGTCGGGTCGGTCGGCGCGCGTGTGTGGTAAACCACATTCATCCAAGTCCTCATCCAATACCACAAAAGTGTAATGCCCAAAGGGCTCAAGCCCTTAAGCCAATTCTTCCTTATAAAAACCTATGAAAGGTTTTATATCTCTCCTATGTGGGACTTGGGATAACATCACATTAAACATCACACACATTAAATCACTTTGTCTTGGTTTTATTTTTTTTCCTAAATACACAAAACAAACTCCAACAATCCCCCACTTGTATTTTAGGAAAAACTTTTTCATCGAGCATATTCCATAAGACAGTGCATAAGTAAAGGTATTTTTCAATTTAAACCTTTACGTAGTGTTTGTGTTTCAGACTATACTAGAGTAACTCGTAGTTTTGAACTCTATCTCTGACAATCACAACACACACTACCCCCAAGAGTGTTGTCCAAAATCCAGCACGTTATGGCCATGTGCTTATATCCCGGTTAGTGAATGCTCTAGAGAATTTGCCCAAAATTCCATAGGAAGCGACCTCTCTTCCACATTCACATAGGTGAGTCTATCAAGAGTACTCTTGTAGCATCGGTACCCCACTCCACATAGAGCTATAGAACTCATTAAGAGCAAATGCTCTTTTTTTTTCGCTTCAAGATATCATGCTCCATAGGGATGAGATAATACTACATGATTTCTAAAGTATCACTTGTAACTTGTTGTTTACCCTTTGAACCTATTTCTTGGGATCTCCAGTCCATAGGTTGGGTTACCATTACAGTGACTCAAATGTCGTTGGGAGTTAACCCCATCCCTTTCGAGGTGTTAAGCACCTTCTCTCTCGTTAGTCCTTTCGTTAAAGGATCAGCCAAATTTTTCTCAGACCGCACATAATCCACTCTTACAGCACCTTTGGAGAGTAACTCTCTAACCGTGATGTGTTTACGACGAATCTGTCGTTTCTTACCGTTATAGTAACGGTTCTGAACTTTTGCAATAGCCGCGGTACTATCGCAGTGGATAAGGACAGCTGGTATCGGTCTCTCCCATAGAGGGGTATCTGCAAGAAAGCTTCGCAGCCAGCTTGCTTCTTCACTAGCAGCAGCTAGTGCTATCATCTCAGACTCCATCGTAGACTGGGCCAAAATGGTCTGTTTCTTGGATTTCCAAGAGACTGCACCTCCAGCAATGCTGAAAATATATCCACTTATGGCTTTGGAATCTTCTGACTGGGTATTCCAGTCAGCATCGCTATATCCTTCTAGGACAGCGGGAAACTTTTGATAGTGTAACTTTAGGTCCATGGTTCTTTTTAGATAACGCATGACCCTCTCAATAGCATGCCAATGCTCCATACTAGGACTGCTAGTAAACCTACATAGTACCCCCACTGCATAAGCAATATCGGGCCTAGTGCAATCAGTAGCGTATCGAAGGCTACCAATGATGCTCGCATACTCAGTTTGTCTAACACTGTCTCCAGTGTTCTTGAACAACTTCACACTAGGATCATATGGAGTACATGCTGGTTTACAATCTGAGTAATTATATTTCCTTAGAATCTTCTCAATGTAATGAGATTGATCCAAAGAAAGTCCATTTTCCGTCCTAGTAATTTTAATCCCTAAAATTACATTGGCTTCTCCCAAATCCTTCATATCAAAATTTTCACATAGCATGGATTTCACATTATTAACTACATGGATATTAGAACCAAAAATAAGCAAGTCATCAACATACAAACATATAATAGTGCAAGCATTATTCTCAGTCTTATAATAAATGCATTTATCACTTTCATTAATTCTAAATCCATTTGCAATAATCAATGCATCAAATTTCTCATGCCATTGCTTAGGAGCCTGTTTCAAACCATAAAGGGATTTATCTAATTTGCATACTTTTTGTTCTTGACCTGTAATAATAAATCCTTTAGGTTGTTCCATGTAAATTTCTTCTTCTAATTCTCCATTAAGGAAAGCAGTTTTAACATCCATTTGATGTACAACAAGATCATGCAAGGAAGCCAGGGCAATCAAAACACGTATAGACGTTATTCTAGTAACAGGAGAATAAGTATCAAAGAAATCTACATTTTCACGTTGTCTATAACCCTTGACAACTAAACGGGCTTTGTATTTGTCAACAGTGCCATCAGGTTTTAATTTCTTCTTAAGTACCCATTTACAACCTATGGTTTTACAACCAGGAGGAAGGTCTACTAGATGCCAAGTTCTATTTGATTCTAAGGAATCCATTTCATCGTTAATGGCTTCTTGCCAAAGGTCAGCATCTAAAGAAGATAACGCTTCTTGAATAGTGGATGGATCCTCTTCTAAAGTGTATGCATAAAAATCAGGTCCAAAGTCTTTAGCGGTTCTAACTCTTTTACTTCTCCTAGGTTCAATTGATGTATCATGGTGCATGGTACTAGTAGGTAAATTAGAGCTAGAAGGTAATGAGCTACCCCCACTATTCTTCAATTTAAAAGGGAATTTATCTTCAAAAAAGTCTACATCATTAGATTCAATAATGACATGATTTTTCAAATCATAAAATCTATAGGCCTTGCTATTAATTGCATATCCGATAAAAACACATTCATAAGCTCTACTAGCAAGCTTAGATCTTTTAGGATCAGGAATACGTACGTAAGAAAGGCACCCCCAAAGGCGTAAATAAGATATATTGGGCCTTCTATTATTTAAAATCTCATAGGGGGATAAATTAGATTTAATCTTAGGCACCCTATTAAGAATGTGACAAACGGTTAATAAAATTTCTCCCCACCAATGTGAGGCAGCCCCTGAATTAAGTAGCGTAGCAACAATTAATTCGGCAAAAGTTCTATTTTTCCTTTCGGCTTTTTCATTCATTTCAGGTGAATATGGAGCAGTCGTCTCATGAATAATACCAAGTGAAGTATAAAGATTTTTAAAATCCGTTGAATCATATTCGGTTCCTCTATCACTCCGAAATCTTTTTATTTTCTTATTAAACTGATTTTCAATTTCTGTAGAAAATATTTTAAACATATCAATTGCTTCACTTTTATTTTTCATAAGGTAAATATAAGAGAAATCCGAATTATCATCAATAAAAGTAATAAAATACCTTTTTCCATTTCTCGTTAAAACACCATCAAATTCACAAATATCCGAATGAATTAATTCAAAAGGTTCAGTTTCTCTTAAAACAGATTTGTGAGGTGTTTTAGTAATCTTTGCTTGGCTACAGAATTCACATTTTTCGAAATCATTTAATGATAAGGGGGGAATAATTTCCAGTTTACTCATGTTCTTAATAAGGCACTTATTAACATGACAAAGTCTAGCATGCCACACATTAAATGAACAAATCATATAAGCAGAACTAGAAACAACTTTATTAGCATCAACATTCAATTTAAACATCCCATCACATGCATATCCCTTCCCCACAAATACACCATTCTTAGTAAGAGTAAACAAATCTGCCCCAATAGTTTGAACAAATCCAGCCTTATTAAGGATGTAACCCGAAACAAGATTCTTCCTAATTTCTGGAGTATGCAGAACATCCTTAAGGATGACAGTCTTTCCAGAAGTGAATTTTAACTCGACGTCACCCGTCCCAGCAACATTAGTGGTGTGGGAATCACCCAACAGCACTTTCTTATCAACAGCATCAGAATAGGTTTTAAATAGAGAACGATCATGGCAGACATGACGAGAGGCGTCAGTATCCACCCACCAGCCTTCAGAACCCGATACCAGATTAATTTCTGTTATCATAGCCACTAAGGGCTCCTCTTCAGTAACATTCGCCTGAGGAACTCGGCGTTTGTTTCGACAATTTCTTGCCATATGACCAGGCTTTCCACAGTGATAGCAAGAGACACACCGTTATTATTATTATTATTATAATTATTAGCCTGGCCATTTCTGTTTTAGTTCTGAGTTTGGTTGTTCCTATTCTGGTTCCCGTACCGGTTCGCATTATTTCCACCGTTCTGATTTTTCATATTTTTCCGGTTCGGCCTTAGTGCAGGAGGGGTGTTGTTCGAGCGATTCTGATTTTGATTACGGTTCTGATTTTTGTTGAAAACAACCAGAACCTCATCATTCCGATCTTGTTTACGGTTTTCCTCCTCAATCCTGAATTTTGTAATCAAACTTTCAAAAGAAAATTCTTTAGATTTGTGACGCAAACTGTTTTTGAAATCTTTCCAGCCAGGGGGTAATTTATCAATCAAAACTGCCACTTGAAACTGCTCATCAAAATTAATTCCTTCAGAAATAATCTCATATGCAATTTTCTGAAGTTCGTGAGACTGTGTAACAATAGACTTGTCGTCCGTCATCTGATATTTCAGATAACGACTGACAGCGTATTTCTTAGACCCAGCCTCTTCAGTGTCATATTTCTTTTGAAGTGAATCCCAAATTTCTTTTGCGGATTTGCACGGGAGGTAAACATCATAAAGCTCGTCATGAAGAGCATTCAAGATCAGATTTCTGCATGCATAATCATTGTCTTCCCAAGATTTGAGAGTCTTATGATCTGCCTCAGAAATCGGATTAAGGAAGGTGGGTTTTTCTAAAACACAAGCAGATTCCACCTTCTTAAGACTTAAGTAAAAAAACATTTTTTGTTTCCACCTCCTAAAATGCAGACCCTCAAACTGAAGGAGAATTCGGAAGAGACCAAAAAACAAATTGAAGGAGAATTCGGAAAAATGTTGGGAGGAAATGTAGATCCGAATTAAGGGGAAATTCGGAAAAGTGTTGGAAGCATTTTTATTTATTTAATTTAATAAATAAAATTATTTAAATGTATTTTTGTATAAAAATTTAATACACTACACAAGACAAGCCCGAGACCGGGCCGGGTCAGTCGGCGCGCGTGTGGTAAACCACATTCATCCAAGTCCTCACCCAATACCACAAAAGTGTAATGCCCAAAGGGCTCAAGCCCTTAAGCCAATTCTTCCTTATAAAAACCTATGAAAGGTTTTATATCTCTCCTATGTGGGACTTGGGATAACATCACATTAAACATCACACACATTAAATCACTTTGTCTTGGTTTTATTTTTTTTCTTAAATACACAAAACAAACTCCAACAGTATACCTAGAAAGGGGGATGATAATTTTGAAGAACTTATGTTGTATCATTAACATATAATATGGCTTTGGTGGGAGTAAGTTTTATTAGAAGATATGTTAATTTTCTCTTCATAAACAATTGCAAAATGCAGAATGCATAGAATTATATTGACAAAATGAAGATTAATTTTTTGTATAAAAACTTTGTATAATGTAGAATGCATGAGATGCATATATAGATTGTTCAACTTCTTGGTAATGAAATTTTGGAATAAATGATGAGATTTAGATACCTTTCGGCCCGATGCTTATTAGTGTTGGAATGTGTTGAACCTTTGGATCACTTTTTGATATAATTATAATAATCATTAGTATAGCCGTAACGAGTTTCTTCAGTGGCTATACTAATGATTATTATAATTATATCATTGGCCATATCTTTATGTGGTATTATATTATGTGACATTCTTATGTGCTTGCCGGTGTTAAATAAATAGAGCTTGCCAGCTTGGTGCCATTGGGTTGAATATCATTAAACCTTCGGATGGCAGCAATGAGGGCTGTCTAGAGGAAACGGTGAATAGTCAGGTAATCTAGACTCGGCGAGGCATGGTTCTTATGCATATGGTGAAACAATGCGCTTCACTTCTGCTATCTTTATGGCCATACTATCATAATGTCATCTATATCTCTGTGGATATCTGCGATGATGATTCTCGGATTCGTGATGGCAACATATTGTGATATTCTATTTTAGAGGTTATGAATTTGGATTTCTTCTTGGAGATGGGTTTACACAATGATCGAGGCTAAGGTAATATTGCATACGCATAGCATGCATAATATTAAAATTTATGTATTATATGATGGTTATATGTTTTGTGGTAAAGTTAGATAATATTATGAAAACTAAACTATGATGATACGAATAATTGCTTTGTTAATGCTCCGGTAAAAATATTTTACTAATGAAGGAGATTTATATGGCATCTTGATTTTCTAAATTGTACCCTTAAACCCCCTCCTCCCTCTCTTACTGAGCATTAGGCTCACCCTGTTTTCAAAATGAAAATTTCCAGGTGATGGAGACGTTGTTGATCATTAGGAGTCTGGTTCAAGAACGCTTTAGTGGACCTCTGATGCAAATTATATATTGTTGTTCTTATGTGTAAATATTAAAGCCAAATACAGATAGACTGTTGTTTGTTTTTTGTTTACTTTATGAATACTAAAGTATTGCGAGCAAGTTAAAATTTTGTATGTATAAAGCTTAGTTGAGTCTTGGTGCAACTTTGTGGATATGTAAATAATGAAGTAGATATTTAGCTTTGTGGTTTTGTCTGTGGGAAGCCATAATGTTGTGATTTGAAAGGTTTGTAGCCTATTGGGCCTTAATTGGGTGACTAAATATGCTAATTAAGGCCAGGATGTTACATTACTCATTTGAAGTTATATATGTTTATATTTATTATATAAACTAGAACAAAAAAAATAGAGCCAAAAATATAATTAAAATTTTTTTTTATATATAACAATATCCTTCAAAAAGTTAAGAGAATAACTTATTGTATAGCAACATTAACCAGTATAACAGAGATTTACCATACCATTTGGTTTTGAAAATGAGAGCATGATATATATATATAATCTAATAGAGAGGGAGCTAGGTGAAAAGAGAAATAAAGTGAAAAATTAAATTCTTATTATTGTAGAGCAATTAAAAAAAATTAGAACACCATTATTTAGAAGAATAAAGAGGAATGGAAATTACAAAACCATGAAAAAAAAAATTAAGACACCTTAATTATAATGATACGTGGAAACACCACATGATATGATATATATGATGAGAACATTAATATATATATATATATATATTATACACATATATGTATATTAATATAAATATAAAATAATAAAGGAAGCATCTATATTCTCCAAACTCTTTCTCTAGAGCATTTATGAAAATTAGGCCTTGCCTAAATTATTAAAACTTTTAATACAATTAGGAACCTACTGAGTCACAAAAATGTATGATATTATATTACATTATAAGGGTATTTAAGTAAAATGCATTATACTCAGATCAAGTTGAGTAAGATGGGATAAATTTACGTTAACTCTGCCCGAACTCGCGCCTAATTTTTATTTTAAAACCAGAATCCACCATGATATTAAAAAGGTCCATTCAGAACCACTCATTAAAATCAAGTCGTATTAAAACCCGTCTTATTAAATATTAAAAAGGTCCATTTAGAACCACTCATTCAGAACCACACATGCTTGAACTGGGGTTGTAGTCTAGACTTTAGTTGGCTCGAAATATGGACAATATTAAAACCTCATAAATTTAATAACCATTGGATTTTCACTAATGTATAACAAGTGAATATGATAGATTTGAATACTTAGTACATGCACAAATGTAAATGATGTAAATTAACATTAATATTTATTTCACTTTATACACAATAGATCACAATGCTTAAAGGCAAATGTAGTAATTTCGTTATTGAGAATTATGTATATACATATTTGCACAAATTTCAAACGTTTATCGTCCGTCTTCGAGAATCAATATGGTAAGTTTTGCTTGGAATGACCTCAAGAACTTCAGGTTGCACTGAAAAACAATAAAAAAAATAATCATACACTATAATTCACTCTATGCGAATGCTTTACAATACAGTAATAATACTGACTAACATTATTTAAAACAAAAATAGTGTCGTATGTACCTTTGACTCGAGAGACTTGGGCTGGAGTAAGTTTTGCAGAGAAACCATTGAAATTGGGGTAAAAGTACACAATTGCTCTTTTTGCCGCGCGCACGCTACATATATATATATATATATCTCAATGTATAAATATCTTTTTCTTATAAAAGTAAGTTAAGCTACCCTAAAATTTTAATCCCTGTTAGTTAATAGAATAATTTTTGAATGAAATTTTGTTGATACGATCCATAATTTTCATTAATTAATTAATTTATTTATTTATATACCTCTTCAAAAAAAGGTTAAATCTTTAACTTAAAAAGGGTTGGCCTATTAATAGGAGTTATTTAAACTGTGTGCCTGTGAGTTAATGTTCACTTTAATCCATGCAATTTCATTTTTGCCGATCCATCCGTTAAGTTTGATCGATCCCCTTGTCACTTGTGTCCAAAATCTAACGTGCTGTTTGCTTAATTACCAGATGAAAAATGCAACATGCAGCTAACGTTGCATGAAGATCAAAGCGACACATACTATTAGTCCATGTTTGCTTATCAGATGAAAATGCAACACGCAACTAACGTTGCATGAAGATCAAAGCAACATAGTCCAAGAAACTAAGAAACTAACGACAAGTTGGATTTTGGATCACGACATCCGAGATCAAACTTTACATATGGAATTGATGAAAGTAAAATAAAATTTCCTAGATTAAAGTAAAAAATGGGTCAAATTTTATAGGGATAACGTGTAAATAACTCTACTGATAGAATGGCTCTATATAATAATATATATACTGGGTCAAATTTATATCTATATAATAATGAGTAATGTTTTTTGAATCTTACATATAAAGGGATAAAACTGTATGATTGACATTCAAGATATTTCTTAAAAATATCTTTTGAATCATAAAAATATATAGATGATAACAAATCAGAGCATGGAGATTAAAGATTACCTTTTGTTGGGTTAAGATGAATGATGTATAAAAGGTAAAATAAAATTATAGTTCCTTTTTTTTTACGATTTTGTACTAGTATAATCTTTATTGAAGCATTGGTTTATTTATTTATTTGGTCTATAATCATAGGCTATTTCTTATATATGTGAATTTGGATGTACCAAAAAAAGAAGAAGGGGGCCATTATTTACACCCCACATTTATGCCACTAACACTACTATTGTCACAAACACCCCCCTCAAGCCAATTTTTAGTCACAAACAAACACCACCCAATTAAAAGTTAATACAAACCTTAATTAAAAAAAAATTACTTAACATTGATTAACATTGAAAGAAAAGAAGATTCTCACCTTCTCCCGCTCGTTTCTCACCTAATGACAGGTGAGTGGATTCATACATACTCACCCCACATTAAGTGAATGTGTTGCAAGTGACTCACTTTATATAAGGTAATGGAGTGCAGAGTGTACTGGAGTATTTCTAAATTAGACTCACCTAATGACAGGTGAATGGATTGACACACGCTCACCCCACATTAGATGAATGTGTTGTAAGTAATCCACCTAATAACACACAATCGTCTCACATGGGATGAGTGCGTCTGTACATACTCGCCTTATTTGAGGAGAGTTGTAATTAAATTACTCTCCTTATATAAAGCGAGTCAAGCCTGGATAGAACCCGTTTTATACTCTTGTTTTGGGGATTACATCTTTGTTTTAATTTAAATGTTGTAGAATGATGTATGAAAGCTAATATACACATTAATTCACCAATAATAATAATTATAATACATCTTTGACTTCATTTTGGAGTAAAATTTTATCACCAACTTTTTTTTGAACTTCTTCTTTCTCCACCATCGAACATTGATTCTTATTTATCATAATCCAAGCTTCAAACTTTCCACCAATAATGTTTGTGCTTTGATTTGATTGTGATTTCTTGATTTTGAGAGTTCAAATGATAAAGAAATGAGTCTCTTCTCTCTCTATCTTTTTACTTGAAGCAATGGAATGTGATTGTGAATGGGGTAAAATAGGAGACATATGTTTAATTATTTGGGTTAATGTTTGATTAGTTTATTAAAAAATGAATAAATAGATAGGTTAATGTTTTAAGTATTGGATAAATAAGTTAAGTAATTGTTAAGTGAGAGGGTGTTTGTAACAAAAAAGTGGGGTGTTGAAAAATGAGTTTTATCAAATTATAGATGGTGGTGTTTGTGACAAAATTGAGGAGTGTAAATAATAGCACCCAAAAAAAATGTGAGACTTTAAAACTCACTGGTTTTAGCCTAATTATTTAAATATATCTATTTAATAGGGAATAAATTTATTTGTGGGGATATTACTATTCACATTCAAATTGGAGTCTTCTAAATAATTCATTTAGAGTATTAATAATTAAATTTATTTATTTTTAATTCTAAATCTGCAAAACATATAAAAAATTGGACGCCGGCTAGTATGAAATATGGTCATTTTGAGTGTTGAGATGAATGTACAAATTATAAAATAATTCAAGATTTAGATTGAAAAAAAGAAGGGGAAATTTGTTATTTCAATAGTTGATATTAAATTTATGTAAGTTGTAAATTAGACCCATATGGCACGTACCGATTATCACTAGTCTTTTATAATTATTAAAAACAAAATTATAAGAATAAATTAAATGGAACATAAGTAAGACTACTAACCTAATATTCACTCTTTATGCCGTATTGCATGTTTAGGACATTGTAAAAAATATAATTTAAAAAATATCTTAAATTTTAATCACACAATTCTTTATCCCTTATACATGTTTAATATCCAAAAACCATTTGTCCCTTATTATTGGGGCGGTACTATTGACAAAGTAATTAAACTTATTGTCAGAGCAGTGTACAACTTTAGAAGTATACAATACAATTTTTTAAAACAGTATTATGCTCTGTCGAAGAGATAACTGTTTTGACAATATGCCTAACCTTATTATATAGATATTCTTTTACAGAAAGAATAAAAACAAAAAGTAAACCATAATATGAGTTCAGTAGATTTTATGATTTTATATAATAGTAAATGCGCATTTGTGAAATATACGAACCTGCCAAGGGCTGAAGCTAGAATTCGTAGGTCATACGATTTAGGGCTTTCGCCGACTGGAGATTTAGTATAGACTATGTATACCGCTGCTCGTGATGTAGAGGAAAAAGGATGTTGAACATGCTCAATCGTGGCCGTTGATATTGCCACCATTGAAGTTAAAAAGAAATTTACCAACAAAATTGATGACAATAAGATTGATTTGGTAATATTTTGGAAGGATTCTTTTGAATGGATACTAGAAAATTAAACTAGGGGTTGGGTACAAATCTTTTGATGTATTAGAAATCTGTGGGTGGGTTTATGGTTAAGGTAATTTTATACACTTCAATTTAGGTTAAGGTAAATTATGTTAAATTCATATTTGTATTAATTACTTTGGAAGTTACTAAAAAGTGAATGTTATTATGTTGGAAAGTTACTAAAATAACTCTAGTTAATGTTTACCACTTTATTACTTTGGATGTTACCAACACCGTTTTATTATTTTCTGATGTTACTAAAATAAAGGACTTTTTTTTCGAAAGACAAATGTCATACTCTTTTTCTAACAAATGACGTCTTTTTGGGGATTAATTTAAAGGATAACTTTAGTTAAAAGGACAAAATATAATTTTGTTTATTAATAATAAAATTTAGAGTGTTTTCTTGAACTGCCCTTATTAAAGATAAACAATAACTAAATAAATAAAAATATTAAAATTAAATGGAAACAAAATAAAAACATAATTCAAACCAGTCAAAAGATAAAACTTTTTAAAAATATACTAGCTAAGATGGCCGGCTCATATAATTTATTTATTTGTTTACATTTTTATGTAAAAAATGTTGGTATTAATATGTTGTTTGTAAATCAATTTCAAATTTCAAATAAAACAAGTAACAAAAATATTATCAAAAAGTCAACCAACAAGATTAGAAACTTTTTAAAATATACTAGCTAAGATGGCCGTCTCATATAACAATAACAATGGATAACAATGGATAGACATCCATGTATCTAATATAGATAAACATATTGCCATACCGTAAAGAGGAAAGCCAAGTGAACAAAAAAGACTGGAAAAACAAAACAGGCATAGACAAAGATGACTAACGAGAATAACTTAACAAAAAATATGTATAATATGTTAAAAAAATGTGAAAACACTATTGATCCTCTTTGTAGGCATGACAATGGTATGTTGAACAAAGTATTGATGACTTAAGAGCACAAATTGTGCCATGAAAAATGAAAAAATAAAAATTATTGTTGACTGGAATGACTCATGAAGCTGAATCAGTTTTATTTGTTGCTATTCTTTAGGATTATGACCATTTCTTCATGTTATTTTTAGGTACCTAGTTGTTATGCTATTTTTAGGCACTTACCTGTTAAGTTTATCATGTAGCAAATTTTCTGCAATTCAATATTCATTATGATGTATAAATAAATGGTTTGTTGATAAATAAAAGTGATCTTCAGCTTCCTTAATAAGCTTTCTCTCATTATCTCTATTCCTTATTTTTCTGAATATCCAACAAATTGGTATCATAGCAATAATCCTGAGGAACCTGTGAGAGAGCTTCAAAACCACAAAAACCTGATTCGCCATGAATTCAAAAAAATCATTCACTGCGATTGCACCTCCAGTGTTTAATGGAACAAATTATCAAGTATGGGTTGTTCGAATGGAAGCCTATCTTGATGCAAATGACATGTGGGAAGCTATTGAACAAGTGTATGAAGTTCCACCCCTGCTAGACAATCCAACTCTTGCACAAATCAAAAACCAAAAGGAGAGGAAACAAAGAAAATCAAAAGTAAGAGCAACATTGTTCACAATAGTCTCGTCCACCATTTTTACTAGAATAATGACGCTAAAAACTGCCAAGGAAATATGGGATTTTTTGAAGCAAGAATATGAAGGAAATGGAAAAGTCAAAGGGATACAAGTGCTGAATTTGATCCGAGAATTTGAGATGAAAAGATGAAAGAATCAGAAACGATCAAAGAATATTCTGATAGACTTCTTGGTATTGTCAACAAAGTAAGACTTCTTGGTACTAATTTTTTTTATTCTAGAATTGTTCAAAAAGTTCTTGTTACAGTTCCTAAAAAGTGTGTGGCTACAATTTCATCCTTGGAAAACTCAAAAGATTTGTCAAGTATTACCTTAGCAGAATTGTTGGGCATAAGAACAAAGGAGACCCATGAAGCAAGAAGGATCCGTGGAAGGTGCTTTTCAAGCCAAAACACAGTACAACAATGGTGGAAAAAATAACAAAAGAAGATATAACAAAACGAATAAGCCTAGAGGTTCTGGAAGCAACAATAAAAATAGCCAAAGTAATGACACTCAAGTCTTTCCACCTTGCCCTCATTGCAAAAAAACCAATCATCCACATAATAAGTGTTGGTGGGAGCCAGATGCAAGATGTAACAAATGTGGTCAATTATGGCACATCAAAAAGGTATGCAAAACCTAACAGCAACAAGGAAAAGCTAAGGCTACCAAAGATCAACCGTAAAAGGAGCAGTTGTTTGCGGTATCATGCTTTGCCACCAACAGCTCCACAGAAAGTTGGTTTATAGATAGTGGTTGTACAAACCACGTGACTTATGATCGAAAGCTCTTCAGAGAGCTTGACCCGGCCGTTATTTCTAAAGTCAGAATTGGAAATGGAGCACGCATTACAGTCAAAGGGAAAGGGACGGTAACACTCGAAGGCCGCGTAGGTTTGAAATTCATTTATGATGTTTTATATGTTCCTGAAATTAATCAAAACCATTTGAGTGTTACTTGCTTGAAAAAGGCTATAAGGTGTTGTTTGAAGATAAACACTGTGTGATTAAAGATACAAAAGGCATAGAGGTGTTCAAAGTTCAAATGAAAGGCAAAAGGTTTGCCTTGGATTTAATGAAAGAAGAGCATGCTGCTATACATAAAGAAGATAACAATACAGTACTTTAGAATAAGAGATTGGGGCATTTACATCATCCCGCTCTACTCTTCATGAAGAAAAACAATATGGTGAAAGGCTTGCCCGAATTAAAGGAGGAGCCTCCTAAATGCGTTACCTGCCAGTATGGGAAGTAAACCAGGCTGCCTTTTCAACAAAACAAGCCTTAGAGGGTTGTACAAAAGCTGCAATTAATACACAGAGATGTTGGAGGACCAATGAAAACACCATCATTGAATGGCGGTAAGTATTATATTGCTTTCATTGATGATTACTCAAGAATATATTGGATTTATTTTATGAAGTTTAATTCTAATGTTGCTAACATTTTTGGGGAGTTTAAAGCTTGGGTTGAAACTCAAAGAGGATGCAAAATGCAGGTGATCAGGTCTAATAATGGAACTGAATATACCACTGAAAAATTTAACAAGTTTTGTGAATATACATGCATTGAACATCAATTGACAGCACCTTACACTCCTCAATAGAATAGAGTCGTGGAGAGAAAATTGAACAATTATGAAAATGACAAGGTGCTTACTTCATGACAAAAGGCTACCAAAAGAATTATGGGCCGAAGCTGCAAATACAGCAGTTTTTTTGCTAAATAGACTGCCAACAAAAGCTTTGCAAAAAAGGACTCCATTTGAAGCATGGCACGGTGACAAACCACAGTTGTTTAATCTGAAGACATTTGATTGTCTAGGTTTCTCTTATATCCCTCAAGTTAAGAAAGACAAATTGGACAAAAAAGTCGAATCTGGGATTTTTGTAGGCTATAGCTCAATTTCAAAGGCCTATAGAATCTACTTACCACAAAGCAATAAAGTGTTAGTCAGCAGGGATGTTCACTTCCTCGAAGTATATAACGGAAGCTAGAAGAATGATAAGATGCTTGAAATTGAGGAGGAAAATGATGATGATGTGGATGATGTACTTGTTAGAGGAACTAGATCACTATGATATTTATCAAAGATGTAATGTTGTCGTAATGGAGCCTGCAGGGTATAAAGAAGTTGCAATTGACCAAAAGTGTAGCTGCAATGAAGGATGAGTTAAAAATGATTGAAAAGAACCAGGCATGGGAGTTGGTGGAGAGACCTAAACATAAGAAAGCCACATAAGTCAAGTGGGTTTATAGGACCAAGCTCAATTCTGACGTTTTTGTAAACAAGTACAAAGCAAGTCTTATGGTCAAGGGATATGCCCAGATGTTTGGGGTAGATTTTTCTAAAACTTTTGCACTGGTTGCCAGGTTGGATACCATAAGAATACTGCTTGCTCTTGCTGCTCAAAAAGCCAGGGTTATTCACCAAATGGATGTCAAGTCAGCCTTCTTGAATGGATACTTGGAGGAAGAAATTTTTGTGGAGCAACCTAAAGGGTTTGTTTCTCAAAGACAAGAGAAAAAGGTATATCGACTGAAAAAGGCTCTGTATGGTTTAAAAAAGGCACCAAGGTCCTGGCATAGCAGAATTGATGCACATTTAATGAACTTAGGCTTTGACAAAAGTCTAAGTGAATCTACTTTATATAGCAAGAATGTTGATGATGAATACTTGTGGTATCCTTGTACGTTGATTATCTACTCGTTACAGGAAGTAGCAAGGAAGCAAGGAATTGATTGACAAGTTCAAAGAAGAAATGAAAGATGTCTTTAAAATGACAAACCTTGGGAGGATGACATTCTTCCATGGTATGTAGGCACATCAAAAGAAAAATGAAATATTTCTTTACCAGCGTAAATATGCAAAGAAAATTCTCAAGAAATTCAACATGGAAGAATGCAATCCAAACGCAACTCCAATGGGTCAAAAGGAGAAATTTTGCAGTGAAGATGGAGCTGAGAAGGTGGATGAAAGATTGTACAGACATCTAATAGGCTACTTAATGTATTTAACTGCAACTAGGCCAAATATTATGCATACTATAAGTTTGCTATCAAGGTATGTGCACTGTGCTAGTGAAATTCATTTTCAATCAGCAAAAAGAATTCTTCAATATGTTAAGGGGACAATTGACTATAGAGTAAGGTTCAGTCAAGATGAAAACTTCAGTCTCCATGGTTATTTCTGAAGGGACAATAGAAGGAAGTTGATGAAAAAGCATGGTTATATATAGCTGATGATTGCGGATGTGTTGATGATATAAGAAGCACCTTAAGTTACTGTTTTAGCTTTGGTTGTGGAATTTTTTTCATAGTGTTCTAAGAAGCAAGAAGTCATAGCTCAATCCACAACTGAAGCAAAAAATGTAGTTGTTGCTATTGTGAATCAAGCTCTTTAGATCAAGAAATTAATGGCAAATTTGCATATGGAACAACAAGAAGGCACACAAATATTTGTGGACAACCAAGCTACAATTTCAATTTCCAATAATCCAGTGTTCCACGGAAAAACTAAACATCTCAAGATAAAGCTTTACTTTCTAAGAGAAGTACAAAGAGAAGGAGAAGTGCAGCTAATCCACTGCAAAACAGAAAATCAAAGTGCTGACATCCTAACAAAGGCACTTCCAAAGATTTATTATGAATTCTTGATACAGAAGCTTAGTTTATGCAGCTCCAGAGTCAAGGAGGAGTGTTGACTGGAATGACTTATGAAGCTGAATCAATTTTATTTGATGTTGTTCTTTAGGATTATGACCATTTCTTCATGCTATTTTTAGGTACCTAATTGTTATGTTATTTTTAGGCACTTAGCTGCTATGCTTATCATATAGCAGATTTTCTGCAATTCAGTTTTCATTATGCTGTATAAATAAATGGTTTGCTGATCAATAAAAGTGATCTTCAACTTCCTTAATAAGTTTTCTCTCATTATCTCTCTTCCTTATTTTTCTTAATATCCAACAAATCTCATAAATAAGGATTAATACTAACTTTCTGAAGAAAAAAAAAACTTAACTCCTCCCGCAGATTCAAATCAAAAGATATGATACTGAAAATCATAAAATGAATGGTACCAGTTAAAAATATAAGATTACTAGGCTAAAAAAGCTAGTTGTTTATTTGATAACGACTTAGAAAAGGAAAATAAAACTAAAAATAGTTGATTATGTTGAGAAGTTGGAAAATAAATTGAGACATGTGGTGAGATGCCTTCTTACTTTATGACTTTTTCAATGGAAAAAATTTCTTTAGTGGTTGAAAAAGAAAACATTTGTACAAAAAATAATGAAGGATATATGACATTTATTCATAAAAATGAGCATAAGATGGAGATTATATCATCACATGCCTCAACTTATTTTCTAACTTTTTACACAAATTAAGTGTTTTTCTTACAATTTTCTATGTTGCTATCAAACAGAGCCTAATATCTAATTCACCCATATTTACTTTTTCGGCACCTTTATTAATTTTAGAAAGACAACCTCACATTTAGAGCATCCGAACTAAAAACACAACTAGGTGAATATTTCTCAAGATATAGCATTCCATGAGTTATATTTTCACCTGCTTTCCATAGTTATAAGCAAACTGATTATTTAGTTGCAACATGGGACTATTGTGACAATAAATTAATTTGAACTTTAATTTTATTTTTTTGAGTTGATTAGTGTTTTGTTATAGACTTTTCATTGTGTGAGAAAACAAATTCACACAAAATATATACTAGAAATACTGTGAACACCTTATTTTGCGACCCTCGCAGGAATCCCGATCTCTAGGGAAATGAATATGCATGCATGCATGAGCATTCCTAGATGCATACATACTATCTATATGTGATACAGGTCAAAGAAGTAAGCCAAAAAGACACCCGGACTAGAAGTTACCAGAATTACCAGAAACTGCAGGAACTGGAAACCGTCAAATCCTCTGGAAACTTGTGTAAAGAGAGTTCCCAATTTCTTATCATCCTCAAACTTTGAGGATTATTAGGCATTGTCATAAGGAGAAGCATACTCAAAAATCATCTTGATTTGACTACCAGATCTCTAGAAATTCAGAAAATTGGGAGTTCACTTTTAGTAATCAAAAGGGAACCTTCCCGAAGTCCAAATAAGCTCAAATTTGGTCAGAATACAGGATGTATTATAGGGTATAACATGATCAAAAATCAGATTCATCCGATAATCCATTTGACGAGAATTACAAAAACCGTCTGTGGACAAACATCCTAAAGAGATGTTTGTCCACACGACAAACTTTTTTCAACACTATTTTTTGCCGATTTTTGTGTATTGATACTTCCTGGCTTCTTATTATCCTAAAATTTTGTGGGTTGGTAAATGATACCACAGGGAGTAACATAATCAAAAATCAGCTCGATCCGACGACTAGATTCCCAGGAATTTAAAAAAACTGGAATCCATCTTGAGAAATGAAATAGAGGCCTTCCCGATGTCCAAAAAATATGAAATTTTATCAGTAGGTATGTCTTATCATGTGTAACAACATACTAAAAAATTGGATCAATACGATTTCTCATTTAGCCAGAATTATAAAAATCGTCACGGGATGGATAAAGTTTGTACACAAGATAAACTTCAAAAGTTTGTTCACAAGACAAACATCAATAGTTTGTCCATTCCAAAAGACAAACACTATGATGTTTGTCTGCAGACAAACATTTTCAAGCCCAACCCATTAATTCTACACATATATAAATACACCTGCACAGACCTTATTTGAGGCATCAGTCAGCTCTGGGACTTCGGGAACAGTGCTCTAAAATAGTATTCTACTATTTTCAAGGCTTTCGGGTATTTTTTATCTCAGTCCAGATTTAATTTATCTGTCTTTATTTTAGGGGTTATAATTGATCAATCATATGTAGAAATTGTTGTTTATCTCCAAATCAGTCCAAATTTCATATTTAAATCCCGTTTTCAAAACCAAAGGCGTAGAACTAGTTGAAACCATCCTTTTCAACTTATTTTATCAGTCAATTTTATAAAATTCCAGTTTTATTAGTCTCAGTTTACGAAGGAATCAATAAGAGTTTGTACCCGGTTTAATCTATAAATTGTGGTGCTTACCCAAATATCCAATATAAGAGTACTGAATTCGTCAATACCGATTTAAATTATTAAACTGTGGTACATTATTGACGAACGAATCTCGAGGATCGCCGGATATTCTATTCCAAATTGAATTAGCTTCCAAAAGGCCCTAAATCTTTTCAAAAGCACATGTTTTGCTATCTATTATTATCAAAATCATCTTCCAAATCACACACACACTGATTTCTAAAATTGAAGGGCGAAATACGTAACACATGGTTTTTACCGATACCCCAAAATCCCGTTTTTTCTTAAAATTAAGGACCGCTACACGATAATATCAATAAACATGCGAATGTTCGATTATAAATATGCGCATATTCTACTCAGAGAACAAAAGGGCGAATTGGGTACCTAACACCTTCCCGATTCGTAACTTAATCCCCGAATGCTTTAAATAAACTGGTTTCGCAATAATTGTGTTTAAGAGATCGTTTAATTGATAAATGTTTCTTTTTTACATAGACTTTTGTTTGTTTAGTAAAACAAACTGACGACTCTGATTTATTTTACAAACAATCACCTTTTCTTTATAATAAAACGAATTGTTTTCCAAATAAATCGGGAAAACCGGAGGAATCGCCGCTAAGGGGGCCGGCGTCGAAAGTGCGGGTTCTCACACACACACATGTCTGATAAAACATATTAACTTAATATGTCTATCATAAAATTTTAAAAAATATATAATTTAATATGTCTGTCTAAACATTGCGAATATGTAATTTAATATGTTTGATGGAAAATTGAAATACAATTTAATTAAATAATTATGAATCACCTATGGTGTGTTAATGGACCGAATACTCAAGTAAAATATTAATTTCAAGATGTAACTTTTAAAAGTCCCAATTTTCTCTTTATAAAAATAATAATTTGGTTAAAAATAAACTTCCGATGAATTGTTACTTAAGGAAGAAACAATGGTTCAAGACCCATCCATATTAGCCCTCAAAGTGTTAGAAGAAACATTTAGAAATTAAGATTAAAATTGACTCAAGGAAATTTTATGTTGTGTCAACGCAAAAATAACACTAAATTGGATTGTCTCTTTTGGAGATCAATGAAAGGATATTTTTATAAAAATGAGATGAATGCAACATGCATTAACATAGCTAAATCAAGTATTGGGCCTTCATATCTCCCTTAAAAGAAAATTAGCTTTCCAACACGAATATTGAACAAGTAAATAATATTAAATTTGCTCAATTAAAATAAATCACAAAGTAAATGAGAATCTATATACGACTAGAGTAAGTTCAGGAAAAATCCTATAAAAAGAGTTAGTAGGTTCATAATTATAATAAATTCTTCGAAGCAAATATTGTAGATTCTATTGTTTTTACTTTGGAGTAAGGTCAAACCAACCTTTCCACGTAAAAAATTGTGTGCCTTGTAATCACGCGTTTTCTTGAATTTCTTCATTCTTAATGATTTCATACTTCTGTTGGTCCTACGAAATTTTATTTATACACGTGTCAATACAAAAAAATAAGAATTAATTAAGTGTATTATTTTATGATTTATTTTTGGTAGCCCTTAAAATATTAGTTGTAATACCCCGTGTTCCGTTTTTCGCGTTGACCTTCTCTTATGCCCGGTTATCGCTTAATATCCGTTAGAGAGCGAGCATTGGGTTCCGAGCCCTTCGTACTTGATCATATACTTCTAGTATGTCATTTAAGACATATTAAGTTTGAGAAAATAATTGTTTCGTTATTCGGGTGATCCGAATTGAAATTGGGGTGTAAATCGCGTGTTTGGACTTTTCATGATTCGTCGATTTTTGGCCAACTTTGAGAGGCGATAACTTTTTCATCGGATGTCCAAATGATTCTTTGTTTGAGGCCACATCTTTATTTATTTCCCCTCTACAACTTTTGTGTTTGGACCGAGTTGAGATTCAGCCATTTCCAGGTCCATTTCGAGTTCAGAAAGTCATGTGGTGTTGTAGTAGCGACTTCCATGATCGATCATGGTCCTCTAGTAGAGTTCATGATCGATCATTGTTCAGACCTAACGAGTTCTAGACCCTTCTAAACTCGTTTAACACCCATTTTACACCCCCAAACCACCTATTTTGACACACACTCCTTAGAGAGTTCTAGAGAGAGATTATAAGAGATTCTTGAGGCTCTTTTGTTGATTCTTCATCCTAATCCAAGATTTGAGCTTCAAACCACCTTCTCCTTCACTATTCATCATCTTCTCCTTCACTATTCATCATCTTCTCCACCTTCATACCTCCATGGGAGCTTGAAGCAAGTTAGGGTTTTGGGAATACGACGTCTACACTTCTTCAACTCTACGATCTAGCTTCTCTAAGGTGGGAACACTATTATTTAACTTGTATTTCAAACAACTACTTGTTGCATTAGAGTTTTCTACACAAATTGGGGAATTTTTTAAAAAAACCCTAGGTTGTTTGTACATCATGTGGGTTAGGCTAGTAATAGCTTCGATTGATGGTTGGTTTTGATAGAATATGACATCAATTGTATGATTCAACAACTATATCCATTTTTTATCTTGTATACTTAAAGATTCATCATGAACCCATCTTGTAATTGTATGTTCAACCTAAGAATTGGGGGTTTTGGAATTTGTGCATATAGAATGGGCGATTGGGGTTTATTAACGATAAATATGCACGAATACACCATTAGATGTGATGGTAGAGTACAAATTATGGTATTTACCTTAAGAACCCACTAGGGCGGATTGATGCGTAACAACCATTAAGTCTTGTGCCTTGTTTAGACTATGGTTAGCACTAATGATGAAAATACTACCCTTGTATACTCTAATTATGAAGTAAATGCACCATGGCAGGGCGTGGGTTGCCGTGGCCATACATGTGTATAGTATAGTAAGCCATACATACACCAATTAGGCTAAAAACACGATAACCAAGGCTTAGCTTAACGACGTGGCTTGAGAGCCATCATATAACACTGACGGGCATAGTTTTGTAATACCCCGTACTTTAATTTGTATTAAATTGAATTATATTATCTTATTTATACTCATGCGAGTGATCGTTAGGTGATTCGGGTGGTTCGAATTGATTTTGGTTGGTAAATAAGAAGTTTTGGTCTTTCGCGATTTGTTATTTCTAGCTATCTTTGAGATATCGTAATTTCTTCTCTACTTATCGGAATGAGATTCCGTTTCACGTGGGTGTCTATTATTTGTACTATTCTACAACTTTCGTGTTTTGGCCGAAGTCCAATTCACACTCCTCGTGGGTCAAAACAGGGCGCAAAGTAGGCCCATTTCAAAAATTCTGGTCATTCGGTAGCGCTTTGGCAGAGCGCTATCTTCCGTAAATTTATGAAAAAAATCTATACATAATTTGGGAAAACTTTCTTTTAGAAAGTTGTAGAGCTTTGAAATACCTTTCCGTGGACATAAAGAACGCCTCAATCGGAGTTCCGAGCGAAAAGTTATGGCCAAAACAAAAACAGTGCTCCAGGGCCCAAAAATTAAAGCGCGGACCGGTATGGCATTTTTGGCATACCGGTCCGGCACCAAATTTTTGGGAAATTTGTGCTCCGCGGACCGGTATTCGGTATTTGGCATACCGGTTCGCCAATTAACTATTCCCACCGACTTAAGCACGTTTTTAAGCCATTTTTGGTCATTTTTCATCCAAACTTCGTGCCAAACATTTTCACACTCCTCTAGGGAGTTCTAGAGAGTTCTAGAGAGAGAAAGACAAAGATTTCTACGCATCTTTCACCCACGATTGAAGATTCAAGCTCGAAATCATCCAAAACACCTTTAAAGTACTATTCATCATCTCCTACCTTGATTTTCTTCTATAAAAGCTCAAGTATGAGCTTTGGCTATACGAGTTGGAGTTTATACATCATTGATTAGTGGGTTTCGCTAGTCTAAGGATGTGGTGACGCGAGAGCTCGAGTATTTCACCGAACGGGGTTTCGGTTTACATCCTTCTTTCTTCTTTTGGTCTACAAACTTAAGGTAGGGGTTATATGTTTTTCAAACTTGATGATATGATTTTATTTATCTAAAGATGAATGATTTTATACATATATGTTTGATAAGAAGCACATACTTCCTTGTTATTGATTATACTTAGACTATCTATGCATGATGCTCATTGTGAAAACCATGTTAGTTGATATTCATAAATTATGCATGATTGAGCTATGATTTTGCGATATGAAGCAAGATATGCCATCTAAGCTCCACGATTACATGTTATTGATTCATATGGATGTTCTTTGGATGTATCTGTGTTGGTTTGACAAGAAAAGGGTTAGTAAAGGATTCCGTATACACCAAAGAACATGGACGTGAATTGGATAGAGTTTATATGGCATAGGTAGCTTCTATTTTCTATATGAGGCATTAGTTGGGACAAGATATGCCACTTGAACTTGATATCTATGTAATATAGACTAGTAAGCGACGTTCCTTGAATATACATGCTTGGTTGTTTCCAAGTGGATTTGTAAATGGGTTATGTATACGATAAGGAACATGGCTACATGATAAATGAAGTTTAAGTGGCATGTGTTCTTTTTAGTTGTCATAAAGAGCATATATGCATGTTGTGCATCACTATTGTGTCAACTGCAATCTTGAAGATTCTTTGGCAAGCTCGGATTCTCTTATGGCCTATCGAATGGGCGTGTATCTCTTATTATGATGCCAAAGGCTTCATTATATATATATATATATATGCTCGGAGGCTACATGGAGGCTTATTTCTTATGGCAATTCATGGCAATTTCATTTCTATCTTGATATTGTCTTATCGGATACGATCGGTTGATTGATTCCTGGATAATGATTGTGCTTGGTCATGAATGACCAAGGGTGATATGAATTATGTATGAATATATGTTTTCATGGTGCTTGCCGGGATGGAAAAATAGGCAGGGCCCGGTGCCCTTGGGTTGAAAAGCCCTAAACCCCTGGGGGATATTGTTTGGCCGCCAATAAGCCACCGGCGAAAGACCCGGGAACCTTGGCATTGGCAACGCACCATGAATTCGATTCTTTTCTAAGGAAGATGGACGGGATTGTTGTTCCACTTCCTGGGTATGATGGTATTGGTATGCCTTTTGAGGCGACGGATTCTATATTGTGACGCCAGTTCAGATTCTTATTGAAGCAAACTATGGTTATATTATATTCTTTTGGAGCGGATGGATTTCATAAGGCCATGTTGGCTTGGATTCTCACTGGCGCGTATTACCAAGGTGTGGAGATGGGTTGACACAAAGGGAGGTAACCTGCGTATGCATGAGCACGCATTATCATGAACTAATGACATCTACGATACGTTACAATTATTGTTTAAATTGTACTTTGAAAGGATTTACTTTATTTACGATAACAAATTAAGTTATGTTTTCAAAGTTTCACCCTTTCCTTTCCCCCCTACTGAGCGATATGCTCACCTCGTTTTTCTAAAATCTTACAGGTAGCCAGGAGCCCAAAGAGGTCAGGGACGTGATGGGATCGGGAACGAGTTAGTGGCTCTGATACAGATGTGTTTTTGTCATTTATATGTTCTCACGGGCAACCACGGCTAGCCCGAAGTTATATATATAAGTTTGGATTTACTTGATTAGTTTTGTGTAACGACTATATGCATGGATGCATGTTTATGTACAATACTATTATCTTTAGCATGATTATGAAGTTGTTGTTTGACGAGCATGATATTACTATCTGAATTTCTTTATGTGTTTTTCATATATACCCATTTTAGTCAATCTAAGATGGGTTAGTAGCACTCCAGGTCTTAATTACGGGTGTTGTCCTGTAGATTAAGGCGGGGGTGTTACAGTTTTACTCATATAACTTGTTAAGAGACATAACTTATCAATAATGAACCCATTTGGTTGAATGACAAGAATGACTACAAGGCAGTACGGCCTTGGATAGATGACTTGAAAACAATGATAATAATGATGGTTAATAAATAGTGGGCAATTGGATATTATATATATATTTATGTGGATTGCCATATGTGTGATGGGATGTATGATTAATAATGATATTCATTGTGAGGAATGAATGGATGTGACATCCTTATTATTGTGATCACACATATGGGCTGGATATGATGGACTGAGTATCGGGTAGCTCCAGGTGACTCGAAGACGGGCCGCCTATTTGCCACCCCTGGGTGAAAGCCCTTAAAGTGTGCACGAAAAAAAAAAAGGATCAATGTACTCCACCGGGTGGTTGAAATTCCACTAATGGAGAGCCCACTCTATGCATCTTGCTTTCTAGCTGACTATGTATCCCCAGGCTATAAAGTTTTCCTAGCAAGCGGAGCAGGTCCCATGTGCCACTACTTACCCAATGGTGAGTCCCCGGAAAGTAGTCGGGCTACTAATGGATATCACCCTGCTGTGGTGTCTCCTAGTTTAGTTCCTCCCAGACGTCGTTGGAGGCTTGTATGGGTGTTTTTCTCGTTAATTATTCGGAGTGTTATTCCCGAAAAAATATCTTGAGGGTTATCTCCGAATGACTTACTTGAAGAACTAAGTCCCTGAGCCACCACCCCACCTGGAGGAGACATGAATAAGAGCCTCGGATCCTTCAGGACTCGCTAGATTCATTGTTCTAAGCTTGGTCAATCCACGAAGTGAAATTGAGGCACTATGCAAAAGATATGATACGAATGAATGCATGTTATTATTGTTATTATTATTATTATTAACGTTGTATCATATCTGTATTGTTTATTTTATGATGCCTCGGATGAGTTGTGCCTTTAGTAGAAACGAGCGCAGACACTATCACAGAATATAATGTACCTAGGAAAGCGTTGGCTATTCATAATGAATATAATGCACATAGGAAAGTACTTGGCCTTTCATAATGTACTAATACATAAAGTGGAAAGCGTTAATAGCTATTGAGCCTTAGAGAAATAGTATACGAATGTGGGAACGCGTGTGGTCTTTGAGATTAGTTGGCAGAATCATAATGAACATAAGGTACTAATAATTAAAATGGCAACTATAGTTAATGGAATAGCATAACGAGAGAACACCGTGATGAAATGCTATAGATGGATGATCAAGTGACGAAGCCTAATAGTCTGCCTAGTATGGGATCCATAATGAACTATATTTAAAGAAGAAACAATGAGTACTTGACTTATAGTTACGACTTATGGTATAGGTACTGGAGAGCACAGTATAGCGTGGACGACTTACTTTTGAGGCAATCAACTTAGCATGACAAACCTTAGGAAACTAGAGTTGGGATGAGATGGTTTATGACTAACGATTTTTCTTGTGGCGTAGAAATCCGAAAGGGGTTTACTTTATAGAAAGCCTAGAGGCGAGATCGGTTAGTCAGGTGGTTAGCTTCCGGTGGCTAGGATAGGAATCCTAGTGGGGTTCGGCATGCACTTGTGTGTGGGTTGCATTGCATGGTTTTCAAACTATTGTATTAAAGTAAAGGATTTACTTTCTATATAAAGATGCACACGCCTGTATTTGCAATGTATGTTTTGTATACAAAACTATATAGTTCCCACTAAGTTTGGATTTGGCTCATTCCCCCTTTTCATGAGTTTTTCAGGCCAGACTTCGGGGATTGACTCGTGGTACTCTTTTATAGAAAGCCCCTGGTGTCCATGGACCTTTTCTAGTCCTTTTCGACAAAGATTGTTGTATATATATAAGTTTTGGTTTTGTAATAAGTAAATGGCTTTATTGTGAACTTGTATAAGTGATGTTATATATGGAGTGAATTTAAATGTTGATGAATGTGATTTCATTTGTATGAAAATGATTTCAAACCTTACAGATTGAATTGTTGTTTAAACGAACTCCACATGCCAAAATTTTATAAAAAGAAATTTTATTCGGATCATATTTTATTCAAGAAAAAGTTTTTAAAAGTTGTGGTTTTTTTTTATTATTTTAAACCCGCCCTCGTACAAATCATCTGTGATTAACCGGGTCCTGGAGGTAAAAATCTCATAACAGGATTTGAGGCGTTACATTAGTTAACCCAAATATTATTGCTATGAATTAAATAGATTCAACGTTGTCTTAATTATCGTCACATAAACAAACAAAATATACAAAATGACTTAAAAATATATATATAATTAGGTCCCCAAAGTCGGAAGTTTTTTAAATGTCACTCAGAACAAAAAAAAAAATGATCCGTGCACAAACATATATTGTTAGTGTAAACTTTTAGGGCTCATTTAGTTCGAATTTTAAATCATTCTTGGAATGCTACATTACATTTTAGAAGAATTCCGATGTTTAGTTCGGATTTTATGTTAGAAATACATTATTCCATAAATTGTATTTTTTTTCAAAATTGTCCCTCTTAAATAAATGGGAATAGAGAATTACTCTATGTATTCTCTTTTAGATTTTCTCACAAAATTACCTCTCGAGACCAAAATATCTATTTTACTTACTAAGACAACTCTTTTTTTGTGATTTATCCTTTTTTGTAGAAGAAACAAATTATGTTTTTGTTATTAATTTTTTTTATTATTTTTATTATTAAATTCATATAACGACTTTCCACAGTAAAAATAAAAACTTACATTTTACCTTTGTAAAACTTTTAGGATTTATCTTTTAATTTTCTAAAATGAAAGAACATTTTGGTAATTTACACGTATTTCACTTTTATTCTTGTTTTAACCAAATATATAGAGATAATTCAACGTTCCAAGAAGAAGAATTTATGTCCAAACCAAATATTAACAAGACATCATATATGCCAATAGAAAAACTTTCCAAGAATGTAAGATATTCATTTCATTCTCAAAACTCGAATCAAACGAGCCCGTATGATAATACATTAATGTTGTTGGTGTAACAACAGATGCTGTTGGTATGTATCATCATCCATTGACAGTAATTAAATTCAAAGACATACAATCAATAATTCACACAGAGAAAAAAAAAAGTCCTTTTTAATTTCTTTGCAACAAAGCAAAAAAAAGCTGACTTTAGAGAGAATGATGACATTAAAACAGAGCACCGTGTATCCACTTGAAATCCATACAAAATCAAAAAATCCACTGGTTTATCAGAACATCAACAGAGCATAGAACTCCATTTCACACGTTAATCATCTCCTAGCCAACAACTAAAGACCACCAATCCCCCATTAACAGATCTAATTCACTCCAAAATTGTAGTCAAAGGCCCTGTTGTAACCGGCCTTACCGATTGAAAACATATACACCCCTAGATCTTCAACCTGACATGTTTAGGCTGCGAGCTGGAGGGACTCGATTCGGAGTGTGAGTTCGTGCCAAAGGTTGCCAAATTTGGTGAAATTGAGTTAGTTTGTGGAATCTAAAGGGACATTATTACCCATATGTATTTCCTCAGCCGAATCGAATTGGTTTGGTTTGTGGGATTTTTGGGTTTGTGAGTGAAGATGAAAAATTGGGTGAAATTATGAAATGGGTATGCTGAAGGTTGAGAGGGGAAGGAAGAAGATGAAATGCTACCATGGAGTGATGTTTTTAACTAATTTTAGAGAGAGAAAAGTAGTTGGATTCTATGTTTAGAGAGAGAAAGGAAATTTGGGTTGGGATTCATAAGCATTCTTCTAATGAAAAAGATGTGTAGTTTCGTCCACTAAATAAAAATATAAATAAAATTAAGGGTCCGTCAATTTTTGGAGGGTTAAGTCAAATGATTAGCAAAATAAAGGATAACTCTAATTTCCTATTAATAACAGAAGGGTAACTCAAAAAAGTCCTAGTATTAACTGATACTCTTGGCTAGAACACAAATATTGTGAATTCCTCTTGGCTACACAGCGCAAATAGTATTTAGTGCAACTCACACATACGGTTGTTGTGAGACATACTGTTTGGCAAATATTGGTGAGAAACATCCTTTAAAATCCACCACCACCTGTGAAGCAAATATTGGCGAGAAACATACTTGTCATCGGGTTTGTAGCATGCAGTTACTCGGTTAGACGAATAAAAAATGGAGTGTTACCAAATGTTTTGTAGAACGCAAATAGTGACTGCCTTATATTTTGTACTAGTGGACCGCATCCTTTGAGTTTTGCGCCAAGGGGTCTTGGACAAAAGTCCCAATTACTTAAGAAATACTTGGTCCAACCGGTACAATAAAGTAATAATATTAGCATAAGCATGGAGAGAAAAGAAATAAAATAAAAAGAGAACTAACGCGGTCTCCAATACGCAATTAGCCATTCAGATTCTTCGATCAGAAAGAAAAAGAGGAAAATGTGTTCCAATGTGAATTTCTATAAGTAATTCTATATGATGCGATAGTACGTCATAGAAGGCAATTCTATCACTATTTCTACATCCATGTTCGTAGAAATTTCCCTGTGACAGAGAACTCCGCCATTGGATATAATGGAAGCCCACTCATTATGTCCTTTTATAAAGATATGAATAAACACCGAGTTTTGTCGCCTAGTAGCATGGGAGGTCATTTTCCTTATTCAACGCTTGAGTTCAAACCCTTCCAAGGACTTAATAATGCAAAACCTACGCATTGCTTGCACAAGATTGGATATCTTCTCATGTAGGGCACATGAAGTTTGCACCTTCAGTGGGTTCAGCAACCATTGTGTCAGATACAGGCCCAATGCTCCCTAGCGGATTTGTAGGGCGCCACCCCCTACATATCCATTTTTTATATCCAAAAAAAAATAGAGAAAGGGATAAGCACCATTAGAGAATTTTTTGTGGCTTCTCTACCATACAAAAAAGGCGCCAAAGTATATACAGAAACCTTATAAATTTGTACATAAATAGTGCCCTTAGATAGGTTGTAGGTTTAAGTATTATATACATAAAGATGCTACAGCATTCTAAACAAAATGGAACCTGGTAAAGGGAGTTTTTTTCATGCTGAAAACTAAGTCGTCCACAGCCTTTGCAAAGCATGCAACTGAGTAAAATCTGGGGTGGATTTCAAAGACATCTTGTACACTTCCTTCAGCTTTACAATATTGGACGGTGGTGATTGCTGCGGCTGCTGAGAGTTGAGGGAAGATTTGTTTGCGGCCAACATCTTCTTCAATAGCATTTGTAACTCTCTCCAAAATCTATCGTAAATCTTAGAGTTATCGTTTCCCAAGGAATCTGGGATCGGTTCTTCAGATACATGGCGTCCTTCGAACAGGAGAGTTAGAGCTGATTCGAGCATCTGTGCCACACAAAACATCAAATATAAACTACGTTACTGGTGATTTATAAAAGGAACAAAGAAACTGGCAGACTTCAATCAAATCATTGTCGTAGTCACAAAAAAAAACTTCGATAAGGATAAGTTCAGTGCAAAGATGGAACTTTTGAGAACTTGTACTGAATTTCATATGAACAATTCAAAAGTCATATTATACTTATAAATACTGCCAGGATCTAATCAGGGTGCCCTTCTTTAGGCTAATTGCAGACCTCTACTTTTGGGAGAGTAAATGGTTGAGGTTTTCTTTATGAAATTTGGACATCCCTGACAAATTTCATGAAAAAAAATCAGCCACTTAGTAGGTGAGCCCATCATCAAAAGTTTCAAGTTCAACAGCCGAGAATCCATATATATAGTGATTTTGCAATACATCCACTTGTAAATTGAATTTTATAATGAAATTGGTTGGCCTACCAATCTCATTGAATTCATGAAAAGAAAATTAAACCATTTACCTTTCCCAATACAGGAGGCCAGTAAATAGCTTCGAAAAGGGAGTCCTATCTACATGGCAGCCATTAAGGCAAGGAACTAGAAATTATCTAAAAAAAAGTGCATTAACGAAAGAATTATGGCACTAAGAATGTTAGTTGAGTTCTGTACCCCATGACAACATAAAAAATAATGTTAGTTGGAGTTCCTAAAAGAAAGGAATGCTAGCAAATGACTCTTTGGATCTAGACACAAAGGACTTGGATTCCCCAAGGGCCAACATAATACCATCCAAGAAAACATTAAGGATGCCATACAGCAAGGGGCAAGGAAACCAAGTAAACAAGAAATGGAAATTCCCCTTGCAGAATTCAAGTTTCTCCTATTCAAAATAATCAAAATGCAACAAGACACAGCCATGATTAATATGGCTAGAGAAACAATATCAACATTTCTTCCATATGACAGTCACCAAAATAGGTTTTTAAAATAATTTTTTTTTATTATTTTCTTAAAATAGGTTTTCCCGAGAAAGTTGAACACGAAAAGGGCAGACAGAAGTCCTATAGCTGACCTGGAAAACAAGTCACCAGGGATAATGGCGACCTATGAAATGTGATAATAATATAAGATTTTGAGTAAACTACTCTAATAGCCCTTAAATTATTGGCCTAGTGTCATTTTGGCCCTTTAAACTAAAAAACGCTCCACTTTGGCCCTTAAACTATTAGCGAGTGTCATTTTAGCCCTTCTATCCAAATTTTCTATTAAGTTGGACGGAAATGGGGGGTATTTGTGTCATTTCAATTATTATTTTTTAAAAAATAAATTGAAATCCCAACTCAATATTAAATATTGAATATTTTATACATAAAATTATATATATATATATATATATATGTATGTGCGCATAACCACCATCTCCACCTCCACTGGCGCCTGCCATTCGGCGGCGCCTCCGGCGGACTACCACCACCACTTCTTCTCCCTCCTCCCTATCTTCTCTCTCCTCTTCACTTCTTTTTTTCCATTCTCTCTCTCTCTCTCTATATATATATATATGTATATATACCCAAATCACACACGTGCACACACATATATATATAATATTATGTGTAAAATGTTCAATATTTAATATTGAGTTGTGGTTTAAATTAATTTTTTTAAAAAAATAATTGAAATGACAAAAATAATTTAAAAAATAGTTGTGGTTTAATTGGAGCTTTTTTTTTTAGTTTGAGGGCCAAAATGACACTAAGCCAATAGTTTAAGGGCTATTAGGGTAGTTTACTCTTAAGATTTTTCATGTTAGCCCATTGTGCGGACCATCTACATGATACATGGGCTTCTAGAGATGGATTTTCGCCATAAATGCAAGCTAAAAGGCGTTGTTCATACAGATGGTCAACTGGATGTGCTTTTATCAGGGGACAATCACAATAGCATTTGGGTGTCTTGACTGATCCTTTGAAAGACTCCACACTTGATAACAATCAAAGCTAAGAGGGTGAGAAAAAGACTGGAAAGGGAATGTACTGAGGTCAACTTCTAAGAAGATCTAAAAACCATTGATGAAATGAATGAAGTTAAATAAACACAGCTAAGAGTGCTGAGGAAGAAATCCCCCCACAATGGCAAAAAAGCAAGAAAATATATATCTTATCAAGTGGGTGGTGGTGGGGTGAGAGGGGGGGGGCACAGGGTGAGTGTCGAATTGAGGATAGGTGCCACGTTGCCATGATCAAGTTACTGAACTTAACAAAAGCCAAAACATAGTGTGAGCTGGTTTAAGTCTGCAACAAAACAATTGACATCAAAGGACTATCTAGAGGGGAAAACTATATAACCTTTCCAAAACAGGTTGACAGATCTACCCACAACCCCTGTAACCAAACTCAACATCCTCACTAGACCTCCAATATATGTTGCTCTGTTTTTAAGCTTTTCAGGACGTCTCAAATGATGTATAACATTTCCTTTTGGGACATTATCAATGAACTGAAATCTCACAAAAGAAATAAGTTGTATCCTCGATTACTGATTGGGTTGAAATTAGTATTTTCTTCAAAAGTATCAAAGTCAAGGTGGAACAGTTATGAGACAGGGAATATGAAATGTTATCAATCAAGCATATTAAGAAGTTCAATGCTAGACAAGCATGCTAAAGATCATCCTATCCAATCAGTTAATCAGCATATGCCCTTCGATTGTATGATTTATCTTAATCACCACACCATAGCAAAGGATGTTAGGGTCTTGAAACCCAATACAAATAATTCGACTCTGAAATGTTGACAACAACCTTTACAACATGGGAAGCTCCTGCCAATTTCTCATACTTCGGAGACAAAATATAGCTAGTTCACAAGTATCATTCCTCTATGAAGCTACTGACCTAGTGATGAGGAATGTGAAGAGAGAAGAGTGATTAATTTACAAATTATTCAAGAATTTTATTTTGTAATTAATTAGAGTTTTGAGTAGTAATCAATGTAGTTTAGAAAATTTTGAGTACTGTAATTACTAAAGGTTGTTTCAGTTCAGCAATTCCGTTAGATTTTCGATTAGTAATTTAGCACTAGTACAATTAGGGATTCTTTTTCTTTTATATGTGATATAATCCCTCTTAAAAGAGAATACATGAAAAATTATTTGAATATTGGTTAATAATCATTAATTAGAAATCTTCATTTTTATTTTCTTCATTTCTTTTTAAGATTCTGCTCGTCTTTATTTGTGTTCCTCTTTTGAGCAATTCTTCTTCTTGGTTAAACTACAATTCAGTATATGGGGCATATTTCTTAACAGCTGCCATCACCATGACTGTCAATGATATCCCATACGCTCAGCAAGTAACCCAGTTAAGTACCAGATACTTTCATTTAATCTAATTATCCCAACATCGATGATAGTTTGCATGGAAAAATCCGTTGCAAAATAATGTCTTCAAGCTTAGTGAGTTGGCAGAATGCCATAACCTGTAAGTCGTGCCAAGTTCATACCTCATCCAGAACACTTTTCCATCAATCTGAGGGCAAAATTAGTTACTGGAAATAAGGAGTTTTTGGCAGCAGTTCATACCAAAATTATTTTGGAATAAGATTGGGATGAAGAATTAGAATATTTTAGGGCAAATTAGTCAATATAGACCATATTTTTATCATGTAATCAAGACCTCGTGGACAAGAACAACAATAATACTTACATGAAAACAAGTGTGCAACAAAAGGCACACATACATATATACCAATGTTTTAAAAGGCGTTTGAGGCGCACCCCTCAAGGCGAGGCGGGAAGAAAAGGCCCCAAGGCGTTATTTTTTGGTCAATTTCTAAGGCTTACCGCTTACGCCTCTTCTGGCTGAGACGAGTTTGAGGCGTTTGAGGCGCTATTTTAGTAAAACTACGTAGTTTTGATGATTTTTTGTTATTTTTTTTTTTAAAAGAAGTAATAAACCCTAGTCCCAAACCAAATAGCGGCTGCAAAGACATACGAGTTACGACCAACAGACAGAGAGAGATAGCTGCGCACGAGATTGAAGCTTTATTCGTCGTTCTTCTCCATTCCAAGCCCTAAAATCCTAAATACATCATTCTTCTTCTCTCTTTGTAAGTATTATGGTGATGTAGTACTTTAATTATGTAGTGACATTGTTATTTGTTATTTTGGTGTGATGATTTGAGATTATTATTGTATTTGTGAAGTTATTTGCACTTTTAGTAATGATTATCAGTATTATGATAGTTCTGTGATTTTTTAGAAAAAATTTAAAAAAAAAAAAAAATGAGGCTTTCGCCTCGATGCGCCTTGAGGCCTTCGCCTCGCCTCGCCCCGCCCGGGCATAACACCTCAAACCCGCCTCGCACCTCTTAAACAATTGATATACATGCATATATGCATGTATTTATATGTACTTGTACCAGTTTAATGTTCTATTCCACCCTTGACATGTCCATGACTTGACTTCAAGAATCTAGAAACCTACTAATGTGTCCATTGTGTAATACAACATAATTAGCGACATATTGCCAACACGTCACCATACATCAACACTGATAAGTGATAACTCGTTGAATATACCATTTTTTTATAACTTTTGTATACTGGTAATGAATCCAGACCAAAAATGGTACTTTATATTATGATGAGCAATAATACTAACATTGTTGTAGCTTTTAAGATTCCTGAATACTGCAGAAACAATGATATAAAGATACTAAGAGTGCGTTTGATAAAAAAGTTGAAAAATGATTGAAAAGAATATTAGTTTTAATGAGAAGTTGGAGAAAGAGAGAAGTGATTTGGAGAAAGAGAGAAGTGATTTGGTGAAATGTTCAATTACTTTTTGGGTTTCCAAGGAATTACATTCTCTGGGTGATGGGTAAGAAAAGTTTTTCCATGGAAAATACGAAAAAGGATGCAGAATGCATCACCAAATCACTCCTCTTCTTTCCAATTTTTCCCTATTAACTAATAGTGTTTTCAATCATTTTTCAACTTTTTATCAAACGGACCCTAAAAGGGAAAAAAATCACAAGTTGGAAAGAAAATTTTCTAAGGCATACCGCATTTGAGTGGAACGAACTTGAGAGGCTTGATAACAGAGCTGATCTCTCTATCAGGATAGTCAGGTACATTACAGAATGCGTCTTTGGCCCATAAAAGTCCATGGACTTCATCCAGTTTCTCTCAGCCAAGGAAGCATATTGCTTAACTCTTTGAAAAACACTACTTTCACCTTTGGACAGATTCTTTTTCTTCTGATCCGACTCTAAGAACTTCAAACAGCAATCCCTTTGGTAGCAAGCTAGCTGAAAATATGCAAACGCAGCCTCTTGTTTGCGTAACTCACCCAATGACTCGTACATAGACAGTGCTTCTCTTATGGCATCATTGGCTGAAACCTCATGCTTTGCAAGCCCTTTCTTAGTACTTCGTGCACTGGTGCTTGTACAATCCTCTGGGGCTACATAAACCTCGGTTGTTGTATTTTCTCCAGCTAAAAGCATACCAAGCCTTAGATACGTATGAGCAAACTGTGTATATGTTTCATTCCTCAAGCTAATTGAAACCGAATCTGCTTCTTCAGCTACAGCATTTAGTTCTGTCTTAGCTGCACCATAATACCTGAGGAGAAAACGTGTTGTAAGTCATCCTTTCACAATTAAATCGAAAGAAAGGACACCTTACTTCTGCCCAACACATTGAGGGTTTCCTCCACAATTTTCTTTAGACATAAGGAAACTTTTCCATGTTTGTCCACCACAAGGACACATCCCTCTTTTGTCAATTATACCCTTACGGCCTTACCAAACCTTATTTATAATCAACCTAGTGGAAGGGTCAACTTTTAAAAAACTCTCTCTAGAGTTCCAAGGGTCAAGAAAATGGAATTCGATTTTCTTCTCAAATTTATGTGTATATTTACAAAAAAAAAAACCTGAAATTGTAGGATTTTTTTTTTTTTTACTTATTTTTTAGTAATTGGCGGTGAAGATCGAAAACACAGACTACTTCAGTTTCAGGGGTATTTTTTTTTTTTTTGGGGGGGGGGGGGTTTGTTTGAAAAGAAGAATTAAGGAAGGTAGGTTCAGTAAAGAAAAAAGTATGCCCTTAATTTGAAATGAAAAGGTAAGGTCTTTGGATTTAATTGCGGAAGGAATCCTCAAAACCAATTGCCTCATACCTGAGTGATTCACAGTATTCTAGCTTTGCAGTCTCAAGCGCTTGTGCATATGCATTACGGAAGACTGCATGTTTCTTCAGACTTTGCATCTTTGCTACCATCTCTTCTGCCAAAGCTCGTCTTCCATGGCCCAAATTGCAGTAAATTAATATAATGTTGGTGTGGTCAGAAACTTCTTTAAATGACTTAACGGCTTCAACAAAAGCTACTTCGGCCTTGTCCAATTCTTTCCTTCCAAGTTGGATTCTACCCAATTCATTGCAAACCCATCCTTTCTTTTTAACCACAGAATGTAGTTCATCTGACCACGTTGGACGTCCACCCAATGCTTTTCTAGCCTCTTCATAACAGCTTAAGGCAGCTGAAAGATTACAATCTGCATCTCTAGATACAGAACCATGTATGTATTTGAATATACCACCATTCTTTTCCTTTCTCTCTCTTGAACCATTCTCAGCCGGTAAGCTATTATCATCAGCATCCATCGCTAACTCAGAATCTTTTTCAAGGCTATCACTTTTATTGTGCTTCAGATGTGCACTTTCAGAACTGTTGGCAGAATGGGGAATGTTTTTGGCAAATGATTTCTTACTCTGCTTACGGCCATAAACTAATGGGCGTGTACCTCCACTGCTACTAGCGCTGCTGCCACTACTTGCCCTATCATTCTGGCAACTGCAGTTAACCAAGGAGCATAAACTGCAATTTTGGTTAAACTTCCCCAGTTTCTTCTTGAGCCTTTCAACCTCCTTGAGAACTTCAGATGACATTTTTAACTCCCGAGTATAAGGTTTCTTCTCTGTTTGTATGGACAGGTCATTACCCTTTATCATATGGAACTCAACATAAACATCCCCAACTAAAGTCCAAGCCTTTGCCCAAAAGAGGTAAGTGGAAGAAACCCGTTCAAAAGCAAAGCCATCATCGTTCAAATCAGAGTTATTAACTGTGCGACCATTGATTTCTATCTCAGATGATGAATTACTAAGCATTGATGAAATAAATCTCGTGTCTTTGAGATGCTGTGGCATTGACCCATAAACCAAACAAGCTAATTCAACGACCTTCAATGTTTGATGCAACTGATCGGCATCTTTGTAAGCTTGTCCAAGTGCCAAATATGATTCTCCAAGCAACAGAACAAGTTTCCACAACTTGTCATCCAGTTTTGACGTCGGTAGCCATTCCCGAATGTCACAAACTTCAATGCAATCGGTGTCACCACATGCGCAAACAGAGAAATCCATTGACAAAGGTTGTGTTTCCTTTGTTCTGCCAGTATGGTCAAGCTCTGATTCAGTGCTTTGTAATTGGCGCTTCCATCTAAGGGACTTAATTGCTTGAGAAACGTGATGTATTGCAGCCAACTTAGAAGTAACCGGATCAACAACGGTTTGAACAAGAGGGGCAGGAGTTGTAGATATTTCGCAAACTGCCAAATTTTCAACACTAAAACTCGGCACAACTTGTGCATCTATTGAGTCTGTCTCACCAGATACTGTCAAAGTTCTGGAAGCAGATACGTTTTCATCAACAGAATTCACAGAAATTTCTGATTGATCTTGAAAAGCTTTTTCATCTTTAACAGGCACATCCTCTGCCATAACGAAACAGATTATTTCATGAACTGGCTCAAAAAAAAAAAAAAAAAAAAAAAAAAAGGAAGAGTGTGTTTGATTAAAAAGTTAGAAAATGATTTTATCACCCCACTAAATTTATGAGAAATTGGAAAAAGAAATGAGTGATTTGGTGCAATGTTATCTTACTTTTTGAGTTTTCCATGGAATAAAATACTTTGGGCAGCTGGTCAGAAAAAAAATTCCATGGAAATTAGGAAACGATGGAGAACCTCACCAAATCATTCATATTTTTTTTCCAACTTCTTATAGAAAATAGTTGTGTTTCCAATTTTTTACCAAATGGACCCTAACCATTTCAAAGGATTCATTCAAAAATACCACTAAAAGATTTCAAGGATTCTTCTTCTGCATCAGCAACTGTAGCTTCATGCTCTACAGGAAACATTTCTGAAGTTAAATCCAGCTCTTCATCATAATTTAAAAGGAGCCTCGCAAATTGTTCATGAGCAATTGCACGTACAACCTATTCACAGTAATCTTAGATAGTAAGTCTACTACTCTTTAATATGCTATAAATAGTTATAACAACAAAAATACAGCAAGAGTATAGTAAGTACCAGATGATCCGGTTCATCAAGGAAATCGAGACATTTTTTGAAGAACCTTGCGCATCTAGCCCTATTGTTGGTAGACTGCAGAAAACCATCTATTCTTAGCAACAGGAAATTAAAGGAATATTTTCTTTTTATTTATTTACTTTTTTTTTTTTGAGAACATGGAAAATTTTGTAAAAGAAAAAGGAAAAGCATTCCACACCATTGAGAGTGAAAGCCTGTGAGCAATACGATACAAGAGGGTCCCCAGAGAAAGTAATGAATCACTTCTCCCTCTATGGACTAAAGATGGTAGAGAGTTTGAGCTATCGTCACAGTCATCAGAGGAATGGCTCTTGGGGATAACAGACAAGTCAAAGAGTTGCATAACATCTTCTCCAGCACTTTTGTATAGCTTTAAAATAAGAAATCAGAATTAATCAACATATATATATAAACAATATACTAGAAAGTTCATATGCATATATCACCACAGCAATGAATTACAAAATTACCCAATAAGCACCAGGGTCTTGCTTGCAATTTTCCTGAAGGAACCTTAAAACAGAATGACCATTATGTTGAACAACATGAGGATTGAAAGCAGGAGTGCCATCCTCGGAAACACCCTTCGATAAAAAAATTTCATTCGTTTTCAAAAGCTCGTACCCCTGAACAACGCCGTCTTGATGATAACATATGGCCAATTCAGGAACACTAGCCATGACATTATCAAGCCAGGCTTCAAGCCACGTTAATGGAGTTACCTATTAAAATGAGGAGAATATTAAAGCAGGTGAAAAGGTTAAAGATTGAAGCCTATAAAGCACGGATACTTCTTAGAGGGGCCATGAATTCATATCAATATTTATCAGATACGGACATGCTTCCGCTACGGTACAATACATATCGGAACGCATATTTTTTTTTTGATAAGAAACAAGCTTATAAGAAACAAGCTTATATTGATAGAAGAATCAAGTACAAGCAAAGGAGAACTGGAAGAGGATGAGGAATCCACTACCCAGCAAACCGAAAACAAAAATGATACAAAAAAAAGTATCACTAGGCACTAAAGAAAGCTGCGTCATGACAGAAACTAAAAACTGACTATTCCCATCTAATACAAACTACTAGCATCTCCAGATTGTGAACTTAGAAAATAAACTCTCAACCTATCTTAGACCATAGCAGCTGCCCAATCTCTCTGAATCTCAGAAATAGATTTTGGCAGCTGACCATATCGGAACGCATATTAGAGAAACCTGATTTTTATTTAATTTATTGAAATTCAGATTTTGCGATATATGCTTGGATACATTTGTAGATTAATTTGTAATCTTAAACCCGAAATTAAAGCATCTGCATTGTTGCACTTCTAATATATAGGGAAGGCCAACAGCAGACATTGTAAACTTTTATACTTATCAAGAATGAAATAATATCGTGGGATCATCCAAGTGTTCCAAATACCAAACTATTTCTCACAAATTTGTTTTTTGCCAAACACTTAAGAGGCTAGCACTTGGCTACCTACAATGATAAAAAAATAAAAAAAAGATAATAGTTTTTTCCATTGTTATTTTCATGTAGCATTATACATATATGTAAAATATTTAACAGTACCCCAGAGGTACCTGTATCCTATTTTTGTTAAAAATATGTATCATCATATGCGTATCGTATTCCTATCGCATATCCTGCCCGTGCTTCTTATGAAGCAAGTGATATTAAATCTAGTCGGTTGACTACCCACCTGTCTTGAGACATCCCATAAATGCAAGCTCACTGCAACATATTTCTCGTTACTGAATATGAGCAAGTCGCTACCCAGAAGCATACGAAAGTTGTGAAATTGCCAAAACAAAACCCTTAAGAACCCATCGTCAGAAACTCTTCTGTATTTTTCGGACTCTTGCAACGAAGATCTAGGCTTCTCTTTAACTTGTGAGACCTTTTTTGCATTGTCATGACCTTTGTTTCTCTTAGTTTTCTTACTTCCCAAAAAGAAGCTATCTTGTTTGACCTTTGGGTAATCTGAACCGATGAATCCTTCCTCTTGAGCAACATCATCTGGCCGTCCATAAAACTTGGATTTATATCCTTGTACTGGATGATCAGAAGTCTCCCTAGACTCAAATTTCCCGGGAAGAGCAGAAGAGTTTGACTGCTCTTCTGATGGGACATGATGAGCCGTTGGACAATCACAAGCCTCCATCCTAACCGAATGCATAGCAAAATTCAAAAACAATGATTTGTCTGCACACTTTGATTGGTTGTTATGTCGGCGAACCAACTTTTCTCCCTCTTCAACATCAGGTCTGCAATTCAGAATATCATTAAGATTGTAAAGGATTTAATGATAGCAAAGTAGCAAATACAGCCAAAATAAATTAACATACCCACTATTCAGAACTAGTGTCCGTCCAATACGATGAACTGCAATTGACAATCGAGCCCTGGAATATGGCATCTTAAATATTTGCTTCAAAACGTCAGCTGGAGCAATGACATCAAGCTCATCTCCATACTCCACCAAACCAGTTACAGCAAGGGCCTCTCCCTTCCTACTAAGATTTGATGTAATAGCTTCCCCTTCATATGGTAAATCTGGAAAGTATCAACATAAAAGTTATCTTCAAACTTTTAGGTTCTGTTTGGTTCGTTATTTGTAGCATTCTTGGAATCCTAAATTCCCATTCATTCAACATTTAGTCAGAGTTTTTAAAAGGAACCCAAGATTCTTCGGAAAGGAGAATTCCCCAAATCCATTCCCCTATTCAATGGCCGGAAAGCTAAGAGTATTCCTGGGATCCCTTATTAATTTTTTGTTTTTTGACAAAATTAATCTTTAACAAGTAACTAAAAAATTTTCTTTTACATTACAATAAAGTAATATTGCATAAGATATAATAATATCCTATCTATATTTATGTTTAATAGTATATTTGGAAATTATTCTCAATAAGAGGAAAGGGAGTTTCCGTCCTAACAAAACACTAGCAAGGAATCTCAAATTCAAAGAAAGGATATTTCTTGGAATCTAAAATGTCAATTCCTTTCCTAAGACTAGAACTAAAAGACCTCCAACGATCTCTCCATTGGGCAGGCATGTTTCAATGTATCGGCCAATACCTACCAGTTTAGGCGGGAGGAGAACCAAACCGTGATGCAATACTGTTTAAGACTTTTAAGTGACGGTATGTTATGTAATTGCCCGGTCATGCCAATATTTACGGCTGAACCCACCAAAACCGTGCCAAGTCACCAAAACCGAACTAATACACACCGAGTTTACTCGGTACCCGTGCAAAAAAAAAAGAAAAAAAAATAATCGCGAAGGAGAAGTGACTAGCAGTAAAAGATGAGACTTTTTTTTCCAGCTTTGGTTCAGGTCATAATCTTTCTTAACAAGAATCTTTCAACACATTATACATGAAAAACCTATGAAGCATAGACGTGACACGCGTTTCGACACGACACGCGACACGCGATTTTTCCAAAATGTAGGACACGACACGAGGGGGGACACGTTCTTAATTAATTAATTATATATATGCAATAAACATTATCAATATTTAAGAATTCAATCAAATGAAACTAGATGTGTATATGTAGAGAAAGACGTAGATAGAGATAGATAGAGACGGAGATGGAGATGGAGATGGAGATGGAGATAGATAAAGTGTCAGGTAGTCGGTTGAGGGTTACTCTATTGGTGAGTTGTGGGCGCGTGTTGTTTACGTTTTCATTGTGTAGTGGTATCGTTCATGGAGTATTGCAGTTAGTCAGTTAGCCTGCCAGATAATCTAAAGCTGTCAAGCACGTGCTAGCTAGCAAGGGGCAGTTAGAGGCCAGTTGTAGGTGTGATATAAAGTGTTTTAGCCCTGTATCTCATTGACTCTCTGATGTATGTTTCCATTTCTTTACTATCAATAAAATTGTTCTCTCTTCATTTCTTTTGGATCAACTGCTCAAGCCTACTCTAGGGCTTGACATAGAGAGAGAGAGAGAGAGTAGCGTACCTTTTATGGGATGCCGGAGAGAAGTCGTCAAGTCATCGACGGGAAGTTGGGGCTGAGAAGTCGTCAATGGCTGAGAGTTGGGGCTAGGGTTTTGTTTCGATGGTGGCTGGGGAATGGGGGCTAGGTTTTACAGGAAATAGGAGATGATATTTGTTATGTTTGTTTTATTATTATTTGAACCCTATATATTTTTAGTTATTTCTAATTTGACCCCTTTTCACGTGTCCTTCATGTGTCCGACTAAATATATATATAACACGTAGCCTCCAAGAGAGTGTCCGTGCTTCATAGTGAAAAACCAATGCATGCTTCACACATGTACCCTTACCCCACTTGTGGAAACTATCAACCTTTTTCGTATCCTTACCACATGAGTGATGCTGATGGTTTTGATACATATCGTATTCTAGACATAACTGAACTTATTTTTGAGATATTTGTGGCTAATAAGATTGTATTTCTTATACATTCTGTTGAACAATGTTGAAACAGAGTATCATCCAATTGCGAAAGATGTTGGCATTACAATGTAGACAACGCAATTTGTACTAGATGATGGTATTATGCTCATCTAACTGATCCATCTTATCGATCTCGTCCTTTTAGAATTTTTCTAAATCTTTTTCACAATATTTTGGGCCTTCTAAATAGTAAATAGGTACATATCGCCCAAAACCAAAACCAAGTTGAAAATTGGGCGGCTGATTCTGCACCCAAAACCGCTACTTTGAAACATGCCTTCAAATTGAGAAAAATGGCGAAGGAAGGTGATTACTTCAAAACAATTTTACAGAAGAATATAGATTACCAGCACAGAAAGGACAAGTAAGCTTCTCTTAAGAATCTAAAATAGGAAGGGCACTATCAGAATGAATGAGCGAAACTAGAACTAGCTTGTGCTGTAAATGTTATAAAGTAGTCGCTGCTAACACGCCCAGAATAAATCTCAACTTCACAGTGACAATAACACGAGAGATCCAAGAAGATTCAGTCGGTCCAGATATTTGGTCCAGTGGGACTTTGTTCAACAGAAAGTAACTTGACAAGCTAAGTGGTTGTATCAACAATTACATACTTCTAGAACCATCGCGTATGCAAATCACCACTCAGACGACTCTGAGTAATTATGTATTTAGGACCATCAGGTGCAAAATTTAAAAAAGCCTAAAAAACTGGGCTATTTGGGTCAGATAGATGCTTTGTTGTCAAATTTCAGGTTCAACAAATAGTAGTTGGCCCATATATATTTTTCTATATTAACTAATAACAATGAAAGATCAGATAACACCCATATCCACTGAGATATGACAGACACTAAATAAAGAAATTGCATGTCATAAACAGATAATCCTTAGTTAGGCTAGTCATAATGCGGCCATGTAGATAGTTCTACTCCAAAGGGTTAACTCCTTGAAAAATATCAAAACAATATGCTCATTCGCTTTTCTTTTTTGAAGTGGTACACAGATAGATCCGGAGTTTGAACCACAAGGGATGGGAAATGGATGGGCACCATGGTTCGAACTTCAGAACTTGCCCCTATAAGGACAAGGAATTACCACCCTACTAGCCTGCCGAAAGTATGTGCCACAATAGCCTTTATGTCTGCATTTTAGCAAAACCAAATCTTTCTAAGATAACAAAAACAGCAAAATTCTATTACGGTATTACCCTCAATGTTGCATGAAATCATGAGTACTGCAGTTAATTCAACAAGTCCAAATCCTAATATCCTGCTTGTAGTTAGTTTTTATGAAATCATGAATCAAAAGGAAGCCCTCATGTCTAGCATTGTTATTCTAGGTTGCTTGTATAAAACCTTGTTCTACAATAATCACACAAAATAGAAATTAAGAATTTTTCACTCCTAACACATTTTCCTCACTGAAGCATTAACACTACATTGTGGAGACCTGCAATCTGAATCAATAACTAAACGGAATCTACCCATCTAGGCTCCCAAACCTTAAAACGCCTCCAACTTTGCGCTCATACCATTAAGTCTAACAATATACTCCCTCCGTCCCTAATTAAGAGACCGTGTATCACTGCACATTTCTAAATTCATCATAATCAATGGTTTAGAACAAAACTTGTTTCTATCATAAGTTTTGGCATGTTGATAATGTTCTGAGAAGGAAAGTGGACTCTTAACAAAATAATTTGTCTCTACATGAAGTTGAAAGACTCATGGGAATCCATTTTTCAAGGCACAGTCACTTCACATAATAATTAATTAACTAGCCAGCCTCAAAACCAACTTCACCTCCATCACCAAAAGATAAGCAATCTGACTGCTAAAACACACCCTTTTGTCTCTTTATATTTTGTTGAATATTCCTATTTTTAGGCCCCGACATAGCTCATGTCTATATATTGGAACATATTAATAATTGTTTCCTCATAACATTCTCCGCAAGTAGTCACTTCTCATTGCTATCACAATTCATCCGCTTATTCTTTTCCATTGTCATGAAGCAAATTTTCTGACTAGACACTTCTCCATCCTCGCCTAATTAATACTCTGATTTGTTACTTCTTATATCCAGTTGCCATATGTTTCATCCATATCCTATATCCTATTGATTGGATTTCTCTAGCTTACATCACTTTGCTTCCGATCTCTCCTCCTCATCCTTTGATCCACTTTGAATCTTTTCAATTCAGATGATGAGGCGTAATTTCTCCTGATTCTAAACCAAGTGAAAAGGCATTGAGAGTAATCGGAGTACAAAGAAATTTGAAACGATTTACCACGATTGTCAGAGGAAGAAAAATATACCAGTATCTCTCTTCTTTGACAATGGTTCCACAAAAGAGTAGGGGAACTTTAATCAAAGAAGCAAGTCTAACAAGACTAGATTTCCATGTATGAGACCAACATTTACGTGTCCGAAAATTTTTGTGCCAACGATTTTAAGTATAAATTCTTTTTTTAAACATGTGTCCAACACCTCGTTTCCTGTATCTTGTACATGTGTCTAACTTCTTGGATGAATGTGGCCATCAAACTTAAATATTAAGACACAATTTCCCATTTTGTATAATTACAAGAAGAATCCAAAAGTAAACTACAATCATAGAAGTATGTTTTTTACAGTGTTACGAACCATCTTATGCAAAAGCTTAAGCTGTTAGGCAGTGGCCAACAACGTATATCATGCCCTCCAACACTCCCCCACGTGTGATCCCCACTTGCATGTGGAGAGACAAACCAAGGCAAGGTAAACCTACTGCACAACCACAACAAAGTGCATATTGCTCAACAAAGGGAGAACAAATGGCACAACCACTACAAAGTGCATATTGCACAAACAAAGGTGAACAAATGCAAGCACGAGTACTTGAACCCACGACCTTGCATAAGCTAAAATCCAAATACCATGCTAGAAACCATCTCACCCAAAACTTTAAATTGTGAGGTGGGCCAACAATGTATATCATGCTCTCTCATAGAAAGATTTTGCTAAAGGTGTTTGCATTAAAGGGGATAAGTAAACATCTTATTTAGACTTATATGATATACAAATATGTGTGGAGTGGTATTCCGCCTCTTACTCTTCATTGCTTGTAATGTTGATAAAATCCATTCTTGTTTCTGATAGAAAACATATATGTATACATACACAATATTACATTATCACTTGCCCGTATAAACATCTGCATACCTATATTCAATGTTGATTTTATTTTTTCACGTATTAGTGGTGCCTCATTGTCCAATTCCAAGATTCGCAACCGATATACAATCTAGACTACCTTGTGCTAAAGAAGCATTAAATTTGCTACTCTCACACCCTTGTGCTCTAAGATGAGAATCATCTTCAAGACCAAATACATCATCTTGAGAACTCTAGTATAGAACAACTACTTGCTCTAGTATAGAACTCTACATGCTTATTACCAAATTTTCTTCATATCAATAAAACAGGCAGCAATATTACACTTTCAATACATTTTTTAAGATATTTATGCCAAAATTAGAGCTTAGGTGGATCACATAATCAAAACTGCATTCTGGGAACACAAGAAATCTTAGAGAACCTTTTGAATGAATAGCATATACTGTAAATGAAGATAACAAAAACAGCACAAAATTTTTACCTCCACCGGTCCTCGAGTGTGAGGTTCCAACTGGAAGAATCTTCTCGGGAAATTTCGGAAGAAGAGGCGGCATGTTGAGATCAGTCTCTGTAGGAATCATTTGATACCGCGGAGCTCCTCTCACCCTAAAATCCAACATAGAACAATTAGCCAAAAAAATACTATTTAGTGTCCCCAATTCACAAAAACAAGCAATTAATAAAGAGAAAATCAAACACTCAAACATATACATAAAAAGTAGGACCGTTCATTTTGAAGGGTAAATGGATGAAATCTTTCGCAACCATGCAAAACTAAAGGAATGAGTAGATTATATCAATCAAATATCAACAAAATATTCAATTTAGAAGACAATGAGATGATCGTATAAAATTCGATTGCCAAAAATGATCTACTCATTACCGAGATCATCTCCACCAACTTTCACATAAAAATTCACCGGCTTATCCCTCAAAACAGATGATCCTTCTTTTTCTTAAAGAGAGAACCAACGTCTTTAGAGCAAGACTTTACATTTATATACATTAGAATCGGGGGCAAATGCAATGTGTGTGCAATATAATACCCAATAACTCCTCATATTATTTACATCATATGGTATTTGGTTAAGCAAAAATAGCTTGAGTTTTTTAGGTTTAAGGTCCCTGTCTATGCAAAACCTGCCAAAAGTCCTACTCTCACTTTATATATGGTAAAAATAGATATAACGCGCATATTTATACATATTATATAGATATACTAGACTCTGAAGCACACGTCATAGAAGTATATGTGTTTGGTTAAGCGATAGAGGGTGCCTTTTCTAAGTTTATGTGTTAGAATCCTAAGCAATTTTTCTTTATTTTCTATCATACGAATGATATTTTAGTAATTTAAGTGTTAAGCACTCAAAGCTCTAATAAGTTGTTTGCTTTTTTCAAATTATTAAGAGGTTAACCGTTATCTTTTCAAATGATTATTCAGCATTACGAGGTATAAGCCTCGTTGAATGCTTAATTACAAATTTAAACAATTGATTTAAACAAAACTTAATATTCAGAGGTTTATTCAAAATTAAAACAAACAACATCTTCAAAGTTTGAATTCGACATTCGGTATTCAGCACTCAAAAAAACAAACGTACTCTAATTAAGAATATATAGAGAGAGAGGGGGGAAAGGGTTACGTTTGGGAAGAGGGAACGAGAGCAGCAGAATTGAAAGAGTGGAAAGATTTATCAGTGGGAACAGGAATTGATCCACACAGGAAACCAACTGGTTTCGGCGTCACGATTTCCAATCGCCCGACGCACTGAAGCTCTCTCGATCCATCGGAGCAAGACGATGATGCCTTCTCCTCCATTTCAATTTCTTCTTTCACTGACTCAGCTTTCTAGGGTTTTTACTTTTAGCTGTTCAGAGTGGTTTCTTTTGTCTTCATCTCTCTTTACGCACTTTGAGGAAATTTGTGTGTTTGTATCGAGAAATTTGTAGTTGAAATGTTGAATGATATTTTTGTTTCTAAAGTAAAATAAGAAAAAAAAAATTATTGCAGCTTAATTAGCTACCGCATACTGCTTGTCGCCCACCGGTGGGACAAATAAAATATTATCTCTTATGATTATTATTATTATATTATTATAAATTATGGAGCAACTAATAATATTAATTATTTATTAATTATTATTTTTGTATATTTTTAGTAGTAGTATTAATTACTTTTTTTATATTCATAACATATAATAAAATAGAGTAAATAATTCAAATTGTTACTAAATTTTTTATTCGATATAACTTTAACGGAGAATTTTCAGGTGCGGATTACTGTTCACGGACCATCCGTACCGATTGGTCCGTTTGGCACGCTTCCCGATAAAATTTTTTGATAAAATTTTGTGGAGATGTTCTTCATCGTGTGTAGAACATCTCCACCAAATTTCATCAAAAAATTCAACCGGGAAGTAGGTTAACTACATGATTGAAAAATATTGGATTTTATATATCTATTTCTGGACCAGTTTTTTTCAATCATGTAGTTAACCTACTTCCCGATTGAATTTTTTGATGAAATTTGGTGGAGATGTTCTACACACGATGAAGAACATTCCCATAAAAATTCATCAAAAAAATTCATCGGGAAGCGTGCCAAACGGACCAATCCGTACGAATGGTCCGTGAATAGTAATCCGTATAGGATAGGGACTCTAACTTTAACTATCAAACTTTAGTTATTTAAATTTGTAGTGAGTGTTATTTTAGTCATTTCTTTCAATTTGTTTGTTAAAGTGAATGAAATGAAAGTATACACAAGGTACATAAATTTATTTAAACCTATGTTATTATGTTTGTTGAAAATATTAATATATTTTATACACCATGTGTGTTTTCATTTTGGCAAAAATTATCAGAAGTAAAGACTGTTTTATTGCAATATGACCAAAATAACATTTTACGAAATCATATGCCACACAAATGCATCAAATTTAACATCCAAAATTGACGGAATGATCAAAGTGGTACTCGCTCCGAAGTTAGATGAGTAAAGTGGTTTGTTTTAAAGTTTAATGATCAAAATGATATTAGATTGAAAGTTTACTAGCCATTTGAATTGTTTACTTAATAAAATAGTAATTCTACAATTTTTTTAACTTACTATTTAGTATTATAGAAAAAGAAGCAACATTTAATATATATTTTTTTGAATTACTTAAAATTAGTTGTCTTATTTGCAATTTGCCATAGCAAATGGCTTAAAGAAGCTTAAGCCCCGGGAGAATTCAGGCACTAAAGTGTTATATTATTAAAAGCAAAAGAGAGTATGAAAAGCCCAGACTTGGGGGCACAGAACGAAGTAAAAATTCAAAACAACAAAACTAAACAAACCAAAAGGAGACCACTAGCAAAATGAAAATAAAATACAGAGAGATTTTAGTTAGTGGAATCGAAATCTATAGTTATTAAGAATTGACATGCCTCTCCCCACTAAAGTAATTGTTTGTGAGGGAGCCGAATCACACCACAAAGGAGTCGATTGATCGAACCCTATAGAAACGATAGAATCTGCTACAATGTTACTCTTTCTATAAATATGAGAACAATAAAATTTCATGTTCAAAAGAAGTTGTTTGCAATTGTCCTATGTCGTGGCAACACGCCAAGGTGGGCGATAAGAAGAGGACTTCAAGCATTGAAGAGCCGCCAGTGAATCGAGCTCAATCCAGAGCCTTCGCTAACCACGTTGATGGGCAAACTCAATACCCTGAATAAGAGTCAAAATTTCTGTAAGAAAGGTCGTACGAATCCCAATAGAAAAACAATATGCACCAATAACAACCCCCATGTGGCCTTTAAAAACTCCCCCAGATACAGCTCTACCTTGGGTGTCCTAAGCCATACCATCCTTATTTAATTTCACCCACCTAAGCTAAGGAAGAAGCCAATGAATTGGGATAAATAAGGGGGCCCGATGAGGCTTACCCTGCACACCAAGACCTCGAATAATAGAAAAGTCTGACACAGTATGACCAATATGACCCTTGACAATGATTGAGACCTTACATAGCCATCCTATTATGAAAGTTAGGTAATGATGAAAGATGAATTGGCGTTCTTGGAAGATTCGCATATTGCGAGCCTGCCAAATGAAATCTCACGTATATAACACCGCAGCCACCCATAACTGAAAGATTTGAGGACAAAATGATCAACTCGAAACGAATAGCCACATATCCATAATCATGTCAAACATGTGAATTGGCACAGCAAAAAGGCTACAAACAGCTCGTCAGGTCTCCACCGCAAAAGCGCAAGTAAGAAACGAATGCGATATAAACTCCAAGCTACTCTGGCATATAGGACACCTATTAGCCATATAGTGGCCATACATCTGTAATAAGTCCTGGGTAAGTAGACGCCCATATAATAACCGCCACACATAGGTAAAAATACATGGAGGGATGTGCGGGCTCCACAGATGATGCACCCAAGAAACTTGAACATACAGCTGAAGAAATTGAAAAGCATCACGGAAGGACAAGTCACGAGTAGAGGAGTATGGTCAAATAAATGTATCATCAACATCACAAATAGGAAGAGGAACCTTTATAATGCTGTCAGCAATATTAGGAAAAGTATCTAAAAATTCAGTTGGAATATCTCATTTTCCATTAGTAATAAAGTCGTGAAAATGGGCGAGAAGGTCCCTCCCATCCTTAATCTGAAGTGTGTGTAAAAGGGTATCACCAAGCCAATTGGAGCACCAAAACTTGACAGAATAATCGTTTTCAATGATCAATCTAGCATGCAACTCAATGACAGAAACAGCCTCACGAAAACCCGGTCATAAAGTAAAAAGTCCGATATTTGGTCTATAAAGAAAACTCAAAATGAGCATGCATGAAATCCCGCCAACTGGACGAATTGTGGATAGCGTCCTACATAAAGCGAAGAATGCCTGCTCTATTGAGAGGACCCAGGGCACGAATACCAAGACCACCTGCCTCCTATGGAGCACAAACTTTATGTCAAGCGACCATAATCGGCTTTAAGACCTGAGGATCACCTATCTAAATAAAATTGCGCATCCATGTATCTAGCTGGCGAATAAGAGAAGCTAGCCACTTATAAACCATGAAGTTGTGGAGGAGAATTGGCTGAACAACTACCTTAACCAACTGCACTCGACCTGCCATAGAGATCAACTTCCCCACCCAACTCGCCATCTTAGCCTTAGCACGATCCGCCAAGCCTTGCAAATGGACCTGCCGCGATTTTTTATGAAAAATAGGAACACCTAAATAATTAAAAGGGGCCTGACCAATGGGAATACCAAGAAGTGAGATAATCTGGTGTGAACGACTATGAGCCCCTTTACCAATGAAAACCTGCGACTTCAGCTTACTCACTATCTACCCCAAACAAGTACTGTATTTCGGAAAAAGATCCATGAGACTCGAGAGTGTAAAGAATTACCCCGACAAAAAACCATAATATCATTAGCATATATCATATGAGTCAGCGCCTCACAATTACGAGGAGAAGACATATGCCAAACATGACCTTCATCTACCATGTGTCTAATTCCACGGCTTAATACATCCTCAGCAATACAAAATATAAGTGGAGAGAGATGATCACCTTGCCGAACCCCTCTAGAACAAGCAAAATAACCATACGATATCCCATTCACCGCAATCAAAAGACAAGCCAAATGTAAAATAGTATCAATCCAAATGATAAATCTATCTGCAAACCCAAAGCAACGCAAAACCTAAAGTAAAAATCCCCAGTCCATAGTGTCAAAAGCTTTAGCAATGTCAAATTTAATCCCAACATTACCACCAGTAATTTGGCGATCCAGCATATTATAACACTCAAACACCAAACCTATAGAAATGTGAATATGCCTGCCCCGCACAAAACTAGTTTGTTCAGGAGAAAAAATACGAGAAGTAATGCCACCTAGCCTATTTGAAAGAATCTTAATGATGATCTTGAACGCAAAGTTGGTCATGGCAATCAGTCGAAAGTCAATGATACGACCTGCACCTGGCTTATTTGGAATAAGAGCAACGATATTGGAATTAAACCTTTGGGCTATGCAACCTTGCTCAAAGAACATCTTGACTGCCTTCACCACATCCCTGCAGATAATAGACTAACAAGAACTATAGAATAAACCAATAAACCTATCAGGTCCAAGAGCAGAATGAGGATTCGTAGAGAAGACAGCCTACTTAATCACCTCCTCAGACGGAACCACAAGTAACATATTATTATCCTCTATCATAACCAACTGAGGGACAACTCGATCAACTAGACCCGTTTGAACACAAGGTTGGTCAGAAATGATATAGAGAGGAATATTAGCTAACAATATGGGAACCCAAATATGCCGGTTCCTCAATTTTCCTATCTCCATCTCGAAGCAACTGAAGACGACACCTGGCCACTCTGTGAAATAAAGAAGTATTGCGATCTCCCTTAGAAAGCCAACTCATACAAGCCTTATATCTCAAGAAATTTTCCTCATCCCTAAGAGCGTCAAAATAATCTTTTTGAGTACCTGTCTCAGCCTAAAGACGGGTTTCAGTGGCACCATGAATGTTTATATCCATCTAAATGTCATCCAATCGTATTTAGTTCTTATTAACTCTTTCATGAACCAACCCAAAATGCTCCCGGTTCCAAATACGAAGTTGTTAGCAAATGTACTTAAGCTCAGAGCTAAGTACATGCATAGCATCTCCCGATGGATTAACCTCTCCCCATGTTATTGCCACAACTTGATGAAAATTTGATTGATCGACCCATGCAGAAAGAAATTTGAAGGGATGAGGTCCCCCAAGACCCTTACGCTAACAAAAAAGAAGCATAGGGCAATGATCACTAACTACCAGCGTCAAGGCACGACAAGTCAATGTACCCAAAAAATCTAACCACTGCTCACTACAAAAAACGCAATCCAATCTCGATTCCCTGCTACAGCGATGCCAAGTATAATAAATCCTCGTATGCTCAAGCTATGTTAAATCATAATTAGAGATCATACGAGCAAAGTCATCACACTCTCGAACCAAAGTTCAACTGACTCCACGACGATCATTAATACTAAAGATAGCATTAAAATCACCCCTAATAGTCCAAGGCTTAGCAGGACCACTCAAAGCTACTAACTCGAACCAGAGATTTCTACGACGAATTAGGTCATTACTAGCATACACAAAAGTCAGAAGCATGGGTGTTGATGCCCTAGTAACCATAATAGAACCTGTTGAGATGAAAAACTAATTAGTTGTAGGGTATCAACCCTGAAGGAACGAAAAACCCAAATAGACGGTAAAATGGTCAGACCCTTGTAGTTTGGTCCCCTATCATTAGTCGTCACCGAGTCTAACTGAAGAGTATTCCAGTAACCAACTAAAATAGAAGAATACAAAATCTTGGTTCAGCAATACAAACAAGATCTGGGCGATGCTTGATACAAAGAGTTTTATGCTCATTTTTGGCCCCCTGTTTACCGATGCCATTCGTATTCCAATAAAGGAGTTTCATTTAGAACTATAAGCTAGGTTCCTACGCGTACGAGGAGCTTTAGGTATTAAGGCCCCCTTTACTTTTTGGATTTCTTACTACTTCTGATTCTCACTGATACGACGATGGGTCTATTTAGAGACAACAATATTATAGTCAACTATTTCAACCCGGGTCAAAGCCATAGTGGTGGGAACACCTATGATAGAAGCAGATAACTTTGTACGAGAAGTGGTTGCGTTAATTGTACAGCTTAGCCCAGATCCTAGAGGATAGACCGATGCATCAAAATCTTCTGACTCACCCTTAGAATCTTCAGCTGAGCCCTCTTCCCTATTATTAATAGCACCATTTGGGGCATTCATCAAATCATCATCCGTAGGCTCATTCACCAGATGAGCCATGTGATGGGATGGACCTTAGTAAACTAACACCGACGGGTCTAATTGAACATCTAGACAAAAATGGGACTAGAAAATTCTTGTACTATGGTCAAGACAGGACATGAAGTATAGTGCAACGGCAGAACATGCCTCAAATCGTGGACCAAACATGTCCCTTAAACCATTGCCATACTCAAATTACCAGCAATATCTTAAACCAAGCTAGAACTCGAAACCATTGGCGCATCAACCGAATTACTTGTGCCGATAAAAATGTATGTATCTAAGATAACTAGCATAACCCGGGAGGTGGTAGCGACATCGGCAGAGATCGAGGGACGAATTGTCGGTGTGCACTCCTGTTTAGTCTGAGCCATTGGGCTCTTCCTTCTGCGGCGACAAGAACGAGAACGACCTTGTCGGCGATTAGAAGAACGAGCATGATCACATCCCCTCTTATCGGGTGGTATAATACTCTCCACCTGTCTACGGGCATCCCTACATTCAGAGAGCGTGTGGCCAACTAGTCGACAAAACGAGTAGTGTTTAGGTAGATTCTCATAAACAACCTCCACTTTATTACATACCCCAATCCTCTCTATCGTGAGCTCATAACGAAGATCTTTACTGAAATCAACTTCAACCAAAACTCGAGCAAATATACCTAGATCTTTAGCAGACGTTGTGTGATCTATACGTAGCGGAATACCCACTCCCTTAGCAATAGGGAGTAGAATATCAGTGTGCCAATAATGCAGAGTAAGTGATAAACAAACAAAAATGCTATATTTTATACCTCAAAGCTTCTTGGTAGTCCGTTATTATTGCCTAAACTATGCTAATATCATATTTTGTTTGCTTTATAAGTGAAAAGTGAAAATAGTGCAATTTTGTGCCAAATTTAACTAACAAGGCAGCAAAGATGTGTTAAGAAGCAATGGCAATTGTTCCAGTGGTTAGGAAAGCTTTAAATTAATGATTCATCATGTTCTAAGAGGTGTGGAAGTCCAAATCCAAGAAGTGCATTAATATTTAAGTGCGCGAAAAATCTGCTTTTGATCATTTAGGTGACAGTTCGGTATTTTGATCATAATGTTGATCTCATAACTCAGAATTTTGCATTCTATATATGGTTGGAAAGAAGACTCATAGGGATATAACTTTCATGTTTTGACAACCTTCAGATTCTATCATCTTGGTAGTGAAAAAATGCCTTAAACCTACTGCCTGTGCACAACCGCGAAAATGAGTGGTTGTATTTCTCTCTTACGGGCCCTCTCCCAAACCATTTATCTCATTATCCATAATATAATCGTACTTAAACATTCTCCAGTAGCCTATGTTTTTAATCATCCCATCAACTAAGCCCATTATCTCCTTTATCTTATCAAGCACCTTTCATTCCTAAAATTAACTTTATTGCTCTCCACTACATCTAAATTAATTCCTTTTCTAAGCCTTCTATATTTCTCCCCTAAAATCCTAATCCTTACACCTATAAATAAAGGCCCTTAGCCCCCATTCTAAACACACAACCACAAGAGCGAAATAAACTTGTGAAGAGATAAAGAGAAGGAGCCGCACACACCACCGCCAGAAGAATCATTCAACCGGAGTTCTAAATTTCAAGGAGAGTTTTATTTATTGCAATTTTTATTATTATTTTGTAAGTTCCTCTTTGATATTGAGATTAATATTTTAATTGAGCAATGAAATTTTATTTAATGCCATTTTTGTGTTCAATATTTATGATGGAAGGCCAATCTCCTTTCAAGGGGAGAGATGAAACCCCAATATTTAATTTAAACTTATATTATTGCATATTACACATGTGCTTAATTTAATAAAAAAATCCTATTGATTGACCTCCAAAAGAGGCAATCCAATTTAGTGTGATTATTGATTTGAGAAACAAACTACACACCATAGAATTTTCTTGAGTTGATTTTAATTACTAAATTATATTCTAAACTTTAATTGTTAATATGGATGGGTGTTGAACTTTTGTGTTTTCCTTAAGTGGTGATTCATTGGAAGCTTACTTTAATCCATGTTATTATTTTTATAAAAGAAGAAAGTTGGATTTTACAAAATATTTGAAAGATAAAAATTGGTTTTAAAGTTATATCTTGAAATTACTAGTTTACTTGAATATTAAAATCATGCTACATACCATAAATGACTCCTAAGTGTTTAAGTAAATTAGAATTTCTATTTTATCTTGGGTACATACATGTGGTAATGTAAATAGTTAAATTAAAGTAATTGGTGGTGAATTCTTAACCCTTGATTTCTCTCAATACTTGATTAATCTCTCTTGTGAATTGATAATTAGTTATTATTTAATTTTAATTTAAAAAAAAAAGAAAAGAAAAAGACTTTCCAAAATCAAAATTGGTTTTAATTTGGCAATCTTAAGTTTTTTCTATAATTTTCAATTCCTTCCCCTGAGATTTGGATTGACCCCTTATTTTCCCACTTTACTACGCCTAATTAGATTTTTGCAGATAATGGTTTTTGTTTGCAGTCTTGATACGACTAGAGACACGCAACAAAATGGCGCCGTTGTCGAATTGGTGAAAAAGGAAACAATTGAAGATTAATAGAGCTTAAAGATTCTCTTTGTAATAGATTAGGAAACTTTCTTTATTTTTATTTTTCCTTTTTAATTTTAGGAAACTTTTTTTTTTAGGTAGTTTATTTTATTTTATTTTGGATTGTAATTGGATATTGGATTTTTTAAATTATAATTTTATCTGGGGAGTCCCAGATTAAAGTTAAACAGGTGCAAGCATTTAGGGAAACTGAACAAACAGAGATTGCAGCTTTTGAGGAAACAAAAGAACAAATTTAAAGATTCTTTGTTTGGGTTAGTAGGACTCTCGGGGATGACTAAAATTTAGGAGAAATTTCTCCCCGATTGACTCAACTTCATCATCACCCTAGAGGTAAATTTTTTAGTCACTCGCGCCTCTCCTGTTAGCGAGTTCAATTCCTGCGTGCTCCAACTTGCTTACGTGCTTACTTTTCCGTATTCTTCATATTGTGCTAAAATTGAACCTAAGGCCTATACCCGGTCATTGAAACGAGTTGGCATTTTATCACCCACTCAATCACTTCTAATTGTTTGCTAACCCTAAGCTGTCACTTAATAAAATTAATCATCTAGCGAGCCAATTAGGGATCGGTGTTCATAAGACCTCTCTGAAAGAAGAATGTGTTAGTCACTCTAGTGAGTACCTATTAAATCAACAATGTCTAGAAAAGTTCTGGCACAAGACCCGAAGATGTCTAAGGAGGCAGGGATTTAAGTGGCCTCAGCCCCCTCGTCTTTCCTGGGAACTCACATGGTTGTTGATTTTGGTAGCCTTAACTGGTAAGCTAGCAATTCTATCTGGAAAAGATAGGAGCACAATTTTTTCAGGCGCACCAAGATATCGCGTTTTAAGCGCCTGCGGATAATTTAAATTGGACCACCCTTTCACACAAGCAAAGAAATCAAAACATTTGTGTTAGATGATGTTGTGTTAGGAATCCTTTTATGTGCACATGAGTCTTTGAGTCCTTGATTAGTAGGAGTTTTTTCATGAAAGTTTGGGCAGGTTGTGATTCTGCCAATCGTCTAATACAATCATCTAGTGAGTCATCATTACCATCTTTTGATTCACGTCCTATTTCTCCACCACATATTCTTGCACCTCAGCCGCCATTAGCCAAAAATGGCGGCTGAACGAGCCTTAAAGGTTTACTTTGCTCCCATTACTGCAAACCCGTCCACATGCATTGTTCTCCCACCCACTACGGCCACTCAATTCGAGATTCGGCATGCCACAATTTTTATGCTCCCAAGCTTCCATGGCTTGGATCATGAAAGTCCATACACTCATTTAAGTAAATTCCTCAATGTATGTGCTACTTTTAGAAATCAAAATTTAGATGAGGAAAATGTACGTTTGAGGTTGTTCCCTTTCTCCCTTCAGGATAAGGCATCTTTTTGGCTTAACTCTTTGCCTCCAAACTCCATCACACCTTGGGATCAACTTGTGAGGAAGTTCATGTCTAAGTTTTACCCCATGAGTAAGAACAATGAAATGCGCTAAGCAATTCAAGATTTTGTCAAAAATCAAATGAGCAATTCTATGAAACATGGATCACTTCCAAGATTTCATCATCAACTGCCCTCACCATGGTCTTGAAAAGAGCCGTCTAGTTCAAAGCTTTTACAATGGCCTGAACCCTAGTTCACGTAACATGATTGAGTCTATGCATAAAGGGAAGTTCATGACTCTGACCTCGAGCTTAAGAATTTAATGCATGGGTTAACATCTTTGACCAAAACTGTCGAGGCTTGGAATGTTCCATGAAGCACCACACTATCCAACCCACACCCGTCATGAGTGTCCACAATCAGCCCAACACTTTTCCATGCACCATTTGTTATAGTTTTGACCACATGGCACACTCATGCCCTACATTTTTTCCTAAACCTGAACCCACCATAGAAAAGGCTTATGAAGTCAATAATTATAGGAAACCCACCCCTGCAACCTTTAGTCAGCACTATAATCCTGAATGGCGAAATCACCCTAACTTCTCATGGAGGCAAGACCAACCTCCCATCCAGCAGTGTTCATAAACTCAAGTTAGAGGTCTTTCGGGTTTTCAATCACAGGCTAGGCAGTCTCACTCAAAGTTTGCCACCCAAAGTAATTTCCAGGGTCAATATCGTCTTCCATCCCAAGGAGGGAAACCTTTTATGTCTCAACAAATTGTCCATATGTCTGGGTCTTCATATGACTATTCTTAGCCACTTAGTGCTAGTCGTGAAATGGTCCCATAGTCTTTACACATTGCCCCTCAACAGCCTCAAAACCAGCAATTGAAGACATGTTTCTTCAGTTTATGACTAAACATGAACAGTCTATCCAGCGAATTGAGCAACATTTAAATCAAATTGATTTTAAGTGTGAAAAGGGTCATTTTCCTAGCCAACCAGTTGCTAATCCTAAAGGGAATAGTAAAGAATTTATTTTTGAGGTTAATTCATCCACTGGTCAGCCTCAATATCACGGTGAATTGAAGGCTATCACTACCTTGCGGTCTGGACGGCAAGTTGACAATCATGTTAACATGCCCCCCGAGTTTGATCCACCCACCATTCCTGAACCCACCCACCAGGAAACTATAGCTAAGATTCCCGAGCCTAGTTCATTAATCATTCAATCCAAAGGTTCTTCCAAGAAGAAACCTGATTCCACCCCTAAGGAGACCACAATTTATGTGCCCAAGGCACCGTTTCCTAATATGTTAGACCCTACTAAGCAAGCCAAACAATTTGATGAGATTAAGAAAGTGTTCCAAAATGTCCATATCAATATTCCCTTCCTTAGCACTATCCAGCAGATCCTCCCTTATGCCAAGATTTTAAAAGACTTGTGTACTATTAAGAGGAGGACTAATGTTCCTCGTGATGCCTTCATCGCTGAGCAAGCTACTTCTGTCATTCAACAGAAAGGCGTGGTCAAATACAAGGACCTCGGTCGTCCAACTGTTTCATGCATGTTAAGAGACAAGTACACTACTCATGCCCTACTTGATTTAGACGCTAGTGTGAAGCTTTTACCATATTCTCTCTACCAAGAGTTGGGTTTCAAGAATTTGAAGCCCACCCGAGTCACTCTGCAACTTGTAGATCGATCTGTCAAGGTCCCTCGTGGGATTGTTGAGGATGTTTTGGTTAAAGTCTCAAATTTTTATTATCCTGTAGATTTTATTGTTCTTGATACCCAAACATTTGATGACACTATCCCTTTAATTCTAGGTCATCCATTATTGGCCACTGCCAATGCGCTCATTAATTGTTGAGATGGGTCAATAACCCTAACATTTAAGAACCTAACTGTGGAAGTCAACATTTTCCAACTTATGAAACACCCTTCTGATGTTGACATGATAGAGGAAGTCTGTGTCATCGATACTCTAGTTCAAGATATGGTAGACCACTCGTTTCCAGACAATGTACTACATTAATGTATGAGCTATTTTGGCTCTACTTTTGATATAGATGATTTCATTAGTGAAGTCAATGCTTTGTTAGACTCCACCCCATCTATGGATCTTGGTCGTTGGGATGATCGCTTTAGTCTTCTTAAGCCTGAAGATCTTCTAGTTGTCCATAGTGTGCCAAGTAGTGGGCCCGTGAGTAATTCTATTCTCGAGTCTCCCATACCTAAGCCTGAGTCCATCTCCTCTCATGTTGAGACCTCACCAAAACCTTTGGACCTAAAACCTCTACCTTCTATTTTAAAATATATCCATCTAGGTCCAAGTACCAACCATCCTGTCATTGTTGCTTCTGATCTTACTTCAGAACAAGAAGCTCAGTTGGTTGATGTCCTTCAACAATACAAGTCTGCCTTAGGTTAGACCATTTCTGACCTCAAAGGTGTTAGTCCGGCCATTTTGCAGCCATCACATTCATTTTGAGGAAGCCGCAAAACCTTCTCAAGAACCGCAATGTCGACTTTATCAAGCCACAAAAGAAGTCATTCGTACTGAGGTGCTGAAATTACTTGATGCGGGTATTATATACCCAATATCTGATAGTCAATGGGTCAACCCTGTCCATGTTGTTCCAAAAAAATCTGGAATCATCGTTGTGAAAATAGTGAGAATGAGTTAGTACCAACCCGAGTCCAAACTGGGTGGCGAGTTTGTGTTGATTACCGAAAATTGAATTATGTCATAAGGAAATACCACTTTCTTCTTCCCTTCATTGACCAAATGCTCGAGCGTTTTGCAGGCCATTCATTTTATTATTTTCTAGATGGTTACTCTGGGTATAACCAAATACCCGTTGCTCCAGAAAACCAAGCAAAGACTACCTTCACATGTCCATTTGATACTTTTGCCTATTCTCGTATGCCTTTCGGCCTTTCCAATGCACCTGCGACATTTCAAATGTGTATGACCAGCATTTTTAGCGACATGGTGGAACGGTTTTTAGAGTTCTTTATGGATGATTTCTCTGTCTATGGTTCTTCATTTAATGAATGTCTATCCCATCTCAACATGGTCTTAGAGCGCTGTCAAGAAAAAAAATCTTGTCTTAAATTGGGAAAAATGTCATTTCATGGTCAAGAAAGGCATTGTCTTAGGTCATGTCATCTCTTCTAATGGGATTGAGGTCGATAAAGCTAAGGTAGATTTGATTTCCTCTTTCCCAATTCCAAAATCAGTCAAGGATATTTATTTCTTTTTAGGGCATGCAGGCTTCTATCGTCGCTTTATTAAAGATTTTTGCAAAATTGCTCGACCCTTGACCAATCTTCTTGCTAAAGATGATCCTTTTCTCTTTGATGAATCATGTGTTGCAGGCTTTGAGCATCTTAAGGCCGAGCTGACCTTAGCTCCAATCATTCGCCTTCTCGACTGGAGTGTACCTTTTGAAATAATGTGCGATGTATCTGACCAAGCCATTGGGGCTGTATTGGGCCAAAGAGTTAACAAACTTCCTCATGTCATTTATTATGCCAGTAAGATCCTTTACCCTGCCCAAGTCAATTATACCACCACTGAAAAAGAATTGTTAGCAGTTGTCTTTACTCTTGACAAATTTCGAGCCTACCTTCTAGGGTCCCGTGTCATCATTTATACTGACCATGTAGCTTAAGGCATCTCCTTGATAAAAGGGATGCTAAACCACGACTCATCTGTTGGATCCTTTTGCTACAAGAGTTTGCCTTAGCCATCTGAGATAAGAAGGGTACTGAAAATATGGTTGCTGACCATTTGTCTAGGCTTACGGTCGTCTCTCACGACAATCACATACCAATTTCTGAATCCTTCCCAGATGAGCAACTTTTTTCTCTTTCTCATTCTCCTTGGTTTGCAGACATTGTGAATTTTCTCGTTACAACCCAGCTTCCGAGCCATTGGACTAAGCAAGATAGATCCAAATTCTTGTCAATTGTGAAATATTACTCTTGGGATGATCCCTACCTTTTCAAATATTATCCTGATCAAATCATTCGTAGATGTGTCCCAGAGTATGAGTAGTCCAGAATCTTGTCCTTTTGCCATGATCATACTTGTGGAGGCCATTTTAGTTCCAAGAAAATCGCAGCTAAAGTTCTGCAAAGCGAATTTTATTGGCATACCTTGTTTAGAGATGCCCATGATTATTGTCGGGCCTGTGCGAAATGTCAACAATTAGGTCGTATGTCTCGTAGGCACATGATGCCTCTTACTCCCATCTTGATAATTAAAATTTTTGATGTATGGGCCATCGATTTCATTGGTCCTTTCCCGTCTTCTCATGGTTTCCAATATATCTTGGTTGTTGTGGATTATGTATCTAAGTGGATAGAAGCAATTGCATGTTGCACCAATGATCACTGAGTTGTGGTCAACTTTTTGAAAGAGTGCATATTTGCACGTTTTGGTACCCCTAGAGCTATTATTAGTAATAGGGGGAAACATTTTTGTAATAAAGTTTTTGAGCATCTAGTCAAACGGTATGGTGTCACTTACAAAGTTGCCCTAGCATATCATCCTTAAACTAGTGGACAGGTAGAAGTTTCAAATCGTCAAATAAAGCAGATTCTTAAAAAGACAGTCAAACCCACTAGGAAAAACTGGTATTTGCGTTTACCTGATACTTTGTGGGCTTATCGTACAGCCTTTAAGACTCCTATTGGCATGTCTCCCTATCGTCTAGTCTTTGGTAAACCTTGTCATTTACCTGTTGAACTTGAGCATAATGCTTATTGGGCCATTAAAACCCTTAACTTTAATCTGGATGATGCAGGTGAACATAGGAAGTTGCAACTTAATGAACTTGAGGAGTTGCGAAATGATGCTTATGACTTGTCCAAGCAGTATAAGGACAAAATGAAATGGATCCATAATAAAAGCATCCTTAGGAAAGAGTTTCACCCTAGTCAAAAAGTCTTGCTTCATGAGTCCTGACTCCATCTCTTTCCTGGGAAATTGAAAACCAGATGGTTTAGCCTATTCCTCGTCCTTTCCACCACACCTTATGGGGCAATCACTGTTGAAAACCCCAAAGATGGCAGTACTTTCCAAGTCAATGGTCAACGTCTGAAACCTTTCCATGAATTAACCACTTCCCAAGTTAAGCAAATTGATCTCATAGATCCAGTTTATCAGGATTAATCTTTTCGATCTATTTGGGGATAAAGCATATGTTCCATTCTTTCCTCTTGAAGTAGCCCTCTTTGTCTGGCTGAAGAGAGTAAATTTAGCGCTTTTGAGAGGCAACCCAATTGTTTTAGGATACCCACATTTTGTTTGGGGGTGGTCTTCATCCCCTGTCTTAGTTTGTTTATGAGTACATGTCTTTTTATGTCCGTTACTCTTATTATTATAGAATTTTATATTGCTTATGATATATCCAGGTTATACTTAGCATGTTTTATGCCCTTTCCTAGTAATTTCTCGGTATATTTTGATTGAGCAATCACCCTTGGTAATTCCTTTCCTCTCTTCTACTTGTATTTTCATCAACATCGAGGACGATGTTCCTTTTGTTTGGGGGTGAAAATTTTATCAAAATCATACCGCTTTAGAGGAAATTATTTTCAGAAACAAAATGTTTTTCAAAAGAATGGGTAATTTTTAAAATTTTAGGCTTTGGCAGTGTAGTACCTTATCCATGAAGAGACTGAATACTTGTGCTCATAAGAAGATTATGCTTGCTAATACTAGTTGAGATAAATAATACTATATAAGGCATATTGCACCATGAACTCTTAAACTTAGCACATTCTATGCACAAGCTGCATCATGATATTCTTAGTTGAAGAGAAAAATATTTTCTATTAACCCTGATAGAATAATCGTGGAGACTAAACCCTGTGAGTTTTAGAGCCTTTCACTTTTTAGAGAGTTATACACTAACTCCGAGGCATAAGATGCCTAAACTTTTACTGGATACCATATTAAGTCGTTGTAAGGTCAACCACTGAGAATGACATTTCTTTCAAGTTATAAAAGACACAAGCCTTGTAGTTTGTCCTGCATAAACCTTAGGGATGATAATAGGCCCTCATCATTTTTCATCAATCAATCCATCCACCCATTTGCATACACACTTGTTTCTAAGAAGAAAATGGTTGAAGTGTTAAAGATAAAAGACCTCTGCATTAATTGTGCTATTTTAAAGAAATATTGCAAAAAAATAAAATAAAAAATAGAATAAATATTTGAAGCACATGAGGTAAAAATATTATATAGTTATGACCACCTTCTCAGAAAACCCTTCATCCATATATCACCTCCATCATTATGTATCCCACTTCATTCTTAAAAGACCCATTTGACCTTTGGTGTAGGATAGATGAGAAGGCGCTGTGGTAAATACACTCGACATTCTCACTTAGTGGTTGGCATTCCTTTCATGAGATCTATTTTCTTTCATTATCCGCCTTTCATATGTTTATGTGAGATGTTTGAACTTGATTACACCTACTCTTTTTCCTTACATACAAAAATGAATTGTTAGCCCAGTCTCAGAGTTGTTCATTTCAAAAAGTTATATCCTGAGAGATTTGAAGTCAAAGCTTACTTTCTAGAAGGTGATCTAGGAGGCTCACTTAGATATAATGGTTATTACAGTGCAAGCTATTCACACACACGCTAAGTCATAGAAGGATTGTGCCTTGGTGCTGTTAGACTTATATACTTTTATTAGCTTGCATATATATTGTCTGGTGTTCTCTGAGATAAAATAAGGGAAGCATTGTTAAAGCCGCTTTTTGAAAAAAAAAAAAATCTTTTTTTTGAAGTTTATGGGTATCTTCTTTGTAAACCCTTATTGATCTCTCCATATTTGCTCGAGAACTAGCAAAAGGTTGTTTGGGGGTGGTGTGATAAACACCAAAAAATGCCATATTTTATACCCCAAAAACTTCTTGGTACTCCATTATTATTGCCTAAACTGTGCTAATATAATATTTTGTTTGCTTTATAAGTGAAAATAGTGCAATTTTGTGCCAAATTTAACTAACAAGGCAGCAAAGATGTGCCAAGAAGCAATGAAAATTGTTCCGGTGGTTAGGAAAACTTTAAATTAATGATTCATCATGTTCTAAGAGGTGTGGAAGTCCAAACCCAAGAAGAAGTGCATTAATATTTAAGTGCGTGAAAAAATTACTTTTGATCATTTAGGTGATAGTTCGGTATTTTGATCATAACTTTACGCTCAAAACTCATAATTTTACGTACTATATATGGTAGGAAAGAAAACTCAAAGGGATACAACTTTCATGTCTTGAAAATCTTCAAATTCTATCATCTTGATAGTGAAAAAGGCCCTAAATCTACTGCCAGCGCACAGCCGCGAAAATAAGTGGTTGTATTTCTCTCTTACGGGCCCTCTCCCAAACCATTTATCTCATTATCCATAATAGAATCGTACTTAAACATTCTCCAGTAGCCCATGTTTTTAATCATCCCATCAACTAAGCCCATTATCTCCTTTACCTTATCAAGCACCTTCTATTCTTAAAATTAAATTTCTTGCTCTCCACTACATCTAAATTAATTCCTTTTCTAAGCCTTCTATATTTCTCCCCTAAAACCCTAATCCTTACACCTATAAATAAAGGCCCTTAGCCTCCATTCTAAACACACAACCACAAGAGAGAAATAAACTTGTGAAAAGATAGAGAGAGAAGGAGCCGCACGTACCACCGCCGGAAGAATCATTCAACCATAGTTTTAAATTTCAAGGAGAGTTTTATTTATTGCAATTTTCATTATTATTTTGTAAGTTCCTCTTTGATATTGAGATTAATATTTTAATTGAGCAATGAAATTTTATTTAATGTTATTCTTGTGTTCAATATTTATGATGGAAGGCCAATCTCCTTTCAAGGGGAGAGATGAAATCCCAATATTTAATTTAACTTATATTATTGCATGTAGTACCCATGTGCTTAATTTAATAAAAAAATCCTTTTGATTGACCTCCAAAAGAGACAATCCAATTTAGTGTGATTATTGATTTGAGAAACAAACTACACACCACAGAATTTTCTTGAGTTGATTTTAATTACTAAATTCTATTCTAAACTTTAATTGTTAATATGGATGGGTGTTGAACCTTTGTGTTTTCCTTAAGTGGTGATTCATTGGAAGCTTACTTTAATCCATGTTATTATTTTTATAAAATAAGAAAGTTAGATTTTACAAAAGATTTAAAAGATAAAAATTGGTTTTAAAGTTATATCTTGAAATTACTAGTTTACTTGAATATTAAGATCATGCTACATACCATAGGTGACTCCTAAGTGTTTAAGTAAATTAGAATTTCTATTTTATCTTGGGTACATACATGTGGTACTGTAAATAGTTAAATTAAAGTAATTGGTAATGAATTCTTAACCCTTGATTTCTCTTAATATTTGATTAATCTCTCTTGTGAATTGATAATTAATTATTATTTAATTTTAATTTAAAGAAAAAAAAAGACAAAGACTTTCCAAAGTCATAATTGGTTTTAATTTGGCAATCTTAAGTTTTTTCTATAATTTTCAATTCCTTCCCCTGAGATTTGGATTGACCCCTTATTTTCCCACTTTACTACGCCTAATTAGATTTTTGCAGATAAGGGTTTTTGTTTGCAGTCTTGATATGACTAGAGACGTGCAACAGTATGGCCATCTAATTGTACCTAAATCTGTGCAATTTTTCGAACTTGTTTCTTATGGCAAAAATCAGGTTCCCACTGCTGTAATGTGAGTGTACCTGGTTTAAAATTTACGCTACCACCAGATCAAGCACGGGACACATCGTTCCTAAAAGGAAAAAATAAACAATAAAATCCCCGTCCAAAGGGAGTGACTTTAAAGTTGGGCATCGAATAATAGGCTATCAATTTACGGCGAACCGCATCAATTCTATAGGGCTGAGTGCCCTTAGATATAATCAATCTACCAATTAACGCATTATTAAAAGATTTTAGAGATTTTTTATATAACTCATCATCGATACAGATAACAACTTCCTCACCTCGCATTATTGGATCAGGAATTGATGACTTATGAATATCCACTGGGGGAGATTTGAATAACTCAGCAAAAGATTTGGCTTGGGAAGCAGTAAGCTATGCATTGTGGCTCAAAAAACCCCATGGACATATCATACCCGAACCTGTAATAGTCGTACAAGCAGCAGAAGCTGTGACATGGTCATTATTCATCAAACGGGTTGTAGGAGTGTAATACCCCGTTCATTTGCATTACCACAATTACCTTAATTCATTTGTCAATTTTATCTCAGGTGGTCAATTCTTGATTTATGGATAATCTTATTGTTCTAACAATTTGTTTTAGTTGTAATGGTATACTTACATTTTTGTAAGTGGTCGTTTTGCAATTCGGATGGTTCGAATTGCTATCGGGTTACGAATTGTACATTTTGATTTTACGCGATTTATCGATTTTAGCTAACTTTGAGGTATCGTAACTTTTTCGTTCCTTGCTCGATTAAGCTCCTGTTTTAGCCTATGTTTAGTCTTTGATACAACCTACAACTTTCATGTTTTAACCGGAAGCTAATTCGTGCTTTTTGTTGGTTAAAACGATGTGCGAAGTAAACGAGTCGCTAAAATCTGTTAATTCGGTAGCTGTAACACCCCCGCCTTAATATACAGGACAACACCCGTAATTAAGACCTGAAGTGCTACTAACCCATCTTAGGTTGACTAAAATGGGTATATATGTATATAGTCAAAGAAATTTAAACAGTAATATCATGCGTGTCAAACAACTTCATAATCATACTAATGATGATAGTACTGTACATAAACATGCATACTACAGCCGTTACACAAAACTAATTAAGTAAGTCCAAACTAGTATATACCACTTTGGGCTAGACATGGCTTCCCGAGATAATATATACACAACAAAAATGAATCCGAATCTGAGCCTTCTATATCGATCCCGTACCCGCTGTCTTGTTAACATCACACGTCCCTTGTGTACTTGTATTATTTTATAAAACGGGGTGAGCTCACAGCTCAGTAGGGAGAATATAGGGGATAACGTGTTTGAAAAACTTAATCATAATTTTTTTATTATAGTTTATACTTTAACCATCAACCAAGTAGATATCACGATTTCACAAAAACAATGCATGCTCATGCATATGCAGGTTACCTCCTTTTGTGTCAACCGTTACGTCGAATCACCAGAATATAGATGAGTCAAGATAGAAGATGATATGAGTCTGTCTGCCCAAGACCATAGCTGGTCCTGACTGCCCTGCCAGAAGATCAATACGTGAACATTCATAACGTGGGCCTGACTGCCCCCAAGAAACATAAGATCGATATTATAACATGGCCTCTCCGTTTCGGGTGAATATCAACAGATAATAACAATTGGACCACAGTCCACAATATCACATCAACAGATCACTTGCATATCAACCAGAATATTAGTGTCTTGCCGTTGTCTAAATTTTTGGACTGCTCACCGTTGGCTCTAGACAGCCGACGACGTGCTGCCCCCCGAAGGTTTAGGGCTTTTCAACCCAAGGGCACCAGGCCCTGCCTATTTTTCATACCGGCAAGCACTAACCACAATTATTCCCCTTCACTGACGGAAGGCCCAAATATAGATACTGATAATTGTGGGCAACATCCCACCATATAACATAGCCGAAAATATATCCACATACGAATGAAGAACTCATGAAGATTTATAATCACATGTTTAAGACTGCCTCAAGAGCATAGAAAGCCATCCATAACATGGATACAAGATATAGTTCTCCCAAGAGATAATTATCACACCATATGCCATAAGGAGGCTCCGAACTTTCCACGAGATCATCAAGATGCCGGTTGACACAATAATGATGCAAACGTGCACAACATGTTCTAAATGAAAGCTAGAAACAACAAATGCCATATAAACCTCATCAACATCATACTTGTCCCTTGGTGCATACCAAAATCATTTATTAGTTCAATATATCAACTTAACATATATACACCCAGGGAACATCCCGTAGATATCAAATACTATGCGAGAATCGAGTTTATATGGCATATCATGCTTCATATCAAGGAACTATAACTCAATCATGCATAATTTATAATTATCAACTAACATGGTTTTCATATTAAGCATACATGTATATATATAATCCAAGTATACCCAATAACAAGGAACGTATGCTTTATATCAAATATATATATAAAATCATTCACCTATCGGTAAATAAGATCATATTATCAAGTTTAAAAAAGATATAACCCCTACCTCAAGTCGATATGCCGAAAAAATGAAGGAAAGATGATAATCCAAGCCCCTTCCAAACAATCCTAAGGAAAAAGATGATGACTAGTGAATAGGAAGAGGATTTAGACAATTTGGAGCTTTTATCTCGGATTGATGTCGAAGAACGAGTGGAAATCCCTCAAAGAACCCACCTCTTTCTCTCTCTAGAACCTTCTAGTGTTTTGGGTCAAAATTGGGGCAAAAATGGTCAAAATAATGCTTAAAAATGCTCAAAACCGACATTAGTTTGCTGCCAGACCAGTCTAGAAAAAGACCAGACCGGTGCGCGCTTCAGTCTGCAATCCCCAGACCAGTCCACGTGTAATTTTGGTGCTCTGATGCATTGTTTGTAATTTGGCCCTAACTTTTGACTCGGAACTCCGATTGAGGTGACCTTTATATGCACGGAAAGGTAATTCAAAGATCTACAACTTTATAGAAGGAAGTTTTCTCAAATTATAGATGATAATTACCAAAAATCCCCGAAGACAGTGCTCTGCTGAAGCACTATCAAACAAACAGAATTTAGAGATTGACCTACTTTGCACCCTGTTTTAACCCACGAGGAGTGCGAATTAGCTTTCGGTCAAAACATGAAAGTTGTAGAATAGTACAGATGCTAGACATATACGTGAATAGAATCTTAATCAGATAAGTAACGAAGAAATTACGATAACTCAAAGTTAGCTAGAATTAACGAATCGCAAAGAAACAAAACTTCCTCTTTACCAACCGAAATCGATTCGAACCACCCGAATCACCAAACGTTCACTCACACGAGTATAAAGGAGTTAATAGAATATAATTAGCATTAATATAAATTCAGGATGTTATAGTAGCACTTTGGCAGAGCGCTGTCTTTGACGAATTTTTGGGAATTATTCGTCCCGAATTTGAGGATACTTCCTTTTAGGAAGTTGTAAAGTTTTGAATTAGCTTTTTGTGGACATAAAGATCACCCAAATTAGAGCTCAGAATAAAAAGTTATGATAGAATTATGAACAGTGCTCCACATCCAAAAATGCCTGGCAGTGGACTTTCATGATACACCAGAACAGTTTTGACTATTTTTACACCATTTTAAGCCTCCTCCTCCCCCATTTTTGAGCCACAACTTTAGAGGGAGTTAGAGAGATTTGAGTGCTTCTTAAAGAGGGTTTCCAAAGGGATTTCTACCCACACTTCATCCCTAAAATAGGACTTCAATCTTCAAGCCTTCATCTTCTTCATCCTTCTTTCTTCCATGGCTAGGGCTCAAACCACAAATTTGGGAATTTTGTGACTCAGCGGCTCTTGGCTTGATTCAAGCTTTCAAACTCGAGGATCTAGCTTTATAGAGGTGGGAATCTAGTACTAAAACTTATTTTTCAACTTATTATTACTTAATTATGATTTTACCATTTGATTACACAAAAACCTAACATGTCGAAAGAGGTTTTTGAGTCTAAGAAGATATTTTGCTTTAACGATAAAATTGATGCTTTGAATAGTCTAAATATAGCTTAAATTACATAATTCAACAAGAGATTACGACCGATTTCTCGATTTACACAAAAACCCACTTGGAACCTATATAAATGTTGATGATTTTTATTATAAAAATAAATGTCTACCCTTAGGTCTCGTTTGGTTCGAGTTTTGGGAATGGAATGGGCATACTTAAGTCCTGGAAAGCTTTTTTCCTGGCATTCTAAATCCCATGCCGATATTTGGTTCAACCGGGAATAGGAATGGAACAAAGTATTAAGTACAAAAAAAAACTTTGCTTTTATAAGATAAGAAAACATCTCTTACTAATTTTTCAAAATGGATAATTACTATAATAAATTACAAAAATTACGCATGCCTAGCTAATAGTTATCTTACAAAAATTAATTTTTTTGTAATTTAAAAAAAATTACAACAGGAAAAAGGAAAATAAAAAAGTTCGAAACAATTTTTTTTCCTTTTTTGTGCAGCAGAGTAACTAAAAAAAAAGTTCCAAACAATATTTTCATACACAGATGAAAAAAGAATTATTTATTCATAAAGAAAAGAGTTATTTTAGTCCTAACATGAAAAATTAAAAAAATGCCCATTGGTAATGGCTTATTCCGTATGATTTAAATGGGAGAACTTGGGGGGAAAGGTTTATTCCTGGAATCATTTATTCCGGACTTAAAATTTAAACCAAACGCTGGAATCGTTTCGGAATGGAATTAGCATTCCTAGAATGGTTTAAATCTTGAACCAAACGAGCCATTAAAGCTTCAAGTGGTGGTTTATATGTTACAAAATAATTTTTTAAGAATTATTAAACTACATAGAAAGGATGGTATAATAATTCCCCGCCGGTTACATGTTGAAGTTATATTTGATTAATGAAAATTGTTGATATGGCACAATTGTTCTCATATGAGCCAGTTGATATATTAACGAGATTATAAGTGAACACTAGTCCATAAACGGTCCTAAGTTTGGTCTCATTGGATGGGGCTATAAGTTGGGATAGAATGCCCCTAGGTGAAAGACCCGAAACCGTACACGGAAACTAAGGGGATGAGGCCCTGTTGTTGCGTGGGTGAAAGGCCACGAAATGCAGACCTGGTTGTACACTTGTATAGTGCGGGAATTATTGTTGTTGTGGCCTGAGGCCTATGAGGCAAAGCGAATGATTCTTGTGCCATAAGTTTTCAGTTCAGACAGGGTTGGTTTTTATATAAAGTTTAAAAAGTATTTTTCTCATAATGTTACCGATGTTTTAAAATGAGAAAGGGTTTCTTTCTAAACTACTATATATATATGAATGATTTATTTTATATTATTACAAAAAAATGATTTCCTACGATTTTACGAAAAGGGATTTCTAGAATTGTTTTTTTACACTAAACTTAATATATGATTCCCACTGTGTCATTTTGACTCACCCAATTATTTTTCATATAGATTCTTACACAAGTTCTTCTGGGAAAGGGAAGAGGGAGGACAGGACTTCATAGATTGCCTTACTACCACAACCTGAACATGGGTCCTTCACGATAGAAGGACTATCGCTCCTTAACACCTTAAAATGTTATAGGTGTATTGTACATATGCTAAGAATTACATATATGTTGTGAAAATTGTACATTTTGTACTTGGGACCTCGTTAGAGGTTAGTTGTTTATTTATATTAGGCTAAATGACCAAAAATAGCAACGTACTTTACCTTGTTTTTTACTTGGGTCATTATACTTTTTTCCCCATCAAAAGCACCAACAAAGTTTGACCGTTATTTCAGTTACATCCAAAATGTAACTTCTATCCATTAAATTTTAATAGTGTGCTTACATGGACAACGAATTGCTGATGTGGCTTATTAAAAAAAAAAGAAATAACAAATCATACAAAACAACACCCCCTCTCTTTCATCTTCTTTTAAAAAATCATTCTCTCTCCTTTCCTCCCCCACCACCCCTTTCTCATCCCTTTCTTCCCTCCACCTCTTCGTCCCCATCACCATCAAGCTCGTCGGCCCCAAAAAATCACATTACTTTATTACTGAGCAATATAAATTGAAGTTGCATTTTCAAGGTGAAGAGAGTGGCGAAGAGAGAAGGTGTGGTGGGTGTACCTTTAATCCATACCGCCATGGCCATCTATGTCGAGCTTCTTCATCAGGTACCGGATGTCCAACAAAGAAAGACACAACATAGGTGGATTTCTTCTTTTTCTGCTTTTTTGCCGGCCATTTATTTGGATTTCTTAAATTCTCTTCAATTTCGTTGTTGTTTCCATTATCAAGGAGGAGCCTTGGGGACCGTCTAATTAACTTGTGAGACAAAGCCTGATCGAAGGATAATACCTCAAAAATTAGGAATTTAGGGTTTCTATTTTCAATCAACGGTGAGGAAGATAGTGAGAGTGAGGGATTTGATGAGAGTTGAGGAGGAGAATGTATGGGGAGGTTCTTTTTCTCCTCCGTCGCCGCCATTGTTGGTATCAACATCTCAATCGAAAGATTTTGGGGTGTTATCGCAGGTGATGGCTACGGAGAGGAGGTAATTGAGTTGGGTGGTGGAGGTGGAATGGAAGGTGGGGCTGACGAGCATAACAGTGACGGACCAAGAGGTGGAGGGAGGAGATAAATGAGGAGGGGTGGTGGGGGAGGACAGAGAGAAAGGGGATTTTTTGAAGGAGGATGAGAGAGAGAGAGGGGTGTTGTTTTGTATAATGTATTCTTTCTTTATTTATTTTTAATAAGCCACATAAGCAATCCGTTGTCCACGTAAGCATGCCGTTAAAATTTAATGGACGGAAGTTACATTTTGGATGTAACTGAAATAACGGCCAAACTTTATTGGTGTTTTTGATGGAAAAAAAAATATAATGACCTAAGTGAAAAACAGGGTAAAGTACGTTGCTATTTTGGTCATTTAGCCTTTATATTAATTCCTTCTTTGTGAACGGATTTTACGGAATGGATTTTACGGAATGGATCATGTCTTTGCTGTTTAGAATGTAAATTTTTAAGTCTTCCACAGGAAACTAAGTTTCGTTAACCTATCGTCGCGTACGACACCGTGATTAACCGAGTTCCAGAAAATAGATTCTCTTAACAGGATTCGGGGCATCACAAAGAAGACCACCCAAAATCGATGCAGATGATACTTGTGTAAATAATGAAGAAAATGGTGGTAATGACGCTGTGAGAATCCGGACCCGCGACCCGAGAGAGAAGAAGCAGTCCTCGTTCTCGGTTTACTTTGAAAACTTGTTTTTGTAGAGTCGCCAGTTTGTTTTACGAGAAAACAAACAAAAGATCGTACGAAGGATAATTCAAAAACGAACTATCTTTCATACATTTGAAACCAGAGTTTAAAATATACTTTGCCAGGGTTCGAGAACTACGTTACAAATTGGGAAGGTGTTAGGCACCCAATTCGCCCTTTCGGTCTCTTAATGGATCATGCATCTAATTCCTATTTTAGATATCTTGCAAGTAGTTCGAATAGTGTTCAGAATAGTCCTTTCCGGATAAATTCAGTTTAAAACAATATTTTGAAATCAGACTCGAGCTTTGCGAGCGCCTACGTATTCATTCGTAGAATGAAATCAGAGTCTCGTAGTTCCTTTCTTTGGAAACTATTTTTGTATTTTTGTTTGTTTTGAAAACGTGTCAAAACAGATTTTAGATTTCTTATAAAACTTAGAATGGACTAGTTTAGAAAGCAGTGAACTTCTTTGCAAGTTATCTAATTTTTGTATTTAAAATTAATATAGAAATGCAATACCGAAATTTAGAGAAAGTGGTAGAAAGTTATACCTGCTGCGCTTGAAGAAGATAGGAGAGCCTTGCCTTGACTTCCTTCTCTCTTTAGAGCTTTCTCTCTCTAAAGCTTTCTCTCACTAACTTCCTCTCACTAGCCTTCTCTCTCAGAATTTCTCTAAAAATGACTTTCTAAAGACTTTGACAAAGCTCCTACTTACCAAAAATACTATTAAATGTTGATGATCCCAAAATGGGATCCCAATGGTCCTATTTATAGCAACATTTCCGCAAAAAACGCTCCAAAAGAGGCCAACCGCAGGGGTAGCCGCATGGGGTGCGGCTGGGGCGTGCGACAGGGGTGTGCCAGCCGTACGGTTGGGCGTGCGGCTAGAGGGTGCGGTTAGGAGGTGCCAACCGTACGGTTGGCAGGTAGCCGTACGGTTGGCCGTGCGGTTGGGGGGTGCGGCTGGCTCACAAAAAAATGCGCAGGAGCGCTCGAAAAAAACCAAATTTCTAACGGGGCGCTGCCCCGCACCCCGCGACCTGACCGGGCAGGTCGATCCCCGTCCTAGTAAGCGAAAAGGCAACGAAGTTGTCTTAGACTCCCAACGCGTCCGAAATTGGAGTCTTTCCTATCAGTCTTTCTACATGCATGATGACTCATGATTAAATGCAGGATGCTAAAAGAAAGCCAGTATTCGCACGAGAGTCGTGGATTGGGGTGTTCACAGACCCTCTCGTCCCGGGATTCTTGTCCGTAAGAATACTGGGACGATAAGAAGACAACGATTCACGACTCTCGGGTGAATCTCAAAATACTTGAATCAGAGTATACCCTTTCTGGCATGCGGATTTTTTAGTGCTTCAGGTGATGCAACCCACAATTGCCCCTTTCCTTTTGGCCGGGCGACACGATACATCAATTTTTCCTTCCATCTACCCTCAGTGATACATTACCCTCAGTGGCACACCACCCTCAGTGTATAGGACTACACGAGGGGGCTTGGCATTTTGCCGAATCCAAAGTGTCCTCAAAGCGTCCCTGTTTCTTAGGGAGAAGAAGTAAGAGAATATTCCGGTCTTGTGGTGTATCCCTTCATGGGGCGTGGTGTTTAAGAGAAACTTCCATCTTCGGGAAATGTGAATCAGATTCCCTTCGTGGGGAATGTGCGAAGAATTCTAATTTTGGAAAAAAAGATTCCCATCGTGGGGAATGCAAAGAATTCCTATCTTTTCAGGAATTCGGAAAATTCCCTTCTTGGGGAACACATGGAGTCGTTATTTCCCTTCTTGGGGAAAGGGGTTTCGGAGAAATTCCCATCGTGGGGAATGCGAAGAATTCCTATCTTTTCAGAAATCCGAAAAATTCCCTTCTTGGGGAACACGTGGAGTCGTTATTTCCCTTCTTGGGAAAAAGGGTTTCGGAGAAATTCCCATCGTGGGGAATGCGAAGAATTCCTATCTTTTCAGGAATCCGAAAAATTCCTTTCTTGGGGAACACGTGGAGTATTCTTACTTTGAAGAATTCGGGAAATTCCCATCTACTGCCTTGTTGCCATGATTCTATTACTCAGACACTGCCTTGTTTGATTTTCCGAAAAAAGATATGTTAGAGAGAACTGTTTGCAAGTGGAAGTCCTTTTTCTTTCGTTCCTTTCCTGTCTACCCTCAGTTTTGACCTTTATTGGGAATCAGACTTCTGAATCAACTTTTTGCAGCAACTTTCGGACCGCTGTGCATGGATTTTTGGGATTTGGCATCTCTCTACCCTCAGTTTTCTTCTCTTTGGTCCTGGGGATGGAAATTCGTCTTCAAGCTACCCTCTGATTTTTTCACAGGGAAGATGCTGGTCCTGTACCATTTTCTATTTTTCGATACCCTTATTGCTCCCTCTTTTGGTAATCCGGCCTTTGGCTTTCCGATTTTCGTTGCTTTTTTCTTTCTTGACTTTTTCCAAAACAGGAGCCTTACTCACCTAAGATGTAGCCCTCCGCCTTTTGGCACAGCTGTCATTCTTAGTGTGGCTCTCCCTGTCGATTTTTGTCATTTCTGTTTATCTCACTTTTTCCTCTCTTGGACCAACGGGATTTTCCCTTTTCTACTTTTTCAATTTTTTCTGGTACCCGATTCCTCTTTTACATCTTCTCTATTTATCAATCAGATTCGAGCCTTCCGGATAATAGATCAATCCTTTTGAATTTCAGTTCTTCCAAAGACTTCAGAGCGTCAATCTTTGGGTTTCGGTCAGCCATCTCGTGCGTGTGTGTGAGTCTTGGTCCTCTTGTGTCTTGGGAAGAGTTGATTCAGAGTCTGTCTCCCCCCTTTCCTTTTTTTTTTTTGGGGGGGGGGGGGGCTCAATCTGGTCAAAATTGAGGGGTAGCCGCAGGGTCTGACCCCCCAGCCGTACGGCTGGCAGCCAACCGCACGGTTGGGGGCTAGCCGTACGGTTGGCTAGCCTGCGGCTGGCCTTGAAATCCTATAAATAGGCCGCTGTTTGACTCATTTCTCACCACTTCTAACGGGGCGCTGCCCCGCACCCCGCGACCTGACCGGGCAGGTCGATCCCCGTCCTAGTAAGCGAAGAGGCAACGAGGTTGTCTTAGACTCCCAACGCGTCCGAAATTGGAGTCTTTCCTATCAGTCTTTCTACATGCATGATGACTCATGATTAAATGCAGAATGCTAAAAGAAAGCCAGTATTCGCACGAGAGTCGTGGATTGGGGTGTTCACGGACGCTACCAATTGAGAGGCAGCGGGAGTATCTCCATGACCAGAAACAAAAGGTTGTGGGGGTCTCCGATAAGCACTTTTTTATTTTATTTATTTTATTATTATTTTTTTCTTCTTATAACGGCGGTAAGATCTCACAGTGCAGATTTGCTTGTTCCAGGCGTCTCCTTCTATAGCGTTATGGAGCAAGGTAAGGGGAACCAAATCGATGGTGGCGGAGGAATCCAATGGTCTACTGCCGGAGCCGGCGGGATATCTGGACGGTGAAACAGAGATGAGAGAGAAAGTAAAGATCTAGTTACCCCACGCCACTTAAAATTACCCAGTAGCCAGAGAGAGAAGGTGGAGATCGGCTTGCTTGATTTAAGCTCTTACAAATCCAATATATAGGCCAGATCTGAAACTAACCGCTCTCATTGACCGAAAAGACAAATCGGAGGGTGTTGTTTATATCAAAAGAAAATTAAAGATTTTAAGAGCTGGGTTAAAATATGAGTTATTTCCGTTGCCGAAGAGATAAGGTGGAGATCGGAACTTTTTCTTACCTATTAATCATCCACGGCTCACTAGAGCAAAAGCAAAAGTAGGTGTATAGTGTATTCCACTTTCTCCATTTCCCTTTTACTTTTACCTTCCTGTGTTTGATTATTCCGACGTCACTTTTTAGAGACAGAAAGTCCCCATTTGTAACCATTAACTTACTTTTTACTTAGATTTAAATTAATATCTTTTTAAAAACAATAAAATAAAAAAATTGTAAAATTAAGGGGCAATTGGGCATAAGGGCTAATTTTAATAATAATATAATTATAAAGAATATTTAAAAATTAGACATGTAAATTAAGGATATTGTAAAAAAAGACACTAATATCCCTTCCTTATAACATCTCACGTCTCATTATGACATTAACAGTAACCAGAAGGTGCTAAATGCATTTAGCACATTCTGAACCGCATTTAGCAACTTTTGATTTATGTCCAGAAGGTGTTAAATGCATTTAGCACCACCTGGACAACCACCTGGACAGCAACCAGAAGGTGCTAAATACATTTTGTACCTTCTGGACAGTAATCAGAAGGTGCTAAATGCACTTCAGAAGATGCTAAATGCATTTAGCAACACATGGACAGCAACCAGAAGGTGCTAAATGCATTTAGCACCACCTCGACCACCTTCTGAATAGCAACCAGAAGGTGCTAAATGCATTTAGCACCACCTGGATAGCAACCAGAATGTGCTAAATGCATTTAACACCACCTGGACAATCTTCTGGACAGCAACCAGAAGGTGCTAAACCTTCTGGACAGCAACCAAAAGGTGCTAAACGCATTTAGCACCACAACCAGAAGGGCTCAATGCATTTAGCACCGCTTGAACAACAACCAGAAAGTGCTAAAATGATTTTAGCACCATTACAAAACATAGAATAACAAAATTAATGAGATCAACATCCACTCTATTTATATATATGTATATATATATGGATTGACGTAGGGTTCGAAAAAAAAGAAGAAGTTACGATCAGAAAAAAAATTTCAATATCCCACTGGGCTGTCGAAATTGATCGATTTCGATAAAAAAATGACCTCTGATCGTCTTGATTCACGCAATAATATAGTAACTTTGTCTTCTAAACAACATATTTGAAAATCAGCTAGATCCAACGATTCAATCAAAAGTTATATCTGTTTTATGATTACCTCTGCAGAAAAGAAAAAGAAGAAGAAGATGATGATGAGAACGGTGCTCCGATCCTCTCGGCGAAATGATCGGAGAGTCAAGTGGTGGTGGTGGTGGTGGAGGAGGAGGTGAGATCGTTGGTCGGAGCTAAGGTTGGTCTATTGATTTTAGAAAGAGATAGAGCAATGTATTTGATTTTAGAGAGAGATAGAAGAAGATGCTAAATGCATTTAGCACATTCTGAACCGCATTTAGCAACTTTTGATTCATGTCTAGAAGGTGTTAAATGCATTTAGCACCACCTGGACCACCTTCTGAATAGCAACCAGAAAGTGCTAAATGCATTTAGCACCACCTGGACCACCTTCTGAATAGCAACCAGAAGGTGCTAAATGCATTTACCACCACCTGGACAAGCTTCTGGACAGCAACCAGAAGGTGCTGGACAGCAACCAGAAGGTGCTAAACCTTCTGGACAGCAACCAAAAGGTGCTAAATGCATTTAGCACCACAACCAGAAGGGCTCAATGCATTTAGCACCGCTTGAACAACAACCAGAAAGTGCTAAAATGATTTTAGCACCATTACAAAACATAGAATAACAAAATTAATGAGATCAACATCCACTCTATTTATATATATGTATATATATATGGATCGACGTAGGGTTCGTAAAAAAAGAAGAAGTTACGATCAGAAAAAAATTTTCAATATCCCACTGGGCTGTCGAAATTGATCGATTTCGATAACAAAATGACCTCTGATCGTCTTGATTCACGCAATAAAATAGTAACTTTGTCTTTTGAACAACATATTTGAAAATCAGCTAGATCCAACGATTCAATCAAAAGTTATATCTATTTTATGATTACCTCTGCAGAAAAGAAAAAGAAGAAGAAGAAGATGATGATGAGAACGGTGCTCCGATCCTCTCGGCGAAATGATCGGAGAGTCAAGTGGTGGTGGTGGTGGTGGAGGAGGAGGTGAGATCGTTGGTCGGAGCTAAGGTTGGTCTATTGATTTTAGAAAGAGATAGAGCAATGTATTTGATTTTAGAGAGAGAGAGAAGAGAGAAGAAATGAGAACTAAAGAGAGAGATAGAGACTTGTTACTTTTAATATTAACTTAAACTATATAGGGGTATATTTGTCCATCAACATTTATCATTTTCCTTAAAATAAATTAATATTATGAAAAGTGTTCTTATTATAAAACTAAATTATGAAATTAGTACTACTTTTCTTTATTAAACATGAGTCCGTCCTTGGAGTTATAAAACATTACGGAGCGAGACCCTATAACCCATTATCTCTAAAATTAATTTGAAATGGAGGTAATATATATTTTATTATCTGTAAATAATATATATAAGCTAATTATTTGGCAAAGCGATAAGACAAACACTATTAAAATTACTAATTTGTTTTAATAATATGGATATATAACTTATATAATAATAATGTCTTTAAGAATTAAGGATCTAAATAAAGGAAATAAATTTTTATGCCGGTATTCATTATTATATAATAATAATGTCATCATCATCATCATCATCATTATTATTGAGGTAAGCATGGATGTCCTAAAAAAAATAAAAAATAAAAAATACAATTTGAGTTATGTCTCGCTTGGGTTCATATAAATTTAGCTTATTGAACTCAACCCAACTCATATATAATAATTTTTGAAATACCGTAATAGTAACCCGTTTTCATGGTTGGGTAAGTTTGGCCATATAATAAATGTGGCATATTCGAACTTTCATAATTAAACTCTCCTCAACATTAGATTGAGGCTGGTCAGATTGGTTATATATTTAGATGGGTTAGGTAGAATTTGACACAACTTTGTAACGCCCCCACCTTAATCCACAGGATAACACTTGTAATTAAGACCTGGAGTGTTACTAACCCATCTTTGATTGACTAAAATGGGTATATATGAAAACACATAAAGAGATTTAAATAGTAAATATTTCACAAGTCAATCAGCAGGATAGAAGATGATAGTGTTGTACAAAATCTTGTATACATATAACGAATGTATAAAACCAGATTAAGCAGGCGCAAGTCAGCAGATAACACTTCGGGCTAGCCGTGGCTTCCCGAGATAATATATACATAACAAAAATGAATCTGTATCAGAGCCATCTATTTCGTTCCCGAACCCGTTGTCCAGTTACCATCGTTCGTCCACTGTGTACATGCAATTGTAAATAAAACACAGGGTGAGCTCACAGCTCAGTAGGGGGAACGGGGAATAACATATCGAAAATACAATTTGCAATTCAACAACAATTCATATTTTAACAAATGCTTTGGTTTTAAAACCATCATCTTATGAAACTATACGTGCTTATGCATATGCAGGTTACCTCACTTGTGTCAACCTTAGAGCCACGTAGCCAGAATATATCCATACTGAACTGGAGAATAGCAAGGGCCTGACCGCCCGAGAGAAAATTTGATAATAATCATAAATTGGCCCATCGGCCTCAGGGTATATCATTCGAACATAATCATTTTGGACCACACGTCCACCAATAGTAATATAACCACATAACCATCAGTGCCTTACCGTTGTCTAGATTTTCGGGCTACACACCGCTGGCTTTAGACAGCTGACGCGTTACTGCCCTCCGGAGGTTTAGGAATTTTCAACCCAAGGGCACCAGGCCCTACTTATTTTCCATCCCGGTAGGCACAGATCAATACATCATCCCTTCACAATCGAAGGGCCACAATAGAATCATATCTGGATCCATATCAGGATCATATCATATCCAGAACATAATCATATCTAGAACAATACAATAACCACAAGAAGCTCCCAGCATACTGATAAGAGATATACGCCTATACGATAGGCCAGAAGAATGATCCAAGCTTGCCAAAGGATTCTCCAAGATTTCGGTTGACACAAATATAATGCATAGCATGCTATTTAGTAAACACATGAAGCAATCTATGCCATATACCCTTTAACAAGTCTCGTTAGATATCCCTTGATATGTATACAGCATTAACAAACCCATTGCATCATAAATGGCATCCATACATCCAAGGGATATCTCGTATAGTTCAATTAACACACTATAACAGGTATATTTGGCATATTTTGCTTCAATACATGTATTAGTGCCATTTAACCAGCATTTAAAGTAATATATACCACATACACTTCAATAAGTCTAAACCTTTAACCCATGGTGTGTACAAATCAATAACAATCCATTTCCATTAACTCATAATAGTCAAGCATCCATGGGATTTTTCATTGGGTTTAAAAATACAAGAATATCAAGTGTAAGTGGCATCTTGATGAGCCCAAGGATAGCACTGGAGCTGGATCATGGAGCGAAGACTATGCAGATCCCATCCGGGTTCCAAGTGGTCCGATCACCCGAGCTAGAGCAAGCAAGATGAAGGAAGCACTCATGAGCATGGTCCACGAGCTGATGAATAAAGCTGACGCTTGGAGAAGCATTCAAGGAGATGAAGAACACGAATGGAAAATAACGCTTAGCCAAGAATACGTAGAATAATTAGGGCGTTTTTATTATTGTTTTTTATTTATTTACAGCCCAAGGATTATGTATAATTAATATTTAGAGTGATGGGCTTGCTAAGAGTGTTTTTGGGCTCATTTAGAGCTCTCCATTATTTTTGTTGCCTTAGAATTGGGCTTGTTTTTTGTTATTTTCGAAATTAGGGTTTGTTTAGGGTTTCATTAGGGTTTTCTCATCTCCTCCTATTTAAAGGAGGCAACTCTTATGTTTGGAGGCAGCTTGGTTTTATATTACAAATTTGAGTGTGTTTTTTTCACCTCTTGTGTTCTAAGAACACTTCGAGCAGCCGGAATTTAATTCTTGTTGTTCTTCGACGTATCAATCAATTAACCCATCAATTGATTGTTTGTCTTCGACTATACCAAGGTTCATTCTCATTTTAGGGATTGGGTCGAGGTTCCACCTCCATCATCTTCGCGTGATTCCAAGGTTCTTACGTGTTCAACGTCAAGGGTCGCGGATTCGTCATATCGGATAGAAATACGGTCGTGAATCACATCATTGGTATCAGAGCGATTCTTTCTATCCAGGTTTTATTTTTTTTTCGTGTTCTTGCTATTACGAATCTGTTCCTATTATTGCAGATCTGTTCTTGCTATTTTCGGATCTGTTCTTGTTCTTGTAAAATCTGTTCCTACCTTTGATAATCTGTTCTTGCTATTTACGGATCTGTTCTTATTCTTAAAAAAAAAAAAAAATTCTGTTCCTACCTTTGATAATCTGTTCTTGCTCTTACAAATCTGTTCTTGTGGTTACGAATCTGTTCTTGCTCTTACAATTCTGTTCTTGTTGTTACAAATTTGTTTTAGAGATCTACAAATCTGTTCTTGTTGTTACGAATCTGCTTTTGCTAAACTTTTGAATATGCTTATCACGGATCTGCTTATTCTGTTTCATCTGTGTTGTTCAAAGTCGAAAATCTTCAATTTCGTTGCTGAACCATATTCGCAAATATGTCCAGATTAAAGTAGAGCTCGATTTGTTGTTTGCAAAATCTCTAGTTGCGATTCTCTTGATTCCTAGTTAACTTGGTTATTGAGGCGGCTATTGATAGTTGTGGCGGCTGTTATTGCAAGCATCATAAAACCCTAGACTTGTAGTTCTTGGTCAAAAACCCTAGTTGTGGCGGCTAGTATTTCAAACACCATAAAACCCTAGACTTGACTTTTATTTCTAGGTTTTGAAAGTTGTGGCGGCTAGTATTGATATAAAACCCTAGACTTGACTTTTAATTCTAGGTTTTGAAATTTGTGGCGGCTGTGAACAACATAAAAACCCTAGTAGACTTGTGATCAAAAAAAAAAAAAAAGAGAGTACAAAAAAATCCGAAATTTGACTTTATTTCTTTTAGCATTCAGATTCTATAGGTTCCAAGGGTTCCAAAAATCACTTTTTCACGAGACGAACTTTTCGCCCAATTTTGTCGAAATTTGGCTTCGTATTTTGTCCATATTTCATTGGGATTCCTGTTTCTTGAGTTCTTGGTGAAAACGTACTTGTCCTAGCATACAATTAATCTGTTTGGGTTGTGATTGGTCTGTTCGGACAGCCAAGAAAAGGGTTTTTGCTTTTCGATTCGTTTGAAGTTCCAAAAGGTGAAAATTGAGAGGAATATCAATACATTGAGAACTAAACACGAGCGGTAAAATCAGAGTGATATTATTTTTGAGCGAAACACGTAAGGGAGTGCAGTGAGGAAAAATTATTTCTTTATATTGTGCTAACCTCTGTTTTGCAGCAATATGTCGAGTTTCGATCCTAGGCTATTCCAAGAAGCCATGACGAGCACCTTACAAAAAATGATGAGAGAGGAGTTGGGTGTCTTTAAAGAGCAGGTGGAAGAGATGAGTGAGGAATTGAAGAAAATGCGGGTGAAGGTAGATAGAGTTGAGAGCACTCAAATTGAGCAATCCGGCATATCACATAATGCTCAAAGAAGTGGGAGACCGCAGCCTAGGGAACGGCGGGCTAATTTTGATAACTATTACCGAGATAGTTTTGACGATGGGGATAGCGATGTCGATTCGGCAATCGCTAATCGGCGGAATGGTAGGCGGTTTGGTAGGGGATCTTATCGGGAAGATGACAACATGAATGGGATCAAAATGAGAATTCCATCCATCCAAGGGAAAAATGACCCCGAGGCCTATCTTGAGTGGGTCAAGAAAGTTGAATTAGTCTTTGCATGCCATAATTACTCCGAGTCCAAGAAGGTCAAATTGGCAGCCATTGAATTTTCAGATTACGCACTTGTTTGGTGGGATCGCTTGATAATAGAGAGAAGGCGTAGCGATGAAGGGCCCGTGGAGACTTGGGATGAGATGAAGCGGTTGATGAAGAAGCGGTTTGTACCCGATCACTATTATCGGGAATTATACCAAAAATTGCAAGGGCTTACACAGGGAAATCGTAGTGTTGATGAATACTACAAGGAGATGGAAGTGGCCATGATTCGGGCCAAGGTTGATGAAAATAGAGAAGCAACCATGGCGCGGTTCTTGAGTGGGTTAAACCGGGAAATTGCCAACGCGGTTGAATTGCAGCCATATGTTGAGATTGAAGATATGGTGCACACGACAATTAAAATAGAGAGGCAGCTCAAGAGGAGGGTTGGTTTCAAGCCAAACCAAAGTTCTTATTCTACTCCATGGAAACAAAGTCCGTGGAAGAAGGATGAAAAAGCAACCACTCCGAAGCCGAAAGTTGATTCAAAATCAGAAGTTCCTAGTGGAGGCCAAGCTAAGACAGCCTCTAACACCACTAATACTCCAACTACCCGAAACAGGGACATTATATGTTGGAAGTGTCAAGGGAGAGGCCATGTTTCCACTCAATGCCCGAATAAGAGAATAATGATGCTTCTGGATAATGGGGAATATGAGACGGATGAAGAAGGCGCTGAAGCTATGCCACCTTTGGAGGATGTCGAAGAAGAGGAGAGCGCCATCCAGGGTGAGTTATTAGTTGCAAGAAGAGCGCTTAGTACGCACGCAAAGGAGGATGAGGAGCAGCGCGAGAATATTTTCCACACTAGGTGCCTAGTGCTAGGCAAGGTGTGTATTTTGGTGATAGACGGAGGAAGTTGCACTAATGTGGCTAGCACGACAATGGTGGAGAAGCTAGCATTGCACACAACTAAGCACCCGAGGCCTTACAAGCTGCAGTGGTTGAATGATAGCGGTGAAGTGAGGGTGAACAAGTAGGTTTTGGTGTCCTTTAGCATTGGTAGGTACGAGGACCAAGTGCTTTGTGACGTGGTTCCCATGCAAGCCGGCCATATGTTATTGGGGAGACCATGGCAATATGATAGGAGAGTTAAACATGATGGCTTCACCAATAAATATTCATTTGAGATGAACAAGAAAACAATCATTCTTGCACCTTTACCACCACAGCAAGCCTACGCCGATCAGTTGAAGTTGCAAAGTGAGGAGGAGCAACGGAGAGTTGAAAAGAAAAAGAGAGATAGTGGTGAGGAAAAGAAAGAGAGTGAGGGAAAAAGAAAAGAACTTGAGAAAAAAGAGAGTAGAGTGGAAAAACCAGTGACTATTGAGAGCAAATTTGAGAGGAGGCAAAAGAATTTCTATGCGAGAGCTAGTGAAGTGAAAAGAGCGATGCTTTGTAATCAGCTTCTTGTACTTGTATACAAAGAAGCGCTTTTGAATACTAACGAGCTAAATTCTTCTTTGCCTAGTGTTATTGTCTCTTTGTTGCAGGATTTTGGTGACGTCTTCTCGGAGGATACGCCAAGCGGTTTACCACCCATCCGAGGAATAGAGCACCAAATTGATTTCGTACCCGGGGCTTCCATTCCAAACCGGCCAGCCTATAGGAGTAATCCGGAGGAAACAAAGGAACTTCAAAGGCAAGTTACGGAGCTGTTGGAGAAAGGGTATGTGAGAGAGAGTATGAGCCCATGTGCGGTGCCAGTTTTGCTAGTGCCAAAGAAGGATGGAACGTGGAGGATGTGCGTGGACTGCCGAGCCATAAATAATATCACGCTTGTATTTCTTGGTTTTGTTGTGAGTGCACAAGGAATTCAGGTTGATAAAGAAAAGGTGAAGGCGATTCAAGAATGGCAAAGTCCTACAAGTGTTGGACAAGTGCGGAGTTTTCATGGACTTGCTAGTTTCTATCGGCGGTTCGTGAAGGACTTTAGTACTATTGCGGCGCCATTGACTGAAGTGATCAAAAAGAATGTGGGATTCAAATGGGGAGAGGAGCAAGAGAAGTCATTCGAGTTACTAAAAAGCAAGCTAAGTAACGCCCCATTGTTATCTTTACCTAACTTTGCAAAGACTTTTGAAATTGAATGCGATGCTTCAGGAAATGGAATTGGTGCTGTTCTTATGCAGGAAGGAAGGCCAATAGCATACTTTAGTGAGAAGCTAGGTGGGGCGACCTTAAATTATCCTACCTACGACAAGGAGCTTTATGCGTTGGTGAGAGCGTTGGATACATGGCAGCACTATCTTTGGCCAAAAGAGTTCGTGATTCACACGGATCATGAATCATTGAAGCACTTGAAGGGGCAGCAAAAGCTAAACAAGCGCCATGCCAAGTGGGTGGAGTTCATAGAGACATTTCCATATGTGATCAAGTACAAGCAAGGTAAAGAGAATGTTGTAGCGGATGCTTTATCACGCAGGTATACTTTAATTGCTACTTTAGATGCTAAATTGCTTGGATTTGAATACATCAAGGATTTGTATTGTGATGATGCTGATTTTCGAGATATATTCAATGCATGTGAAAATTTGGCATTTGATAAGTACTTTAGGCATGATGGATTTCTAATGCGTGAAAACAAACTTTGTGTGCCTAAATGTTCATTGCGTGAATTGCTTGTTAAAGAAGCGCATGGTGGGAGTTTAATGGGACACTTTGGTATAACCAAGACTTTAGGAGTATTGCAAGAACACTTCTTTTGGCCTCACATGAAAAGAGATGTTGAAAGAATATGTGAGAGATGTGTTACTTGTAAGAAGGCAAAGTCTAAGTTAAATCCCCATGGTTTGTATACTCCATTACCCATTCCTAGTGACCCTTGGGTTGATATTTCTATGGATTTTGTGTTGGGTTTGCCTAGGACTAAACATGGGAATGATTCTGTTTTCGTGGTGGTTGATAGATTTTCTAAAATGGCTCATTTCATTGCTTGCCATAAAACTGATGATGCACCACGAATTGCTAATTTGTTCTTCAAAGAAATTGTGCGTTTGCATGGCATACCTAGAACCATAGTTTCTGATAGGGATGCAAAGTTTTTGAGCTACTTTTGGAAGACTTTGTGGGGAAAGTTGGGTACTAAATTGTTGTTTTCTACTACATGTCACCCCCAAACTGATGGCAAAACGGAAGTAGTAAATAGAACTTTATCCACTTTGTTGCGTGCCATAATTAAGAAGAACTTGAAAGAGTGGGAAGAATGTTTGCCTCATGTTGAGTTTGCATATAATCGATCTGTTCATTCTGCATCCAAGTTTTCTCCTTTTGAGATTGTGTATGGTTTTAATCCGTTGGCTCCTTTGGATTTATTACCATTACCTGTTGAGCATGCTAACCTAGATGGCAGGAAGAAAGCTGAGTTTGTTAGACAGATTCATGAGAAGGCAAGACAAAACATTGAGAGAAGAACTGAGCAATATGTGCGACAAGCCAACAAAGGACGGAAGAAGATGGTTTTTGAAACAGGAGATTGGGTTTGGTTGCACTTGAGGAAGGAACGCTTCCCAATTCAACGGCGTTCTAAGCTTTTACCGAGAGGAGATGGACCGTTTCAAGTTGTGCAAAAGATCAATGACAATGCATATAAACTTGATCTACCAGGTGAGTATAATGTAAGTGCTACATTTAATGTCGCTGACCTAAGTCCGTTTAGTACAGGTGACGAATTGAGGACAATTCCTTTTCAAGAGGAGGGGAATGATGAGCCCAAGGATAGCACTGGAGCTGGATCATGGAGCGAAGACTATGCAGATCCCATCCGGGTTCCAAGTGGTCCGATCACCCGAGCTAGAGCAAGCAAGATGAAGGAAGCACTCATGAGCATGGTCCACGAGCTGATGAATAAAGCTGACGCTTGGAGAAGCATTCAAGGAGATGAAGAACACGAATGGAAAATAATGCTTAGCCAAGAAGACGTAGAATAATTAGGGCGTTTTTATTATTGTTTTTTATTTATTTACAGCCCAAGGATTATGTATAATTAATATTTAGAGTGATGGACTTGCTAAGAGTGTTTTTGGGCTCATTTAGAGCTCTCCATTATTTTTGTTGCCTTAGAATTGGGCTTGTTTTTTGTTATTTTTGAAATTAGGGTTTGTTTAGGGTTTCATTAGGGTTTTCTCATCTCCTCCTATTTAAAGGAGGCAACTCTTATGTTTGGAGGCAGCTTGGTTTTATATTACAAATTTGAGTGTGTTTTTTTCACCTCTTGTGTTCTAAGAACACTTCGAGCAGCCGGAATTTAATTCTTGTTGTTCTTCGACGTATCAATCAATTAACCCATCAATTGATTGTTTGTCTTCGACTATACCAAGGTTCATTCTCATTTTAGGGATTGGGTCGAGGTTCCACCTCCATCATCTTCGCGTGATTCCAAGGTTCTTACGTGTTCAACGTCAAGGGTCGCGGATTCGTCATATCGGATAGAAATACGGTCGTGAATCACATCACATCTATCACCTCAAATCTCGTATTTAAATCTCTATGAGTCATGAAACGTGTATATATCCAAATGAAAGGAACACTCGAACAATCTTTGCCATACATACTTGAAGAAAATCCTCAATTAATATTCTATACTATGGTGTATGCTTTTAATAATACTTCCATTTATATCAACATATAATAGCTATACCAACATGGAATATGTCATGTGATTTCAAATATCCCCAAGTTCCAAGTGTGTATGGCATATATGGCATCAAATCATGACCTCTAAAGCTATATAAACCATGAAGCATAGGTTCAATACCCATATTGTAATATTCAAGTCAAAAATAACCCAATTGGAATGATCATCACAAATTTTAAACCATAGTATCGAGTTTTGAAAAGATATAAGCCCCTACCTCGACTTATTAGCGAAGAAGAAGGAGAAAAGATAAAGCTTTTGGCCTTTCCCCAAGTAAACACCACGAAGAAAACGATGAATAGTGACCAGGGGGATGATTCGGAGGATTTGGAGCTTTTATCTCGGATTGGTGTTGAAAAATGAGTAAGAATCCTTCAAAGAACCCACCTCTATCTCTCTCTAGACCCTTCTAGTTGATGGGAGAAAGCTTGGGTCGAAATTGATGTGTTATGGTGATATATGGCGAGAAAATGGGGTTAAAACTCTAGAAAATTCGACACCCATGGCTCAAAGATCGATCTTGGCCCTCCTAAGATCGATCTTGGGAGCTCTCAGCCAAAGATCATGACACACAGGGCTCCAAGATAGATCTTGGACCTCCCAAGATCGATCTTGGGAGCTCTCAGCCAAAGTTGATTTCACAGCACTAACTACTGTTGGTATTTTGGTCATAACTTCTTACTCGGAACTCGGATTGAGGTGATCTTTATGTCCACGAAAAGGTAATTCAAAGATCTACAACTTCCTAAGATGAAGTTTTCTCAAATTATGGATAGATTATTCCCAAAAATTTGACGAAGACAACGCTCTGCCAAAGCGCTACCAAATGACCAGAATTTAATGTGGGCCAACTTTGCACCCTGTTTTGACCCACAAGGAGTGCTAATTAGCTTTCGGTCAAAATACGAAAGTCGTAGAATGATACAAATACTAGCTTTTGGCCAACGAAATCTTAATCGGATAAGTAACGAAGGAGTTACGATAGCTCAAAGTTAGCTAAAATTAACAAATCGCGAATAACCAAAATTTCTTATTTACCAACCGAAATCGATTCGGATCACCCGAATCACCAAACGATCATTCACATGAGTATAAATAAGCTAATATACTTCAATTTAAAACAAATTAAAGTACAAGGTATTACAACTTAGTCAAACCCGACAATTTACCATGGCTACACAATTCTCTCCAAAGTAAACTTGATTAATTTTTTTTTTGTGCCAATGGCTCGGATATTACTAGTATATACATAAATCATAACCACTCAACCAAACTCTATCATAAACACTACTAAAAATTTGCATATATGGTGCTAGATACAATATTGAACACGCGTGCTGATGATCTGGTAGCCCAACCGGTAAGCCTAGAGTTCACAAGTTGGAATCATATTATTGTAGTTTACAGAAATATTGCACACGTAAAGTATTTTATGAATTCTAACAGGCGTACAATAATATTCTTAGTAATTCTTTATGGTAAAAACATATAATGATATTTTGTCAAAAGGTAATTGAATGTGCTATTCATGCTTAAAGTAAATCTTAATTTACGGGGCAAGAGAAGTAACTTGAAAATTATTTATGCATACTAAACCCCATGTATGTTTAGTATAGGGTATTCTCAAATGCTCCCACCTAAACATTCTTCTCACCCCAATTATAGGAAACTTTAAACACACCCCATTATGTTTTGTAAAATCTTTAAACTCGCCCTACCTTTATTTCACGTAACAAAGAGAGCATAACAAATTCACAAAAATCATCTTTAAATATTTAACTAATTACAAGCCATGAACAATTTGTTCAACTATATATGCATACTCTAAAATGGAAAAACTGTATCTTTCAATTTAATCCACCACAACAATGATCGTAATAGAAAACTCCTAATCCACACAATTTGCAGGTTAGAAATATAAAACCAAAAAAAGAAGAAAGAATTGGGAATCAAAAGACCTAAAAGAATTCTTAGAATCTTATTAAATGAACTATCGGAAAACATGAAACCCTTATTTGGATTTTGTTTCTGGTAAAAATTATTTTGCTATCACGGCGTCAATATTAGTTCCGAAAGTCAAAATCCACGTGGTCCCTCTTTCTAGAAATTCATAAAATTGAACGTGTATATAAATTATATACATATATTTGTACCAAAAAATAAAAATAAATTGTATATATACATTTATATGTATTGTATGTGTGATTTATTCATATATATATAAGAATCTACGAGACCGCTTTATCTTTTGTCTAGAATTTCATAAAATTGAACATATAAATGAATTGCATACATAATATTTGTTTCTTTGCTTTACCGATAAGCATGTGATCTATATTTCAATGGGAAAAAAATCGACAATTACTAAAGAGGTAAAAGATTGGGAGTTGAAGTTAAATATGAAGATACATTAGGGCTAGTTTGGTTTAAAATATTAGATATTTTCTATTAAATTTAAAACATTAATTGAGTGGAAAAAATAATTATATAAGTGTATTTAAAATCATCCTTAATATATAATATAACAAAAAAAAAAAAAAAAAAGAGTTGGCCCTTCATCAACTAGTACGTCAAAAAGAAAGTATTTTCCTTTATTTACTTATTTATTTATCTTTTTCATAAAAGAAGAAGATAAGAACAACAATATGGGTCTCCGCTTCCACTTGTTTGGACCGTTGCTCTCTCTCCTCTCCTCGACGTCGTTTTACTTAAAAGAGCTCAAAAAAACATATCGTAAGATATAATTATTTTTACTTTTGACTTTTTAAGCAGCTCAGATCTAAAATTGGGTTTGGTGAACAAAGAAAATCACTTTCCTGCAGGTAACTGTACTCGCTGTTTTTCTTTGTGCTTAAGACTCATATTTAGCAATCACATTTGAGCAAGTACCAAACATAATGGAGCAGCGGTTAGTCGAGGCTGCTCGAGAAGGAGACATTAATAAGTTGTATGAACTATTACGATCGGACCGTTGGATTTTGGACCGAATAGACGAAGTTCCATTTGAAGATACTCCACTGCACGTAGCCGCAGCTAATGGGTGCACTCACTTCGCCATTGAAATCTTGGCGTTGAAGCCATCATTCGGTAGGAAGCTGAACCCAGATGGATTTAGCCCCTTGGACCTGGCTCTACAAAATGGGCACAATGAAACTGTTAAACGGCTAGTAAAATACGACAGCGAACTCGTTCGAGTCCAGGGAAAGGAGAGGTTTACTCCTTTGCATTACGTAGTGGAAACCGATGATGTGGATCTTTTGGCAGAACTTTTGCTGGCCTGCCCGACGTCGATCAAGGATTTGACAATTTGGGGGCAAACTGCAGTGCATATCGCGGTGCTAAATGGCAGGACTAGAGCTTTGAATGTTCTGTTGGGGTGGTTGCAACGGACTAACAACATGGGCGTGCTGAACTGGAAAGACGAGGCGGGCAATACAGTTTTGCATTTAGCAGCATACACTAACCATGTTCAGGTACACGCTCTTACTCTCAACTTACAACATAAACTGAATTAAATATTTCTTTGTCCGACCGAAATATACATTTTGCAGTCTTTATTTAAAGCGTCCCCGATTAATAGTCTAGGATACTTAGGGTTGTTTGTTAAAATTTTTGAGTTGAGTTTTTAAAATATGATGTTCGGTAGAATTTAGAAGTATGTTGAAAAGTAGATTTGGTATTTTTTTGGAGTTTTTTTTAATCAACTAAAAATCTTATAAAAAATTTAGAAAAAATAGTCAAAATGAATTTTATTTTATAGATCTCGACGAGTATGTTTTAAATATATATTTTTTATTTAATTTTAATTTTTGAATTTAAAGTTATGATGTTTTAAAAGTTTTTTTATAAAGAGAGAGTAAAGTTACGGTTTTCTTGGGACGTATAAAAGTAGAGTTGTTTTTGAGTTGAGTTTTTAAAATTTGAAGAAAAAAAAAAAAGATAACTACCATACAAGGACTTAGAATTTGTAAACTGAATTCGGGGAAGAGAGGGGAGGGGGAGGGGGAGGGGGTGGATGTTGGAAGGTTCATATCTGTTTATTTTCCTTTCCCTCTCTATATATTCGAAACAGGCCCACACCATCTCACACAAATTGATGCTTTAACAAATTAATGGGATCCTTATACTCAAGTATACCCAAGGTAGTTGATATTGTGTTTCGAAATCGTATCATTTTACTAAAATTTAATATCATGTATCAAGTATTGTAAGATACATTTTTATTTTAATATTTATATAAATATTTTTTTTTTATATACGAACACATATACATACACTAAATATATATATAAATTAAATAAAAGAAAGTCTAGTACATATTTAGGACCTTAGGGGTTAAAATCATGAGACCATCCCATAAAATAAATGGCCCATTGCTTTTAATTGAAGAAGGTCCATTGTGCGGGCTGCGTGACATGGAGTTAAATAATTGTGGCCATATGTCATAAAGACCCAAGCCATCACAACACAAATTACCGTGAGTAATATACTAATATCCACGTAAGTCCTAAGTGAAACGAGAGGTGACGTTGTGGATGGAGTTTACAATCTCGAGGACAAAATGTGGATCTTCTCACCCACGTAACAAACTGTACATCTGGCAGGTAAGCAGTAAGCCCGTTGTTTTCTCTGCTCTAGTAGAAAAATGTTGCGCCAAACCGCTTATAACCGAGCACGACGCAACGCGGAAGGATCTCACAAGCCCAAATGGTTTACCCGAAAGAAGAACCGACACAAAAAAGTACACTCACAATAGAGAAATAGGAAATAAAGAAATAATTGCGCAAGACAAGGTTTTACCGTGGTGTCGGCGTAAACGCCACTAATCCACACAGACGATAGCTTCTATTGATAATTGGGAATAAAGAGTGATTACAAGCACACACATAAAAAATTTCTCACTTTTTAGCTCTCAAGTCTTACTTACAAGATAGATGCACAAATGAGCCAAAAACTAATTAAATAGGCAAAGTGCTGGGACCATGATCGATCATGGTATACCCCATGATCGATCATGAAAGTGTACTGGAAAATTCTGCCAACACCATGATCGATCATGGACATACCCATGATCGATCATGGTCCACCAAAATACAATGTGAGCAAATCTTCACAAATCTCCATCCTGGCGAACCATGCAGCTATCCATCCAGCAAATTGCACACTTCACTTCACTTGTTCCTCCATCAATACTGCCATAGCATCATACCTGGCCCCGAAGAGCCTCCACCCCCAAAGGGGCCTCAACATCGAAGAATATTAACCAAAGTCGAGCAATGCTCAAACTTGGTCATCGGTACCACCTTCGTCATCATATCTGCGGGATTATCCTTGGTGCCAATTTTCTTCAAAATTACTTCACCACTCTCGATAATCTCCCGTATAAAATGAAACCGAACATCGATGTGCTTTGTCCGTCCGTGATGAACTTGGTTCTTGGCCAAATGAATAGCGCTTTGGCTATCACAATGTACAACGACATTCTCCCGAACCATCCCCAAATCACCTATCAAACCCCGAAGCCACAATACTTCCTTGACTGCCTCTGTTGCTGCAATGTACTCTGCTTCCGTAGTAGACAACGCCACTACACCTTGCAACATCGACCTCCAGCTAATCGGACCCCCACTAAATGTGAAAACATACCCCGTGGTCGACCGTCGCTTGTCAAGATCCCCAGCATAGTCCGAATCAACATACCCGCAAATAATAGACCCATCGGTTCTCTAGTACACCAACCCCTTATTCTTCGTTCCTTGTAGATACCGCAAAATCCACTTAACGGCATTCCAATGCTGTTTTTTCGAATTTGCCATAAACCTACTCACTATGCTCACTGCCTGAGCAATATCCGGTCGAGTACACACCATGGCATACATCAAGCTTCCTACCGCACTCGCATACGGAACTTGAGCTATATACTCCACCTCTTCATCTGTTTTTGGAGCCATAGTTGCCGAGAGCTTGAAGTGCGGAGCCAATGGGACACTCACAGGTTTTGAGTCCTGCATCCCAAACCGGACTACCACTTTCTCTAGATATTGCCTCTGAGTGAGGCACAATCTTCCCTTCTTCCTCTCCCTCACTATCTCCATTCCCAGAATCTTCTTAGCTCCACCCAAGTCCTTCATCTCAAACTCGAGACTCAACTAAGCCTTCACCGTGTTGATATCAGACATACTCGATGAACAGATAAGCATATCATCAACATATAAGAGTAAGTAGATAAACGAATCCCCCTTGAGTTTCTTGAAATAAACGCAATGATCAAAATCACTCCGCTTGAATTTCTGAGCCATCATGAATGTGTCAAACTTTTTGTACTATTGTCTAGGCGATTGCTTCAACCCATACAAAGATTTCTTCAGTTTACAAACACAATCTTCTTTGCCAACAACCTTGAACCCCTCCGGTTGAGATATATAAATCTCCTCCTCTAGATTCCCATGCAAGAACGCCGTCTTGACGTCGAGTTGTTCAAGCTCTAAGTCAAACTGCGATACCATAGCTAATAGCACTCTTATGGAAGTGTGTTTTACTACCGGAGAGAAGACTTCATTATAATCCACCCCTTCCCTCTGTGCAAATCCCTTAGCTACTAATCTTGCTTTATACCGAACATCCGAATCTAGAACCCCGTCTTTTTTGGCAAACACCCATTTGCACCCAATTGACTTTTTCCCCTTTGGCAACTTGCAAAGATCCCAGGTTTCATTCTTGTGAAGAGAATCCATCTCCTCGCCCATGGCCTCCTTCCATTCATCACAATGACTATCCGCCACTGCCTCCCGATAAGAAGTCGGTTCATCGCCATAAACAACCAATGCATATGCCACACTATCTTCATAGTCAAGTCGTTGCGGTGCTCGTCGAGCTCTAGGCTCCCTTCTGCTCGCCAAAGACGGTACCTCTCCTTGTTGTTGACTAGATCCCTCAATAGGAATCTCCACATTCTCCGAATCACTATCAGAAGAATCAACCGGATTTGTCACTTCCAATTGCACCGGAATAGTCACCACCGGCGTAGTAACTTCCGTTTGCACCACTCCGCTCTTCTCACTCTCATCGAGAGCTTTTACATTTTCTCCCGTAGGCATCTTGAGCAAAGACGCCTCATCAAATGTAACATCTCTGCTAATGATCATTTTCTTGTCTTGAAGACACCACAACTTGTATCCCTTAACTCCAATTCTTGAACCCATAAAGATCGCCTTTCGGGCTCTTGGATCAATCTTATCTTCACGGACGTGATAATAAGCCAGACACCCAAATACGTGTAATGAATCGTAACTTGCATGAGATCCTGTCCAAACCTCCATAGGAGTTTTGTAATCGACCCCTGAAGATGGCAGCATGTTAACAATGTAGCTCGCATAGGATAAGGCCTCCGCCCAATACTGTTTTTCCAAATTTGCATTTGACAGCATACACCTCACTTTTTCAAGTAAGGTACGGTTCATCCTCTCAGTTACTCCGTTTTGTTGTGGTGTACCTCTAACCGTGAAATGACGAACAATTCCCTCATCTTGGCAGTACTCCTTAAACGGATCACTAGTGTACTCTCCGCCATTATCGGATCTAAGCACCTTGATCTTCCTGCTAAGCTGATTTTCGACCATCTTCTTCCACCTTAAAAACACCCCAAAGACTTCGTTTTTGTGCTTCATGAGATATACCCAAATCCTCCTAGAGAAATCATCTACAAATGTAACAAAGTAATGATTACCTCCTAAGGATTTTGTCTTGGAAGGTCCCTAGACATCCGTGTGTATGTAGTCAAGCAACCCCTTCGTGCAATGAATAGCCGTCCCAAACTTTACTCGTGTTTGTTTTCCGAGCACACAATGCTCGCAAAACTCCAGCTTGCAGCTTTTCGCACCCTTGAGCAAGCCTTGCTTACATAACACCGTCATCGCCTTCTCCCCGGCATGTCCCAATCTCATGTGCCATAATCTCGTTGAATCTGAACTTGTACTTGCTCCACCAGCTTCCGTAGAAACTGAAGCACTGCCCGTCACCGTACTACCTTGAAGGAAATAGAGATTACCCTCTTTCTTTCCCTTCATCAACACTAAGGCACCGGAAGTAACCTTTAACATTCCATTCTCGAGCACAATCTTGCACCCGTTGGAATCTAAAGAACCCAAAGAAATCAAATTCTTCTTCAAATCCGGGATGTACCTGACTTCATTCAGAGTTTTGACTGCTTCGTCATGTAGCTTCAACTTGATCGTTCCTATACCCTCCGTCCTACAAACGTGATCATTGCCCATCAAAACCGTTCCTCCATTCACCTTCGTCAAGGTATGGAAAAGGTCCTTATTTGAACACATGTGGTACGAACAACCCAAGTCTAAAATCCACTCGTCCGTTGAGCTTTCCCTAGGAGTAACCACTAACATACTCTCGAAATCATCATCCCCTGAAATAACCGAATTCGCGGTATCATCCGCATTCTTCTTCTTCCCTTTGTCTACCCAAGCGTTAGGACAATTCTTCTTCATATGCCCTTTCCTTTTGCACTTGTAACATTCCATGTTATCCAAGTACTTAGTACGTGACTTGGACCGAGAGTTGTTGTGCTTTGCTTGTTTCCGATCATCTGTCCTTCCCTGCGTCACCAACGCATCGGACGATGTACTACATTTCTCCCTCTGTCTCTGCTCATTACCAAGTAGTGCCGAAGAAACGTCCTCATATTTCACTGAATCCTTGCCATGTAACAAAGTGGTGCTCAAATGGTCATAGGATTCCGGAAGTGAATTGAGCAACAAGATAGCCTTATCCTCATCTTTCATGTCCTCGTTAAAGTTTAACAAATCCGAAATCATCTTGTTAAACTCATCGACATGCTCACTCATTGATGTACTTCTAGCATATTCAAACCGGAACAACTTCTTCTTGAGATAGAGACGGTTCTCTATGCTCTTCATCATGTACTTCTCTTCCAGTATCTTCCATATGCTAGCCGCGGATTTCTCACGCATAACGTAGTATATCACATTTTGAGCTAGATGCAACCGGATAGTGCTACAAGCTTTCAAATCATACTCTTCCCATTCAACATCTGTCATCGTCGTGGGCTTAGCTACCACACCCAACAATGCCTTATGCAACTTCTGTTGGATCAAGACATTGCGCATTTGACATTGTCACATGCCGAAATTGACCAACTTTTCGTCAAATTTCTCTACGTCAAACTTTATCGCTGACACCTTTGAGGTCTTAGAAGTAGTCATCTTCAATCACCAAAGAACTTGACAAACCAACAACGAGTCAAAGATTGAAAAAATCTCACCTTGGAATTTTATCAAACACTTGGCGTGCGACACAAATCCCACCTTTCTCGTTTTAGCCTCTGATACCAAAAAATTGTGTGGGAGACCACGCTTCTTCTCTCTCTCTCTATCAAATAAAAAGATCCAGCAGTGGTGAGACCACCTGAAAACTCGCTGGAATTCTGTGCCTTAGCAGAAACAAATCTAGCAGTAGCAAAATCTTAACCGGCGGTGTCTCTTGAAAAAACAGAGCACTTGTTTTGGGTTTCAAAAAATCCCGTCTCCACAAAACACTTGTTCAGGTAAGTTTTGGGATTTAGGGCTTTATTCAAAGACTTCTTTTATTTTTTAAAAAGTAAAAATACCCCAAAAGGACGTTGTTTTATTGAAAAAAAGAAATATCGATCGATATGCTTCCATCTTGCGATACACTAAAAAAACGCGATACACAATAGTATATGGCGCGATACACAATAGTATATCGCACGATACACACTGAAAAACGATACAAAGCACGATACCTTACGTTTTACTCTCGAGATGTTACGTATCGTACGATACGTATCGTGTATCATAAGATACAGAGAACAGATCTTTGTTCCGTTGAAGGGGAGAGAGAACCAGAATTTTGTAGTGAGAGGGAAGAAGAAAATCTTGGAATGAAGAATTTTGGAGCAAGACGTGCAAGTGATAGAAATTGTAAACTACAATGGATGGCATTAAATCATGTTATTCGTTTTCTTAAGACAAACCTGATAGTGTATAAATATCTCAGCCATTAATTCTAAATCAATGCTCACGATACTAATAATTCTAGGACGATATTGTTTTCCTCCTTTTATCTTTTATAAAGGAATATGTACATATATACAAATTTTAAAATTTTGTAAAAGGAAAGTTACTCTTTCTCATTTTAGGTGTTGAAGTTATTAGCAAATAAAGTACACAAGGACGAAAAAAATGATGAAGGTTTGACAGCTCACGATATTGTCTCACAACTTCCAGAAGACAAAAGGGGAGAGGCTGAGAAAATTTTACGGGGTCGAAAGCTTCTTCCAGATGTTGCCAGTCTGGCAGAATTTTTGAGTTCTCCAGAGAAAATTTCCGAAAAAATGGTAAGACATCAAATATATATGCGAAAGGGCGCTTCAATCGACAAGATAAATGCGCTTCTAGTTGTAGCAGCACTAATTATGACGACTACCTACCAAGCTGCACTCAGCGCCCCTAGTGGACTTACCAAAAGTGAAAGCACAAATCCACCAGCTATTCTCAACATTACCACCGCTGCAAATCATACGAATCCGCCAACACTTTTCAATCTTACAACCACTACAAATGCGACCGACTCCAGAAAAAAAGATGACATGGAAGAATTAGCTCGCCCTATTCTTTTCTTTTTGTTTTATTTTTGTAACACGGTAGCCCTCGCTTGCTCTTTTGGAATAATTGTTAGTCTCCTTCAAAGTAGCCGAAACAGTATTTTTTTGCAATTATCCTTACTTTTTCTAATCTTAACATATGTAATTTTAGTAAGAGGGCAAGGTAACAATCCAACTACAACCCCAATCATCCTTATATTGTTGGTGTTCTACTTCTGGATGTACTTCAAGATCATATTGGCGAGGTTGGTTGAAGATGGGATTGGTCCAATGGCATTGGCTCATCGATTTGGAAGCAGTTACCGACTACAATTGCAACGGAAAATAGTTGGCAGTGTATATTCAAAGCAAGGTGGGCGATAGTAGAAATTGTAATATAAATGAACATCATATCAATTGATGGGCGTGGATTCTTTAGCATAATGTTACCCCAAGATAAATAATGTAGGTCTAAGTAACCTTCGATGCATGCATGTTAGTGTACTAGTTTAGACACCCTATTCAGCAACCCTGCGCGTGTTTGCTTGACTTGCTTGCAATGTCCCTAATTAATCTATCTAGCATTAATTCTGTCCAGAATATATACTTTAGTTGTTTATAATTTTTATTTAGTGATTCATTTATTTGTATTTAGAATAATAATCTAGGCAGTTTAGGAAATTGTGGTTACTATTATTGTAAGGTTTTGATGAGTTTAATAGTAGCAGCAGCAGTAGTAGCAGTAGAAGTTGAGTTTTCTAGGTTTTTTTCAATAGTATTAGAATAATGGTTTTATTTCTATTATTTATATGCAAGGGCCGGATTCAAGATTTCCCGGAGGGGTGGGCTAATGTCAAAAGACAAATTTGATATAATTTTTTAGAAGTTAAAGAGCGGGATTTTTTTCCCCACCTGAAACTATAATCCACGTTCTAGTAATATAGTAAATTGCAATAATACTTTGTGGGTTGTATTAACCTCTACTCTCACGGCACACGTTAACAATCTTTTATGAAAAAAAAAAAGATTTAATATGTATTAAATATGACACATACCCAATCTATATGCCAATAAAATCTATAACATATTGTGTTATAATTGAAAAATGGTAAAGTCTGTCTTTGGTGCCCATATTAAAGACTAAAATAAGTTCTTCCATGAATATTTATCCTGGATTAATGCTTGTTTGAAGTTTGTATTTCTACTTATGAAATCCATTCAAATTTTAAAAATAAAAAATTACCAAGGTTTTCAATTTTGGAGACGCTATAAGCTTTGTAAGACCATATTTACTCATATTTGTGCTAATATTTCCTAGCTTATTAGGTATTTTTGAACCTAAACTTGTATAAAATATATAATACGAATAAACCGTAGTTATGAGCTGAAAAAAGTGATTAAAAAAAGGAGGAAAGAATGGAAACCATAAGTGCTAGCCGGAGCTTTTGAAACTGAGCTTGAAGTCTAATATTATTTTATGGGGTATGCAATGATTTGGGCTAGACTGGATAATATATATATATATATATATATTAGTCTAATTAGTACACAAAATAAAAAATTGGGGTGGGCTACAGCCCAACTGTGCCACCCCCTGCGTCACGGAAATTGACCGAGATTGATCATTAATGACTAATTAGATGTGTTTAATGCTAATCCGTACCTGATTAGCCAAGTAAACTGTCCAAAGTGAACAATAGGGTAACTCAAAATAACTGGAGATTTAAGGCCGTAGTTGAATGACACCCAAACAGTTCATTTGACTCAGTGAATGAGCCACACAGCTCATTGAGCATGTGGGACTCACTTGAATGAGCTACAAGGCTCATTGGTGATGAGGAATTAGCCAACTGGCTCATGTGAGGTCTGCATGATATCAGCCCTAGCAGGAATGAACCAACAGGCTTATGTGGAAAAATGGCAATGAGCAACATGGCTCGTATATGCCTAGACAAATTCCAATTACAGATGTTCAGTAGGAACTAAAGTAGATGATAGGTTTACCCAAATACGAAAATGTGCAGCAGATTCGATAGTATGTAGTGATATAGAAAAACGCAGACCCATATACATCTATTTCGTTTGGTTCGCGGATTTGAGGACTCAAGAAAAGAAAATAATTAGTTTTTTTTGTTTGGTAAGCACAAATTTCAGAAATACTTTTTTGACAGAAGAAAAAGTAAGGGGAAAATCATTCCACTCAGACTTCAAGGGATTGATTTTCCATTTTGATTTTTCGACATTTATTACAAAAGTTTTGAACAATAATATCCCTACCTAAATATACTATTGCCAAATTTACCTATTTATGATGTTTTTATTTTAAAATACAAGAATATTATTGAAATATTGATATATCTTTATTTTTCTTTCCTATACCAACTAAACACCGGAAGGAAAATCAAATGGTATTTTCTGCTTAATACTTTTCATACTTTACTGAGCACAAGAAAAGAAACCTGATAGAAACTTTAATTTCCACCCCCATGAGGAAGACAACGGAATTAATTTCCCTTCCGTAAACTAAACAAGGCCTAATAACAAAGTAGAGAGGAATTTGAACCCATTAAAATTCCCACCCAACCCGTAAGTCATTTTACACAATTCAATTTTTAAGATAACCCTGACCACTCATTTTTACTAAAGGATTCTCTTTCTCTTACAACTTAAACAAAAATCACCCCTCTTCATTTTACATTACTAAAGGATTCTCTTTCTCTTACAACTCAAACAAAAATCACCTCTCTTCATTTTACATTACACTTACACATCGAGACAAAAACACACTTTTGTATTCATTAGAGCATCTTACACATCGTAGACAAAAACACACTTTTGTATTCATTAGAGCATCTCCAATGTAACTAATGAATTAGATTACATATGAATTGATGGACAATGAGCAAATAAAATGCTCTCAATGCAACCATCCATAATGACCATGAATTAAGATGATGTGGCAAAAATGAAAATAGACATTGTGAGGATGACCCTCTATTTCTAGAGGGTTTCTTAGAAAATGTCATATTGCCATATCATCATTTTTGTCTACATACTTTTATTTTTTAAGCTTTTAAATATTTTAATTGTAATTTTATAATTTACTTATTAATAAAAATTATACATTAAAAAAGTATGGCTCAAGACCTATCAAATAAGACTCATTTTATATATAAAATTATTAATTTATTTTTTATGAATTCAGTAATAGACAATCTCTTAAGCAATCCCATTGGAGATGGTTTTTGTAAGACTTGTCCATCAAGAGACTTTTTTATGCCACATAAGAAAGACGACATGCTTACATGTTTATAGTGAAGAGGTGTCTAATCCATTTTTACATTGGAGATACTCTTACACTATATTTACACTTTCTATTATTCTCTTTCTCCATTAACTCCCTATGAACTAAGCCATGCAAAAACCTATCCAGGGTTGGCCTTGGCTTTTCGGGTTCCTAAGTGAAATTTTATCTTGAAATTGCATTGGACATGCTCTTGCACTACAAATATGCGTGTGTGTATATTACAACGCTGACACTTGAAATTTATTTTAAAAATATAGAATAAATAAAATTTCGTTTTAAAACTCATCATAATTAATCAAAAACCACAGTACTTAAAAACTTATAAACTCTAGTTAGAAAAAAAAAATTGAACAAAAACTAAATTAAAAAAAAATTTAGATGTTTTCTAAAAGTCAAGTAATTAACATAGTGGAATTGTAGTACTGATATATTGATATGTAGAGAAAGAAACAAATCTTAGTATTTGAAAATTGCTAAGAATTGTGAAGTTTTCAGGAAGGAGGCTGTGAGATGATGTTATTGAGTTTAAATATCACCATGAACTAAAGAAAATGAAAGATGGAGAAAGATCAAATAAAGAGAATCAAAGAAAGTGTTTGAGTTGAAAACTTATGAATATAGAGGTATGTATGAAATACTATGTTGACAAAAATTTCGTAAAAAAAATAAAAAAATTCATTTAATGAATTGAAAAGACCTCATTGAAAATAAAATAATTTGATACTAAATTTTCATACATTGGAAGTGGTTGCTTATTCTTTAAATTTGTCAAGGTTAAAGGATCTATGGTGTATAATTATACACATTCTAAGCGATAGTTAAACATAATTATTAATTAGTGATTTTGATCAAAAAACTTATTAATTAGTGATTGAGCTCAAGTATTTAAAAGGAAAAGCAGACTACTTATTTAACATGGGTGTAAAGTCTATTCGTCCTCATAAAAAACCTAAATTATAATTGCTAGCTGCAAGAATTGAACTCATGACTAGTGTGTTAAACACTTGATTTTGAAAAGCCAACTGCTGGGTTGAACAAACTTTGAAGTAATATAATTCTGTGCAAAATTATTTTAACTAAGTAACATACATATAAACGGAGCCTAGAAAAAATTGGGGGCCTTGGCATCGCGGGGGCCCCTAGATGATGTTCTGGGTCGCTTATACTCATGGCCGACTCTGAACATATCCACCACCACCATTGGAACTCATCACCTATTTAACATTTGGATTGTACTTGTAAATATTACACGTCCCTCCACCGCTGTGACGAAAGGGCAATGTATAGAAAAGATTTACACCCGGCTCCACCTTTTCCATGACAAGGTACTTGATGAAATATTCTATTTGTAGGTCGGAAAATACCCTAGAGGGGGGGTGAATAGGGTTTTAAAAACTTAATGCGGAATTAAAAAATCTTTTCGAAAATGTTTAAGTAAAACAATTTACTAAACAAATTTATCAAGGAATGTAAGCAAATAAACAATCAAGCACAAGAGCAAATAAATAAGCAATCTCAAACAATTTAAACAATCAATAATAAAGAGATTGAGTAAGAAAGATTGAACCAATTTGAAGTCAAAGATTTTTTGTCCACACGGTTCGGCTTGTTCCCCCTACTCCGCGCTCGGTTAGTTCCCCGAGAATTTCTACTATAACCGATCTCCTTCCGGGTGAAGATCAAACCTCTACAAGTGTTGTCTCACACACTCTACAAGTATTGCTACACCACAATACTCTCACAAGATACCCTCTTGCTAACCTTGTGAAATTTACCTTTCACAATTTCTAAACAAGAATTTACCTTCTTGTTTTTCCTATGAGATTTACCTCTCACAATTGAATACAAAATTGTTTGGTGATTCACACCAATTTACAATAACTCTCTCAAGTGTGTAAAGAATACAATTTGAAGCTCACACTAGAGATATCAAAATTGATCAAAATATATAGCTCAAAAATGAAGAATATGATCAATAATACTTGAATAATTTTGTATATATGTAAAATAAGTTTGTAAAATGATTCAAGTGTATTAAAACATGTCTAAGACATCATATTTATAGCTTGCAAAACCATATGGCCGTTGGGGATGATTAAGAGAGGTTTTGGCTCCAAGGTATACATTTTCAAACTTTCCAACAGCTAGTTTTGACAAAAAAATTCAAAATTGTTTTGTTAATTTCTCCCAATTGAACCGTTGGATCATGCTCAAATTTTAGTCAAAATTGCCAGGAGATGTTGTCTAACTACTGTAAAAATTTCAAAATGATCGGAGTTCTGGAAGTCCTCCAAATTACCGTTAGATCAAAACTGGACAAAAATTGAGCGAATTTCAAATGTAAAAATAAAAATATTTTTGCAATTTAATAATTTAGTTCCAAATAAAATTCTAATGATTTTTGAACCTCAAATATATGTTTCTAAGATATCCATTTTTATTATAGCTTAAAATATGATCATTTAAAATTAATATGAATTTATTTCAAAACCGGTTTTTGCAAGAATAATGTTTTGAAATGATTTTGATTCAAACTTGGTTTTGATCAATCTAACAATGATGCAAGTTTATGTTTGAGCTATATAATCAATCAATTAAGAAACTTTACATTAATCCTAAGCAAATACTCAATTACCGACTAGGTGAGTCTTCGAATACTTCAATTTGTTTCTTCAAATTGATTCTTCACTTGAAGCTTTTCCCTTGAAGCTTTTGCATATGATTCTTGATCTTTGTGTTTCATGGATTTGCATTGCTAGTTTGTGGGTGATGAGATTGATCTTCTTGTCTTGTCCAACGCTTGTAGAAGAATGATCTGAATTCGGGTAGATCGGTTTTAGTCGAATGCTTCGTTGACTTGATCGGATATTGATTGAATGATCCTTGTCAAACTTCATTTGAGCAATCATGCTATTCTTGATTTTTCAAATAAGAAATCTATAATCTTATATCAAGAACATGTTAAATTACACATGATTAATTTATTGTTATTATCAAAATAAGATTAAGACCTTCAAGGTCAACAATCTCCCCCTTTTTGATGATGACAATAAATTAATGTGTGTTTTCAATAACAAGCATAAATAGCATATGAATAATTGAAATATGCTCCCCCTCAATTTATGCATAGATAAAATAAAAGATTATTAAAAGCATTACAAATATTTGAGATAGTTTTAAAAATTAATAAAAGAATTTTGATCTCAAATAAGGTTTTCAAAACAATTGTCAATATTAAAGACATAAAACAATTAATGGTCTTACCAACATTAATTGTCACCAACACACATTTTCTCCCCCTATGGCAACATCAAAAAGGGATCAAGGCCACGGAGAGAAAATGGTAACTCCAAGAGTGCTTCATCTTTGAGGCCAAGGTGTGTATGCCTCTCCATCTTTTGCCATTTTTGTTTTTTTTTGTTTTTAATGGCTCAATAAAATGTCAAAACACGAAATATAACATGCAAAATAAAACAAGTATGAATATTAAAGACATAAAGCATTTAAAAGTCTTACCACAATATTTAAAGTCGGTATAAAAAATCTTACCACAGCAGAAAAAAAAATCTTACCTTTTACCGCAGTATCAACATTACGCACATTTTCTCCCCTTACGTCAACATCAAAGAGGGATCTAGACCGTGCTAGGGCGGTGGACTCTAGATGCACGCGGGGGGCGCTGTATTTTTGACTTTTTAGGATGACAACTTTTCGTCTTCGGGATTCTTTTAATTGCTCTGCCTCTTGTCCCCTCTTTCTTGTTGTCTTCCTCGAGATCCATTTTCTTCTTATAACTTTTATAGGAGGTACCCATGAGTAAGAGAAAGCAAATCACAAGTATGCCGAATACCCTCCGTTGTACAGGTTCGTCTTGTGCTGCTTGTGCTTATAAACGCAAGAAATGTCAGCCATGGTGTGAATATGCACAAATTTTTATGGATGTGATTAGTCGTCAAGATTATCGTACAATTTTCACCGTTTTTGGGGTAAATAGTGTTGCAAATATTTTAAAAGAAATTCCTAAACATCAATATTTAGAGACTCTCTATTCATTTCTTTTTGAAGCTAAGGCGAGAGTCGAGAATCCCAGTAAAGGCTGTACTGCGCTCATTGTTTCTCTTGAACAGAAGGTACAAGAGTTACAATCACGGGTGACAGCGTTAGAGGCTTTACAGTCACGAGTGACAACATTAGAGGCTCGATTAGGAGAGTCTTCTAGCGCTAACCAAAGCTTTTCTTTTGCTCCTCCTATAAGTTCTACAGGGCTCCTATCGTTAGCAGAAAATGTTGCACCTGAAATTCTTCCGACTACCGGAAATATTTTAGACTATAGTGCTTTTCTAACTAATGTGGGTTTGCCGGCATATCCGACTATGTCAGATTACCAAGCTGCTATGGAAGGCTATTCATCGCAATTTTCTCAAAGTGGTACTGTTGCGGAGGTTGCCGAGCCATCGAGTCCTGATTGGACAACTCTATTAGATATGGAACATAATTTTGTTGATAATTCTTCTTCTAGTCTCGATGCTGTTTTGAATTTTAATACTGATGATCTTCAGATTCTTTTCCCTTCTTTTCTTTGAATAACAGATAATGATTTTTAGACTGCAAAATTATTGTTAGTTTATAATAACATGCAAAATAAAGACTTATGTTGTTTACCAAGTTGACAAGCATCACAAATTCTATCTTTAATAAGTTTAGTTTTAGGCAATCCTTTAACTAATTCCATTTTAGATAATTTGTGAACTAAATCCATATTAGCATGACCTAATCTTCTATGCCATAACTAAGAAACATCATTCAATACGGATAAATATTTAACATCTTGTTGAGACAAATCATCAAGTTCAAGAGTATATACGTTATTAGATCTATAAGCAATAAACAAGATATAATTATCATTAATATTTTTAACAATGCAACATTCGGATTTAAAAATAACTTTATAACCTTTATCACGCAATTAATTAATACTAAGTAAATTATGTTTTAAACCATCAACAAGTAAAACATTATCGATATAAGAAGATTTCTTACCAATTTTACTTACACCAATGATTTTGCCTTTGACATTGTCTTTAAATGTGCGTTGCCTCCTTGTTTAGGAGTGAGACTCAAGAAATTTCTCTTTTCTCCCGTCATGTATTTCGAGCATCCACTATCCAATAATCATTTTATTTTTCTATCTTTTGCTCTCATGCAAATCTACACCAAAATCTTAAGCAACTTTTCTTTTGGTACCCAAAATAAGTTTGGTCCTTTGGGGTTAGCGTACATAGTGGTTCCTTTAGGAATCCAAGCAAGTTTGTTCTTAGCAAAATTCTTTTCTTTGTAATAACAAGAATGTGCATTATGAGTGTTTCTTCCATAAAATGAACAAAGATTAGTAGGATTATGCGGTGTGTGTGTTTTGAAGAAATTTTTGTAATCCTTTTGGTGGTTATGGATTTGATTATAACCCAAACCGGCTTTGTCGAAAACACACCTTTGTATTCCTAATAATTTATCCAAGTTGTCCTTTCCTTTGGTGAACCTGGCCAAACTATTGGTTAAGTCATCCACTTGATCTCTTAATTTGATATTTTCTAATGCAAGTGTATTTGGAGTTTCTTTCTCCTTTCCTTTCTTCAAAGTTTTGTTTTTATTTTTCAAAAATTCATTTTCTTTCTCAAAGTTTTCACACTTGCTAGAAATCATCAAATTTTCCTTTTTGAGGCTTGCATACATTTTAGATAAATTTTTAAACTTTTTATGCAATTCCTCAAACATATCATATAATTCTTCATAGTCATTCTCATCATGTATATCATTATTAATAGAGGAATTATCATCACTAGATGAGTCATAAAAAGAATGTACCTCGTCATCTCTTGCCATAAGGCAAAGATTTGCCGTTTCCTCGTCGCTTGAATCGCCATTGGATTCACCTTCTTCGGAATCACTCCAAGTGCCTTTAAGTGCATGTCTCACTTGTTTGAATGCTTTGTCTCTTTTATCTCTTCTTTCTTTCCTTCTAACTGGACAATTTGTTTTGAAATGTCCCGGTTCATGGCAATGGAAGCATTTCTTTTCTTCCTCATTTTCAACTCTTGGTTGAATAGATCGATTATTGTTCCTTCTTGATGAAGAATCAAAGTTATTTCCTTTTCCTTGAAACTTCTTCTTCTTAGCTAGAAATTTTATGAATTTTCTAGAAAGGAGAGCCATATCCTCATCTCCTACCATCAACTCCTCATCATCTTCTAGTTGAGTTGCTTTGAGAGCTAGTGACTTTTTGGCTTTTGAATCACTTTCTTCTTCTCTTGCCAATTCCTTCTCATGGGTTTTAAGTGAACCCAAAAGCTCGTCCATGCTACGTGTTTTGAGATTCTTTGCTTCTTGAATCGCCGTCACTTTCGGTCGCCATTTCTTTGGAAGAATCCTAAGAATTTTTCTTATTTTATCTTCATTAGAATAAACCTTTCCAAGAAGATCTAAATCATTAGTAATAATAGAAAATCTACTATACATGGAAGCAAGAGATTCATTAGGCTCCATTTTAAATAATTCATAATCATGAACAAGCATATTTATGTTATCGTCTTTAACTTGAGTGGTTCCTTCGTAGGTAACCTCAAGTTTATCCCAAATTTCTTTGGCCGTTTTACAACTAGAAATTTTGTTATATTCATCCATGCTTAATGCACAATTTAAAGCATTTAAGGCTCTAGCATTATATTGAATTTTCTTAATATCATTTTCATCATACTCGGACATTTTCTTAGGAACAATTTTTTCACTATCATTTATTTTGGTAATTTCATGGGGTCCTTCAAGTATAACTCTCCATTGTTCAAAATCTCTAGATTGTAAAAATACACTCATTCTACTTTTCCAATAGCTATAATTTTTACCATCAAATAGAGGTGGTCTATGGGTGGAGAGACCTTCGGAAAGACCGGTTCCTTGATATATAGACATGATCGTAAACTCTAAGATTGTTAAATCAAAATAAGAGTACAACCACTGATACCAATTGTAGGTCGGAAAATACCCTAGAGGGGGGGTGAATAGGGTTTTAAAAACTTAATGCGGAATTAAAAAATCTTTTCGAAAATGTTTAAGTAAAACAATTTACTAAACAAATTTATCAAGGAATGTAAGCAAATAAACAATCAAGCACAAGAGCAAATAAATAAGCAATCTCAAACAATTTAAACAATCAATAATAAAGAGATTGAGTAAGAAAGATTGAACCAATTTGAAGTCAAAGATTTTTTGTCCACACGGTTCGGCTTGTTCCCCCTACTCCGCGCTCGGTTAGTTCCCCGAGAATTTCTACTATAACCGATCTCCTTCCGGGTGAAGATCAAACCTCTACAAGTGTTGTCTCACACACTCTACAAGTATTGCTACACCACAATACTCTCACAAGATACCCTCTTGCTAACCTTGTGAAATTTACCTTTCACAATTTCTAAACAAGAATTTACCTTCTTGTTTTTCCTATGAGATTTACCTCTCACAATTGAATACAAAATTGTTTGGTGATTCACACCAATTTACAATAACTCTCTCAAGTGTGTAAAGAATACAATTTGAAGCTCACACTAGAGATATCAAAATTGATCAAAATATATAGCTCAAAAATGAAGAATATGATCAATAATACTTGAATAATTTTGTATATATGTAAAATAAGTTTGTAGAATGATTCAAGTGTATTAAAACATGTCTAAGACATCATATTTATAGCTTGCAAAACCATATGGCCGTTGGGGATGATTAAGAGAGGTTTTGGCTCCAAGGTATACATTTTCAAACTTTCCAACAGCTAGTTTTGACAAAAAAATTCAAAATTGTTTTGTTAATTTCTCCCAATTGAACCGTTGGATCATGCTCAAATTTTAGTCAAAATTGCCAGGAGATGTTGTCTAACTACTGTAAAAATTTCAAAATGATCGGAGTTCTGGAAGTCCTCCAAATTACCGTTAGATCAAAACTGGGCAAAAATTGAGCGAATTTCAAATGTAAAAATAAAAATATTTTTGCAATTTAATAATTTAGTTCCAAATAAAATTCTAATGATTTTTGAACCTCAAATATATGTTTCTAAGATATCCATTTTTATTATAGCTTAAAATATGATCATTTAAAATTAATATGAATTTATTTCAAAACCGGTTTTTGCAAGAATAATGTTTTGAAATGATTTTGATTCAAACTTGGTTTTGATCAATCTAACAATGATGCAAGTTTATGTTTGAGCTATATAATCAATCAATTAAGAAACTTTACATTAATCCTAAGCAAACACTCAATTACCGACTAGGTGAGTCTTCGAATACTTCGATTTGTTTCTTCAAATTGATTCTTCACTTGAAGCTTTTCCCTTGAAGCTTTTGCATATGATTCTTGATCTTTGTGTTTCATGGATTTGCATTGCTAGTTTGTGGGTGATGAGATTGATCTTCTTGTCTTGTCCAACGCTTGTAGAAGAATGATCTGAATTCGGGTAGATCGGTTTTAGTCGAATGCTTCGTTGACTTGATCGGATATTGATTGAATGATCCTTGTCAAACTTCATTTGAGCAATCATGCTATTCTTGATTTTCCAAATAAGAAATCTATAATCTTATATCAAGAACATGTTAAATTACACATGATTAATTTATTGTTATTATCAAAATAAGATTAAGACCTTCAAGGTCAACACTATTTTTTCTCTCTTCATCTCTAGCTTTGGTGGCTTTTATTTTTTAAGTTGAAATTTTGTTTATTATGTTGAATTTAAAAGACCTAATTTATAAAAGGAGATTGTTGTTGTATCAGAAAAAAAAGGGATGGCTTTCAAAGCTCTATTTTTACTCTCTTCATATCTAGCTTTAATGGCTTCTTTTTCTTCTTCCTTTTTTTTTTAAAGTTGAAATTTTGTTTGTTAGGTTGAAATTAGAAGACCTAATTTAGAAATGGATGCTTTTGTCGTATCATAAAAATGGATGGCTTTCGAAACTCTATTTTCACTCTTTTGTTATATAGCTTTGGAGGGCTTTTTACTCTTTTCATCTCTAGCTTTGGAGGGTTTGTTTTTTAGGTGGAAATTAGTTTATTAGGTTGAAATTATAAAACCTAATTTAAAATTGATGTTTTTGTTGTATAAAAAAAAAGGAGTGTTTTAAAAAAAATATGTTATTGATGTCGGCAAATAGGATTTTTTTTTTCTTTTTTATAGAATAGTTCCAGTTTCTGGAGATATTTTTTATTTTGAATATAGGTTCAAAGTACATATATATTAGATGTCTTTAAAAGTATTGTATATTCAATTCAATACACATCATCATATAGCTACTCCATGAAATAAACTTAAGTATAGGTAAGGGTGGTTGTAGTTATGCATGTTCATGTTGTGTTACGTGGGTTGACTATATTAAATATGTCAATACAACCCCACCCGATTGATTAATCATGTAATATCCAACCTATTCATTAAATCATCTTATGTGCATTAACACACGTAACCTGTTCACTAAAATGACATTTGGCCCAGTGTTTGATTTGAGATTTGTTTAGAATATCCTTTGTGTGTTTGAGTTTATGGTCCAACTATATATTTAGTTTGAACAACAAAGTTCAAGGTTTTATTGAATGTTTCTTTTAATTTTCTCTACATTTTCTTTCTAGAAATGATTTGGATTTGAAAACAAAATTATATATAATATTTACTCGGTTCATGTAATTTGTAGGAAAAAATTAAGGAAAATCGATTTGGTCAACTATATTCTTGTTCAACTCGAATTAGTCATCTCATCAAGGAGTAAATGCTCTAAATATATTATTTAATCCCATGAAACCAGGGTTGCTGCACTTAACCTCTTGCCACAGTGGGTAAGAACCCATGCTTTTCACTTAAGTATTGTTTAATCTTCACTCTTTTCACTTTACCATGGTGGTTGAAATGCATTTATTGCCAGCATAGTGTTTAGCTGATAGACAGTTGTGAGAACTAGTGTTTTCAACGCCAGTCCCCACGGGCGGCGATTCCTCCGGTTTCCTATTCATTTAGAAAACGGTTCATTTGATTTGGAGAAAAAGTGATAGTTTATAAAGAAAATAAGAGTTGCCAGTTTATTTTACTAAACGAACAAAAGTTGGTGTGAAAGAGGAACAATTATAGATTAAACGACCTCTTGAAAATAACTAGTGGGAAACTAGTTGATTCAAGGTTCGGGGATTAAGTTATGAATCGAGAAGGTATTAGGCACCCAATTCACCATTTCGGTCTCCAAGTAGAATATGCGAGTATTTATAATAAAAAAAATTCCCATGCATAAGATATTATTGCGTATAAATCCATAGTTTTAGAAAAATAAGATTTTGGGGTGGAGATAAAATCGTGTGCTTCATGTTTCACCCATTTTATTTTAGAAATCATTGCATGTAATTTGAAAACATGATTTTGATAATGATAAATAGAAAAAAAAAAAGAAAAAAAGAAAAACACTTGTTTTTCATAAAGCTTAGGGCTTTTTGGAAGCTAATTCGATTCGATAATCTTTGAGATTCATTCATCAATAGTGTACCACGGTTTAGGGATTTAAACTAGGCAATCCTAAGCCTTTTGGACAGGCAAATTCAAGTCTTTTCCACAAGCAAAAACCCAAACCCTTTATACAAGCAAATCTCAAGCCCTTCCTATATGTAGTACCTCACCTCTTGTGTTATTTCAATGCTAATTATCCTCTTAAGCCCAGTTAAGGCTTAATCTCCGTTAGGGCATGAAAATTTAGTTTTGAACTTTTCTTAAATTGACCCAACACTTCTTGCATGTCATATTAGGCATATTATGTTTGTGGGAATGATCGTTTTATTATTCGGGTGGTCCGATTTGAAAATGAGTATAATCGCCCATTTTGACTTTCACGACTTTGATTTTTGGCCAACTTTGGGAGGCAATAACTTCTTTATTCAATGTCCAAACGAGTCCCCGTTTGCCATCAAATCTTTATCTTATTTCCCTTTACAAGTTTCGTATTTGGCCCGAGTCGAGATTTTGTCATTTCAAGGTTAGTTTTGGGCTTTTAAAGTTGGGTGATGGTGTAGCAACAAGCTAGATCAATCTAGGTAGTCCAGAATATTTCCAAGATCGATCTAGCTATAGGTAGATTGATCTAGCTTTAAAGGGGAGCTAATTTTAAGGGGAGAGAGAGAGAGGCTTGATAGCTAATTTTGTGTATAGAAACTTCCAAAGGGAGAGAGAGAGAGAGAGAGGCTTGAGAGCTAATTTTAAGGGAGATTTATAGGGGTTTTGATGCATCCATTCCAATGAATCAAACTGTGTTCAATAATCACCATTTTCATCTTCATCTCCAACCTTCAACCGCCATTAATGTTTGGAGGAAGCTTCTAGGGTTTCCAAATCTTTGGAGGAAAGCTCAATCAAACCTTCAATCTTAAAATTAATGCTTCATATAGGTGGGAATTCTAGTACTCAACCATTTTTACAAGTTATTATATGTTGCACATAGATTTTTACAATATGATTGGGGGGTTATTCATGTAAACCTAGGGTTCGTGATGGTGTATGTGTTTGGGTATCGATTTCCTTAAATTGATATTTAACCATTGTTGTTTATGTTATTACCTCACTTTATAAGCATCAAATTTGGATTTTGAGCAAAACCCCTAATTATATGACTATGAACACTAATTTTTGAGATAACTTATATAGTTAAAATATTTGTAGAATCTCCTATCATAAACGGTTATTACAAGTTGTTAAAGGAGTAATTGGGTAATTACACAAGAAATTTTATGACTTTACACTGTTCTCAAAGTTTACCTATAAAACCACACGGATGGATACAATAGCGGATTATAAAGAGTGATACATATATATAGTGTTATATTAATAGGTTTGAAGGATGTTTTGGTTATAATCTCACTGTTAGAGTGATATACTAAAAGTCATAATTTTCTTGTTGGTTTGGATATGTTATAAACTTGGTTTTGCTATTTTAATGAGAATCTTTATGGGTAATGGTTGCATTATATTATTTATTTAAATATTGTACATGTGTGTGATGCGCTAAAGAATTGGTATAATATATTATGTTAATTTATAATTTGAAGAGCATATATTATTACTTATATTAGTGTTTTTAATGATTTTTCAGGTGTTAGAAAAGGATTTAAGAAGATTATGAAAAATAGAGAAATTAAAGCAAGTGAAGACACCTAAAAGTGCTCAATACTTTCAGAGGCATATCTTTTTACTCAGAACTCCGAATAATGCGAATTTTGAGCCTAAATTGAAGAAAATTTTGAGAGCTACAACTTTGCAGTTCAGAACTTTTTCAAATTCAGCCATCTCGAAGTCCGAAATTACGACGCAAAATTCTGCGATTAATAAGGACGAAAATTCAAGTTGTATTTTAATATGGGCCCAAAATCATATGATTCAACAGCCAGCCCAATTGCATTTAATTAGTTACCAGTCCACTAGCCTTGCAAAGCCCAAAGATCCATAAACTAAGCCTAAGCCCATAAATAAACCTAATCCTAATTAAATGAGGATTTTCCAAATTATAAATGGAGATGATAGCCAACAGGAACAGCTCCTTTAGTGGTGAGCCACTGCCGTGGCCCTCTCGTTTTCTCTCCTCTCTTTTCTTTATTTTTCTTTTCTTTTATTTTTGCTTTGAAGACTAGAAGATTGAAGATTTGATTTTATATTTTAATGTCAAGTAAGTTTTCTTTTAATTCTATTTATTATTTAATTTTTATTATGCTAGCGTAAATTTGTGCTAGGGTTAGGATGAGTATATTTAATTGATTCTCTTGCATGTGTTCATGCCAATTGACTCTACCAATTTAATGCTTTAATATTAAATACAATTCTTCCTATTGGATGCCTGTTTTAATTGATAAAAAATAAAGTTGGATTCTCATTATTTTTTGTTGGATTCACCTTATGATTTGTTAAGAGCGGATATAGGGTGTGTTTTGACGGATATAGTGAGTGTTTTGATTTTATATATCAGTTTGGCTGTGGAAGAATTACAATTGGATTTTATAAATTAATTGGACTTGAATGATTTTATTTTCCGCATCTAATATAATTGACAGACCAAATTAGTGCGAGATAAGAGTAGAGTTTATGCGAATGAATACTAAGGAAGATGATATTAAATATATGACTCCAAAACCCTAGTCAATTAATTCATTAATTTTACTATCTTGCTTCGTATTATTTAATTTAGTTCCATTAATTTAGTTTACTTGCTTTACTTTATTTTATTTTATTTACATCAATTATTTCTTGGCTAGATTAGGGATTAGTGAAATATTAACAAGACAAAAATTTAAAACATATTGTTTGAGTCTCTGTGGGATCGACCTCGCTTATACGCTATATTATAAATTGATTCGTGCGCTTGCGAGTATTAAAATTTATCACAACAAGTTTTTGGCACCGTTGCCGGGAACTCTAATCTTATCTTGTTAATTTAGTAATTACATTCCTTCTACTAGTTTCTTTATTAAAAAAAAAAAGCAGAATACAGAATACATAAACCAGAATATTCGGTTATATATATATTAAAAAAAAAAAAAGTATTTATTTATTTAATTTTTGGGTAATTAAAAGATCTGGGCGTGAAACAATATATACGCAGAAGTGCAGATTATTACATGAAGTGTTTCTGTCCTAGTTGGTAAGTGAAGAGGTCATAGGTTCAATACTTGGCAGCAACAAGAAAACCTTCTTTTTGTCTCATTCCTTATTATTATTAACCCTTTTAATTATTCCAATATATATTAGATTATTATTATTTTTTTTATTTAATTAAATTTATTATTAATACCTCTTAAATAAGTTAGTATTAATATTATTTTTTTTATTAGTATTATTATTTTATTAAAAATTTAATTAATTAATTATTAATAAAAAATAAAAAATAAATAATAAAATTTAATAAAAAGGAGAATTGTTTAGTTTATGAGCGTTTGTTGGAAACGAGGAAAAGTGAGGCTTAATAGGATAGAAAATTTAGAGCTTAATCCTTTATTTGAAGAAGAATTAAAGATGGGGGATCGTGAAGATAATAAGACTTTAAGGTCTCGTTTGATTCAGGTATTAGGATAAGTGGGATTAATAATACCAGTATTAATAGTACTGGACTATTAATCCTGGTATTAATTTAATACCAATACCATGTTTGATTTATGTAGTATTAATACTGGGATATCTCCTGCTAATATTAATAACATGTTTGGTTCTATAACTTGTATACAAAATTATATTTTGCACTAACAATTTTTTTTTTTTTAAAAAAAAAGTTTTAAAAAAAAAATTTAACAAAAAAATTTTAAAAACAAATTTTAAATAAATTTTAAATTTTTTTTTTTAAATAATAATAATATAGTAGTAGTAGTAGTGGCATTTTTGAAAATATATGGTTCATTTTTATTAATCCTGGATAAACAATACCACCTCCCCCTGGTATTAAATTATAGCACAAAGAGTGGTATTAAGTTAGTACCGGTATTAATAATCCCAGCACATTTGTGCGAATCAAACAAGGTATTATAAAAAAAAGTGGTATTAATAATCCCATCCCACTTTTTAATACCCGAATCAAACGAGGCCTAAAAGAATTATTTGCTCTTATATCTACTAATCCTCCTTCATGTATTGTTTTACCGACTATTACAGCAATCCACTTTGAACTAAAATCACATGTGATTCAATTACTCCCTACTTTTAATAGCTTAGAGATGGAAGATCCTTATCTGCATATAAAAGATTTTTTAGAAAAATGCGCTACTTTTAGATTTCAAAATTTTTCTGATGAATCCGTTAGGTTGCTTTTATTCTCCTTTTCTCTAAAAAATAAAGCTAAAGCTTGGCTAAATTCTTTACCCTCGAGATCTATCACGACATGGGAGGGGTTGGTTACTAAATTTTTAGCAAAATTCTTTCCGATGGCTAAAACTAATGAACTTAGGAGAAAGATAACTGATTTTTGCCAAGATGATGAGGAAAAATTCTTTGAAGCATGGGAAAGATTTAAAGATACACTACTTAGATGTCCACGTCATGGTTTTGAAACTTGGAGATTAATTCAATATTTTTATAATGGCATCTCACAAACTAATCGAAATATGATAGAATCTATGAATAGGGGTAGTTTTCTAAGTTTAAATGAAAATGAAGCTTATCAATTCTTAGAGAATTTATCTGAAAGTTCTCAACAATGGGACTTTTCTAAGAGGGGAACGCAATCTCAACCTAAAAAGGGAGGAATTTATGAAATTCGTGAAGATGTGGAAACTAGAAGACAATTAGATAATCTAAATAAAAAATTAGAAGCCTTAACGATGAGAATATCAAATAATCCGGTGAACCTTGTGCAGAATGAAGTATGCTCTATTTGTTCTAGTCCTATGCATGTAGCTGTATCGTATCCATCTATGTTAGGGTACACTGTAGACAATCCAGGACAAGTAAATGCTACTAATGAATTTAGGCAAAATTACAACCCTTATTCAGAAACTTATAATCCCAGGTGGAGAAATCATTCTAATTTTTAATGGTCCCAAAATCAACCAATAAATAATATGGGAAATCAAAATAATAACCTTCGTCAAAACCTACTAGGTTTTAGAGCTCCTGTGAACATGAATAATGCTACATCTTTTGTCACACAATAACAATTTTCATCCCTAGAAGATAATTTGAAATCATTTATGAATGAGGTAAAATATACTACTTTAATAAATACCCAAGCAATAACACGCTTAGAAAATCAGATGGGTCAGTTAGCTAACCAGTTAGTAGAGCGAGAAAAAGAAAAATTCCCTAGTCAACCTGTCCCTAATCCTAAAGGTATTATTAATAATAATATTAATCAAATTCAAAATCCACCTTTTGAACATAATCAATGGCAAGTTAATGCAATAACTACTCTTAGATCAGGGCGCCAGATTGATAATCAAGTTAGAATGCCAGTAAGTATTGAAGAAGAAATAGAGAAAAAAGAGGAGGAAAGTATTTCCAAAGAATCAAACACTCATATGAAAGATTCTAATCCTACCATTAATCCTAATAATTCAAAAGAAGTTGAAATTAGAAAATTTGTGCCTAAAGCCCCGTTTCCTCAAATACTAAAAGACAATAGGAAGGAAGCTCAATTTGAAGAAATTCAAGAAGTATTTTAGCAAATTCATATTAATATGCCATTCCTAGATGCAATTAAGCAAGTCCCTTCATACGCTAAGTTTCTTAAAGATTTAGTAACTCAAAAGAGGAAAACTAATGTTCCTAAAAAGGCATTCTTAGCTGAACAAGCAAGCTCCATAATTCAATGCAAAATTCCTATTAAATATAAAGATCCAGGTTGTCCTACTATATCTTGTAAAATAGGAGATCATCATATAGAGCGTGCTTTGTTAGATTTGGGAGCTAGTGTGAATGTTTTACCGTATTCTGTTTATGAGAAATTAGAACTTGGAAAATTAAATTCTACACATATGACACTTCAATTGGCTGATAGATCTATAAAAATTCCTAGAGGAGTCATAGAAGATGTTTTGATTAAGGTTGATACATTTTATTATCCAGTTGATTTCGTTGTTATTGATATTCAACCTACTCATAATATGAAAGGGCAAATACCAATAATTTTAGGTAGACCATTTTTAGCTACATCTAATGCTCTTATAAATTGTCGGAATGGTGTGATGAAATTATCTTTTGGCAATCTCACTGCTGAACTTAATATTTTTGATGTAACAAAAACATCCTTAGACTATGAAAATGAAAGTGTTCGTCAAATTAATTTAATTGATAGTGTCGTGGAAGATAAATTTTTTGAAAATAATGTTGATTCTTTTTCTTTAAAAGAAGATTTGAACTTTAGTGACATATCATTAGAAGATTTCTTAAAAACTTGTGGTCCGATTGATGATAATATATCTTGTGAAGCTGGTATTTTTCTTGATTCTTTTCAAGATATTAATTCTAATGAGTTGGATGAAAATATTGATAATTTCTTAAACAAAGGTTCTAGCAATATTTCTCAATTTGAAAATAGTATAACAAAGGACCCAAATTTTTTGCATGATAATGAAATTCAAGATGAAATTGAGCTCTTTAATTTATTTCCTACACCATTAAAGAATTTCAAGCATAATTTTGAAATGTTGAATTTTAATTCTCCTTATTTTGAGCCCAATGTGAATGATAATATCTATGATGATTATAATTCTTTTGATAACGATCATAAGTTTTTTTGTATATTTCAAGACCCATGGCCACCACCAAGTGATTATTTTTCTTATCTAGTAGGTCATGATTATATAATAAAGTTTTGTTATCTTGAGCTTAATTGCTATATTTATTTTGATTATATTTTTCAGTTTACAGTGATATACATGTTTTATAGGGATGATCCTCAACTTTTTAGATTATTGATTTATGAGGAATTAAATATTTAATGATGATATTTGGCTATGATTTGATTTTCATATATTTTTGGATGCCATTTATATTATTGAAACGATTAATAAATCTTTTTGTGCTTAAAGTTTTATCTAGTTTGCAGGAATTATTTTATTTAATGAATCGCGTATCTAGGTGATATCTTACATCCTTCTATGTTTTTTTAAATTTTAATTTAATGTGTTCCTTTGAGGACAAAGTAACATTCAAGTTGGGGGGAGTGGATAAAATTCTTAACTTTGCTAGTCCTGCATATATTAAAAATAAAATAAAGAAAATAGCATATATTTTTTTTAATAAAAAATTGCAATGATTCTTTGATTTAAGTAAAATTTCCTTTCTATCTAGTGTGCTAACGATGACGCATTCGTCTTAATACTTTATAGGTGCATGCTTAGTTCTCTTACTATCATTATTAGTAGAAATTTTATGATTTTCGATTCTCGTTGTATTTATACTTATGTGACAACTAATACATGACTAGATGGATGAGTGAGCATAACTTAAATTTCTTGAAGAATATAAATGCGGAGACTAAATAACCCGTGAGAATTTGAGCCAATCTTCCTTTTTGAGGGATTTATATCAATTCTAAATTTTTGAAAAGCGTAATTCGTTGTATAGTCTCATTATTTTTTTGCTTTGATTGAACACTAAAAAGGTATGTCCATGAAATGCAATTTTTTAAAGATCCTTGATACTACTTGAACTGAAGAATTATATGCCAAAGGAAGTGATTTAGGCCGTCTTTGGTAACCTACACATTAACCTTATCCCACCTTTACATTTAAATCACTAGTCACCCCTTTGAGCCTTTCTTTGTTAACCCAATATCCTTACCCTACTCCAGTTAGGAGTTTAACCCATATTTATAGCCTACCCTTTTATCTAAGAATATTTTGAAATTATTTATCTTTTGTATGGGTAATAGTGAAAAGTGAGCGTGAAAAAAAAGTGAAAAAAGAAAAAAATATGAATAAAACTTATGAAATCTCCTTCAAATATCAAAAGAAAAATAAATATGTGAAGAAAAAAAGGAGATCTACAACTGAAAATAATTATATAAAAAAAAAGAATTGAAAAGAAAAAAATGAAAAAGCTCATATAAAGTCAAAAGTTAAGCCCAAAGTGTTAATTTTATATCTCAATTTATTTCTTAGATTTTTGAATCCCTTATATACCCTTCATTCGATAGTCCTTACCTAAGCCTTACGTTACAACCCATAAAAAGTCCTAATGATCCTTTGGGATATGGTTTAGAGGTGAGAGTGGTGGTGGGGATCAATTTATGCATTTCGCTTTTCTAGTGGGATATATCTATTCATGAGACTAATATTCTTTTTATTTATAGCGTTTTTTCATATATACATGCGAGAGGCTTTTGAATTTGCGTACATCTACTCTTTATAGCCCACATGTAATGAGAGCATTTACACCCTATTCTCGAGAGTTTCATTTGTTGAGTGTATGCCGTGTGAGGAGTTGAGTCAAAGCATGGTTGGGACGGAATTCGAAAGTTTTCTTACTTTGATATCGATGATGTTATGTTGTTGTCAAATCACACATGCACGATGAGGATTGGTGAGAATGAAATATTTTATTAATCTTGCTAGTTTGAGAATTTTGATATTACATGTGCATCACACAGCTTTAGTATGTGGGTGTTTGGATGTCTTTGTTGAGTTAGTTACATTGGTGAAGAAAGGGGAATTAAATTTTAAAAACAACCATTGTATTAGAATTATATTGAAAATCTTGGATTTAATAAAATAATTTATTTTAAGACTTTTGGCTTTGCTCGAGGACTAGCAAAGTGTAAGTTGGAGGAAATTTGATGCGCTAAAGAATTGGTATAATATATTATGTTAATTTATAATTTGAAGAGCATATATTATTACTTATATTAGTATTTTTAATGATTTTTCAGGTGTTAGAAAAGAATTTAAGAAGATTATGAAAAATAGAGAAATTAAAGCAAGTGAAGACACCTAAAAGTGCTCAATACTTTCAGAGGCATATCTTTTTACCCAGAACTCTGAATAATGCGATTTTTGAGCCTAAATTGAAGAAAATTTCAAGAGCTACAACTTTTCAGTTCAGAACTTTTTCAAATTCAGCCATCTCGAAATCCGAAATTACGACGCAAAATTCTACAATTAATAAGGACGAAAATTCAAGTTGTATTTTAATATGGGCCCAAAATCATTTGATTTAACAGGCAGCCCAATTGCATTTAATTAGTTACCAGTCCACTAGCCTTGCAAAGCCCAAAGATCCATAAACTAAGCCTAACCCATAAATAAACCTAATCCTAATTAAATGAGGATTTTCCAAATTATAAATGGAGATGATAGCCAACAGGAGCAGCTCCTCTAGCCGTGAGCCACTGCCGTGGCCCTCTCTTTTTCTCTCCTCTATTTTCTTTGTTTTTCTTTTCTTTTATTTTTGCTTTGAAGACTAGAAGATTGAAGATTTAATTTTATATTTTAATGTCAAGTAAGTTTTCTTTTAATTCTATTTGTTATTTAATTTTTATTATGCTAGTGTAAATTTGTGCTAGGGTTAGGATGAATATATTTAATTGATTCTCTTGCACGTGTTCATGCCAATTGACTCTACCAATTTAATGTTTTAATATTAAATACAATTCTTCCTATTGGATGCCTGTTTTAATTGATAAAAAATAAAGTTGGATTCTCATTATTTTTTGTTGGATTTACCTTATGATTTGTTAAGAGCGGATATAGGGTGTGTTTTGACGGATATAGTGAGTGTTTTGATTTTATATATCAGTTTGGCTGTGGAAGAATTACAATTGGATTTTATAAATTAATTGGACTTGAATGATTTTATTTTCCGCATCTAATAGAATCGACAGACCAAATTAGTGCAAGATAAGAGTAGAATTTATGCGTATGAATACTAAGGAAGATGATATTAAATATATGACTCCAAAACCCTAGTCAATTAATTCATTAATTTTACTATATTGCTTCGTATTATTTAATTTAGTTCCATTAATTTAGTTTACTTGCTTTACTTTATTTTATTTTATTTACATCAATTATTTCTTGGCTAGATTAGGGATTAGTGAAAGATTAACAAGACAAAAATTTAAAACATATTGTTTGAGTTTCTGTGGGATCGATCTCGCTTATACGCTATATTATAAATTGATTTGTGCGCTTGCGAGTATTAAAATTTATCACAACAGTGTGTATTTTATTCCATATAGTAGATGATTTGGTGTGTAGAGTATAACTTACACACAGAAGATCATATCATCGGTTCTTGTGGAATATAAGTTTAATGGTTCACAGTCTTAGATGGAATTGGACACCCATCAGTAAGATTGTAGCACAAGTTTTAGTAGTAGTTTATCTTAACTACAGGAAACGGTATAGTTTTAACTCATTATGCTAGTACACTTTGTGTGTATTGAATAGGACTAGTTTGGATTAATTGTTTTTATACTGATTATATAAAACAATTTAAAATCCCATGGTTATTATGATTACTTATGCTCTTAATCTTGAAATAATTAATAGACATATATATGTAGTGTTTGTTGTTTTGACTTATTAAGAGTGAGATTCATTTATGAATTAATAATCTTCGTGAATTGGATGAAGACACTATATGTATGACAAATATTAATTATTAACAGAATCCACGTCCCGGTATAGGGATTGATGATAGCCCCTTGAGAAGCTTAGAAGTTTTGATCATGTCAAACCTTGCAGGTGGATTATGTTAATCCGACATGTCAAATAAGTTAAGTGGTAGGCTCAAGGATTAAGAAGTCGTTTAAATATATTTGTCAGTAATTTAATTTAAATGACGGTTATCTGTAATCTTAACGTGGGGAGAATAATAAATTTTTAATAACAAGGAGCTCGAAATTAAATTTTGAGATAAGGATGGGAGTGCAATTATAATTCTTTAGCGGTGTGAATTATAATTTATGGAAGGAACTAATTCATAGTGGAATTAGGATTCCAACTTTTTATAAGAAGCCCAAACACTTATTTCTCCTTAAGGTCCCTATCGTAGCCTTATATATACGCCGGCCTTGTCTCTTCTCATTATAAAAATAATTCTCATGAGTTAGGGTTTGTTATATTGAGAGAGGATAAAATCTTAGTGATACCGTAGCCCACACTCGATGCAAGATTTGATGGCGGAAGGAATACGATAGAAGATCTTTAGGTTTTCGGTACTGTAGTCGTAAATCAATCATAACTTTTGATCGCACCATTGGATCGAGCTGATTTTTGGACATGTCGTTCGGGACAAAAAAGTTATTTATATTACGCGAAAAATCAGGACGATCAAAAGTCGTTTAAGTGGAGAAAACAATCGATTTTCGCAGCCAGCGAAAATTAAAAAATCTGACCAAATCGAAATCTGATACTTTCAAACCCTAGTCTCCTCATATGGATCCTCTACATGATCCACAAAGGTGAAATCCCTTTATTCTTATAGGGTTTTAGCAAAAGTATTTTGTTCAATCTATACGCAATATCAAATGATCCTGTATTTATGTTTCCATCACTCACATGTATGTGATATTATTGTTGTAATTAAGCTATTATTAGCTACTAATAGGATTTTTATAAACCCACCAATTCGTGCATATACGAGTAGATTTCTAATGAATTTTGAATAAATTATGTATTTAAACTATATTGGAAAGTTTATATTGAAACTATTTATTACCAATTATGAGTTTCACTTGGCTTAGTGTCGATTGTATGATTTGTTATAAAAATTCTCTAATTGATGAAATTTTTGATTAAGCCATAAAGTGGCAAACATGACAGGCTTAGTGGAATTGGCTTAATACAACACTAATATCATTATGTGATAATGTAAAATACATTCTACATATGTGATGGTGCAAATTAGTGACCCAATTTACTCTGCCAACCACGAGCAGACACGTGGCCTTCCACATTAGTGACTTGACTTGTTACAATAGAAGGAGCTCTATTTTATTGCCACAGGAAGATCGGAGCTCTTTGTGATTTAGGTATCTGGTCCAAGAATCATTTTTGTTCAACAAATGACGAACCTCGAATGCCAGATTCCTCTCGCCGACCACCATGTCAAAGCATGCACAGGAAGCATGGGCGACTGCTACCAACTCCGCCAGCACTGCAGAACCTCCCTTAACAGCATTAAATGCATACAATTGCATTTAATGCACCACAATCCATGGAGAAGCAATGTCAGAGTTGATGGGAGTAAGAAATGGCCTTGGACCTGCTCCATAGAACTCTCTCCACACGTCTCCTATGTCTCATATATATAGAAGAAGCATTTAGTTCTCTCAATAACCTACCAACAACTAGAGAGAATTCAACATTTAAACAACAAACAGTGAGCATCCAAAAGAGATAGACAAAAACAGAACTACAGAGCACACATCAAAGCTTCTAATATAGGGAATTTAGAACTTGTGTAGCTCAAGTAAACTCCTATTGTGATCTTGTGAGGATAGAATAGCTAAAGAGACTTTGTGAGTTTATAACGGCCTCTCAGTTATTTTAATAACAAAGAAAATTGAGCTCTTAGCTCTATTCTACAGAGGAGGACTAGCCCATATTTTCATATGAGGCCAACTTTTTTTATACATCTTTGACTCTCTTAGCTTGTTGCATTTATTGTCTTAATCATTCGGTTGTTTGGTCTAAACTACCCTAATCTAGTTTTACACACCAACAATATGTATTGGTATATGTATATAGATATGGCAGAAGTATATAAGCATGGCTTTCCCTTACTCCTATACATGTTGGCTAGTTGATGGGTTTCGATATAAATTATGTTATCTAAATTGGCACAATTGTTCATCTGTTGAGTTGATACACGAGTTGCCTATATATGTTATTGTGTTAGTCTATATTAGGTCCCAAGTATGGTCACCTAGTATGGGGTCGGATAAATTGGGACAAAGTTTTTTGGGTGCAAGAGTCAAAACCGTGAAGGGAAACTAACGTGAGGCCCTGCTGCCGCATGGGTGAAAGGTCACGAAATACAATATGATTGTACACTTAGATAGTCGCAGATTATTGATATGATTGTCTCGGATGAGATACTCTTAAATGATATAATTGTTTGTGCCATGCATATTTTATAATCTAGCCAACGATTTATACCGATATATGGGTTGGGGATTCACGTTTGATGTATTGAGCATGTACTAGCTTTCTAACATTATCAGATGTAAAAATATATTTTCATATGAAATGGCACTTATGTGTAGTTGCTAGTTGTATTTTCTTATAATAAAAACCTTATATATTTTCGTTAATGTTTTTAAATTACACATTTTAAAACCGTCGTTGCGTATATCACTATAATTAACCATGTCCTAGAAGCTTATGCTTCATAACGGTATTCGGGCGTCACACTACAAGCAATCCCAAGCCATTTCTACAGGCAAATCCAAGCCCTTTCTACAGACAAATGTAAGCCCTTTCCACAGGAAATCCCAAGCCCTTTTTATAGGAAAAAACCTAAGCCCTTTATACAGGCAATCCTAAGCCCTTCCTATAGGCAATCCCAAACCCTTCCTACATGCAAATCCAAGCTCTTTCTAAGTTAATCATAATCCCGTTTTACATGAAAATCTAAGCCCTTTCTACAGGCAAATGCAAGCCTTTTTCACAGACAAAAACCTAAGCCCTTTCTACAAGCAAATCACAAGCCCTTTCTACATGTAATCATAAGCCTTTTCTAGGCAATTACAGGCCATTTCTACAGGAAAACTCAAGCCCTTTTTACAGGAAAATCTCAAGCCTTTTCTATAGGCAAACCTTTCTACAAACAAAAAGCCCCGTTTAGAGGCAAGAAAAACTTAGAGAGAGAAAGATTGGATTGATGAAATCCTGCAACTGATACACAGGGGACAAGCCCCACAAAAGGGCTTTTGGCCTAACTTCTTCTCTTCTAAAAAGTCTGCGAGATACGCTTCCAAAGGTTTTTAAATTGAAAATCACAAACATATCACGACAATGTCAATTGCAAACTTCCAAAGCAAATATTCTCAGATCGAAAGGAGGAAAAATTTCAAGAAACTTGACAAAGTAAAAAGGAAAAAAGCGGGTAAAAGAAAAAAATTAAAAGACTAAAAAAGAGGATAAATCCTACAATGTCAACATAAAATAATCTAGAAAAATATAAAAGGTAAAAAATGGCAGCGAGAGCCACACTAAGAGTGACAATTAGGCCAAAATGCACTGGACTACGCCTTGGGTGAGGAAGGCTGCTGACCATGTAAAAGAGAATAAGTAAGATGTATAAAAAAATTTTCAGTCAATTAAGGAGGAATAAGAGCGTCGAAAAATAAAAAACGGTGCAGGCACAAAAATTCTCTTCTCATGAAGTCAGGAAACCATAAGCAGAATCGCATCCTCGTGCACGAGAAAAATGCCACGAAAATAAAGTAAGAGACAAAGTCCAAAATTCATGCATGGGGTTTGAGAATCAAGAAAACGTAACTCGATCCTCTCTTACGAAGAAAAAAAGCCAGCCGAAAATCCTTGCTTTTTTAAAAAGAGATCACACTAAAACTTTTTATCTCTCTCTTTCTCTATGTATTCTCAGATACTCTCACCTCCCAGCATATTATAAATTGTCATCACTGTAGACACCCTAATCTGTGACCCCCGCAAGAACCCTAAAACCCTCGAAAAGGCACTTTTCGAGTCTGAGATTCACCCAAAACATTAGAAATTGCTTCGGAAAGTTTGTAGTGTAACAAACCTTTTTCCAGAAGGCTTTGTCGTGCGACAAACCTATATTCAAAGGCTTTTGACGTGCAATAAACCTTCAGTAATCACACGACAAACCCCTCTATCTCTGAACACCCTAATCCACGACTCTCGTGTGAATATGATTTTTATACAAAAACAAACATTCTACATCAAGTCTTGAGTCATCATGCATATAGAAGACTAATAGGAAAGACTTTGACTTTGAATCAGTTGGGAGCTGTACGCCCCAGCCAACCGCGCTAGCCGCAAGCCCCAGCCAACTGCGCGGCTACCCCCTGCGGCTAACTCATTTTGAAGTGTTTTTGGCGGAAATTTCTTTATAAATAGGACCATTGGGGTCTCATTTGGAGGATGAACACTCAAGTGAGTTTTAAAAAGAGGAAACTCTGTCTAGTTCATTAAGGAAAGTTTTAGAGAGAGAATTTTAAAGAGAGTTTTAGACAGAGAAGTTTATAGGAGAAAGAATCAAGCGGACTTCATTCTACTTCACGTGCATTAGGTATACCTTTCTACCACTCTTTTGATTTCAATTATTGTATAAGTTTTAATTAAGAAAATTAGATAACTTGCAAAGAAGTTCACTGCTTTCAAAACAAGTATTTTTTAAATTTTACAAGAAAACTAAAATATGTTTTGACACGTTTTCAAAACAAAACCAAAAACAAAAATAGTTTCCAAAAAAATGAAACTACGAGACTCTGATTTCATTATATGAATAAATACTTAGTCGCTCGCAAAGCTGGAGTCTGATTTTATAAATACTGTTTTTAATCAAACTTATCTAAAAGGACTATTTTGGAAATAATTCAAACTACTTGCAAGATATCTAAGATATGAGTTAAATACATCATCCATTAAAGAGACCGAAAGGGAGAATTGGGTGCTTAACACATTCCAATTCGTAATATAGTTCCCAAACTTTAGCAAAATAAGTTATCAAATAAATCTTTTGTTTCAAACGTATGAAAGGTGGTTCGTTTTCGAATTGACTTTTATACAATCTTTTGTTTATTTTCTTGCAAAACAAACTAGCAACTCTACAAAACACGTTTTCTCATAGTGGGAGATTCTGGGTCAGAGATCCGGATTCTCATAGTGGTGACTCCGCTGGGGATGTCGAGAACTAAGCTCTGATATAATGGATCATATATTTAAATCCTGTTATTTATTAGATATAGATCTTGCAAACCTTAGTCCTAGGATAATATAGACGCGATCTAGGTGGATACCCTGCTACCTTTGTTTGCTAATTATGTGAGGAAAATATTTTTCATAATTAAAATTGTGTAAAATATCATAACAAGTCATAAAGCATTGATCAATAATGAATCACCAGATTGTTATTTCGCACGCACTCACGTACTACCATGCATTCTTACGAGTGTGAATTTACCCCATTAACCTCGGGACCAAAGTCTTGGCTAGGCCGCGGACTTGCGGGTCTGCACTAGCCAAAAGCGCTTGGCACCACTCTCCTTGGCCAAGTATCCTACTGAGGTATATAGAGTGGCTTACCCCTCACATACCCAGTAGAGGTATATCAAAAGTTCCTTACACGTACCTGTACTTTTGAGGTATATCGTAAGACATGCTAAATAGGAGGGAGCCTTAAACCTTACCACATTTAACCACGCTTGCATATACGAGAGTCCTCTTAGAACACAAAGATTTTATGCATTGTTTTAATGACCATCGGTCGTGAGAACTTAGTGAACAAAGGCCCTGTCAATCATACCGTGTAACACCCCCGCCTTGATTATCAGGATAACACTCGTAATTAAGACCTTGAGTGTCACTAACCCATCTTAGATTGACTAAATTGGGTATATACAGATATACACAAAAGAAATTTAAATAATAAATATCATACCTGTCAAAATCGATAAGATATAAGATGATATTATTGTGCATAAACATACATACATGCGAAAACTCTTATACAAAACCAATATTCCGGGCTAGCCATGGCTTCCCAAGATAACATATACATAACAAAAATGAATATGTATCAGAGCTATCTATTTCGTTCCCGAATCCCGTAGTCCCATTACCATCGTTCGCCCCCTGTGTACCTGTAATTGTAAATAAAAATGGGGTGAGCTCACTGCTCAGTAGGGGGGTAAAAGGGAGAACTTTGAAAACATAACTTGATTCGTTGTTATCAACATAGTAAATATGTTCAAAATACAATTTAAACATTATTTGTAACATATCATAGATGTAATTAGTTCATAATAATGCGTGCTCATGCATATGCAGGTTACCTCCCTTTGTGTCAACCCATCTCCGAACCTTGATGATACGCGCCAGTGAGAATCCAAGCCAACATGTCCTTATGAAATCCATCAATTCTAAGAGAATGTAATATAACCATAGTTCTCTTCAACAAGAATTCAGGCTGGAGTCATATTATAGAATCCGTTGCCTCAAGGCGACATACCATTATCATCATACCTAGGAAGTGGAATAACAACCCGCCCATCTTCCATTGAAAAAAAATGGAATCAATGGTGTGTTGCCAATGCTTAGGTTCCCAGGTCTTTCATCGGTGGCTTATAGGTAGCCAAACAATATCCCCCAGGGGTTTAGGGTTTTTCAACCCAAAGGCACCGAGCCCTGCTTATTTTTTCATCCTGGCAAGCACCATGAAAACATATATTCATACAAAATTTCCATCACCCTGGTCATCCATGACCAAGCACAATCATTATCCAGAAATCTGTTAACCGATCATATCCGATCGACAAGAAGATATCAAGATATAAATGAAGCCTCCATGAATTGCCATGAGAAATAAGCCTCCATGCAGCCTCCGAACAAATATATATATATATATATATATAATAAAGCTTTCAGCATCATAATAAGAGACATATGCCGATTTGATAGGCCATAAGAGAATCCGAGCTTGCCGAAGAATCTTCAAGATTACGGTTGACACAATAGTGATGCACAACATGCATACATGCTCTTTATGACAAATAAAAACAACACATGCCACTTAAACTTCATTCATCATGTATCCATGTTCCTCAGTGCATACATAACCCATTTACAAATCCACTTGGATACAACCAAGCATGTATATCCAAGGAACATCGCTTACAAGTCCATATTATATAGATATCAAGCTCAAACGGCATATCTTATTCCAATTCACGTCCATGTTCTTTGGTGTATATGAAACCTTTTACTAATCATTTTCTTGTCAAACTAACACATATACCTATAAAGAACATCCATATGAATCAATACCATGTAATCACAGAACTTAGATGGCATATCTTGCTTAAATACATGAATTTGTAGTTCAAATAATCATATATCATTAATATCAAGAGGCAAAATCATTATATCTAACATTCATGTGGAAATCACTCTCGTATATCAAAAACAAGAAATATGTGCTCTACATCAATATACATATACAATAATTCATCTTTTAGTAAATAAAATCATATTTGCGAGTTTTGAAAAAGTATAAACCCCTATCTCAATTTGTAGACGAAAAGAGGGAAGAAAAGATAATAATCGAACCTTTGTCCGGTGAAACCTCGAATCTCTCGCGTCACCGTGTTCTTAGCTAGAATAACAAAACCCCCAATAGATGAAGCCTAAACTTCCTTCAGCGCAGCTCTAGCTCACAATCGAGCTCCCATGGCGGTTAATCAAGGAAGGAGATGATGAATAGTACCTTAGAGGCAGTTTTGGATGATATCAAGCACCTTCGACCAATAGGAAAAGTTTCTTAGATGAAAAAGGCGGGGCCGATTCGTCGAAATCATTTGACTTAGCCGATTTATCGAAATCATTTGACTTAGAGCAAGCATTCCAATTGCTAAATCAAAAATTAACCAAGATAGTAATCGATCATCAAATAATGAAAATTCAGCTAAAAAAATTATTAAAGTTTGAAACATTGAAAGAAGTAACCAGGGAAGAACTCACAAGACCATTACAAGAATCAGAACGAAAGAATCAAGACCAGATTATCGAGCAACTGAGAAAGGAGAAAAGTACTATGAAAATTCAGAGGGATTATTTCACTACAGAGACAGTAAAATTGCATGAGGAAATCTTTCGTTTAGAAAAGGCGGTCTTTAAACTAAAGAAGTAGTTGTAAGAACTAGGGTATATCTCGAATACCGATCAACCAGACCCATACCTACGCATCGAATCTTCCTCACGCACATTATTAAGCTACTCATCAAGCCAAGAACAAATGAATGACTCTGAATCCATCTCAACCATTCATCGAATCTAGAATATATTTCCCAAGAAGCCAATAAAAATCCGAAGCCAACACTAGAGAATTTCACTAACCCATTCAAAATCTCCTCTTCGATTGCGCACCCACATACATCAGGCTCATCCATGTTCAATTTATCCTTACTCCAAATTCCACATGATTCAAAAAGACATTTATCGATTTCTATCAATTCTCGTGCCACAAAAAATGTTTCGAGATATAAATGCACCAACAATAGGGGATTTAACCGAGTCAGATTCAGGAAAAGAAACTTCTCACAACTGCCAAGTCCGTTAAGCAAGTTATATAAGCAACTGAAGGATGTAGGGATGATCTGTCCACTAAACCCGCGACCTATACCAAATCCAGTCCCCTCTAATTAGAATCTCAATGAAAGATGTGAATACCACCAGAATGTAGGCCACACAACAGACGTTTGCATGGCTCTTTGGCATACTATTCAGGACCTTATCGAAGCAGGAAAGATACCAGACTCATCATTTCTAAACCATCAGGGATTGAAGATTGGTAATTAGAGATTGAAGATTTGTAATCAGTGATTGAGAATTTGAAAATAGTTATTGAAGATTTGTTACTTGCAAGCATGAACTACGAAGACTTGAGCCCTATACTAAATTTTTTGGAATGATAAGACATTGGGGAACGTAGGCAACCTGAGAAGTGTTTTCAGGCCCGGTCTATTATAATAAAACATTTTTGTTCAATCAAAATAAGATGGTGAAGAAGTGGAAGAACAGTTCATTCAAGTGCTTAAGTCAACTTTTCTACAAGGGTTTGAGGGATGATGAAAGATTCGCAAAGAAAAGATCTTGTGGTAAGGTGTGGGGAAAAGGACAAATCTTGACAAAGGTCTTGAGCCAAATTTGTTTTAGGATTTCTGGCATCCGAAACAAAATAAAATACGAATTACTCTCTATAATTACCAGATTTTTGGAAAGAACGATCTTTTGCATCTGCATTTGCATGGGTCTGAGGGGGAATTGCGCATAAGCTATGTTATATAATAACCAACACCTTCATAAATAAGATGCACATTCATTCACAAAGCGCCAACATTTCATAAAATAATATATAAAAATGAACTTTAAAGCACATATACTACAAAAGTGTAACAATTTCAAAGAATTTTTCATAGACAAACTTACCACATAAATGGTACGGGGGCAGTATGAATTTCTTTTGAGGTGGAAGAAGCTGATGAAAATATCTAAGCTACAAAGTTTCGAATGAGATTGAGATTGCAAAAGAGGGTACGGACTACTTTGAGTATGCAATGAAAAAGAAAGTTCCAAATGAGATTGAAACTCCGAGTGAGATTGCAACAGGGGGTAAGGACTGCTCTAAGGTTTATGGGGGAAGATCCCAATGATACTTCGATGGATCAATATCAAAACTCTGAGTGCGATTGAAGAATGGGACACTTTGATGAATTGGTATCTCTAAAAGGCTTATCTTTCATCCTCACCCGGCTAGTCAACATAGGTAATACCAACCAATCTTTCCTAGACTGATGTAACCAAAGATGCATTGAATAAAGCTAGACCACGTGGAATAATCCGTGATAAAATGGAACGAAGATCAGTCATGCAAAGATATCCTCCGGCATCTTTATCTCTCATTAGCTTTGCAAAGTGAATGACTTGTAGTCATCAAGGGATAGATTAATCTGAGCAAACCAGAACACATGAAGCCTCTCACCGAGGGTAGATGTACAACCCACAATTCAGTGGCAATTTGAGGAAGACCCAGCATCGGTTGAACTCTAAGTTGGGACGTGTGCGTTATTCTCTTATAAAAATTGTTGGTAAGTTAAACTAGGGGTGATATTAAAATTTGAAAAGGAATTTTCATAAATCTAATTGCACATGAAGCCACCAGACCCAACTCATTGCATGCATATAGGTTTGATAACTACTTGCCAACATATATACTTAACCATTTTTGTCACATTTTAATAATTCAATAGAAAACATATCACATAACACATCAACATATTTTCTTCAAAATAAACGTTAATCATTAATAAATATCCCGGTCATAATCAATTAATAAATTCACAAAACTTGCTTATAAAATAAAACCAACACAACTTAAAAAAACCAATACATATTAAAAAACAAAATGTTTTCCTAAAAAACCTAATATTGGAACCTAGCAATAAATCCATCAAATAACCATCATCTGGAAGCTACGACTGAGGAGAAGGGGGAAGATCCATGGTACATGGGCACTTCGCTTCGGTCTCTCCAACACCATCCGCTGGATTCTCAGATGCCGCACGACCATTACCTTAGGCGGAGGAGCAAGTCTCGATGTTTGACACGACCGCTACACCTCACCATGGACGGACTGTGAAGGTGCCACCGTTCTGGATCGAGAGCGAGATGGATGATAAGTCGCTGTCATGTCACCCACCAAACACCAACTATACTTGCCCATGTACTCGGTCAGGAATAGTGCCGCGAACATCAACATCCTGTTAGCGTTGAAGTAACTCCGCAGTAACTCGTCCACCTCTCGAAGACGGAAAAAATCCATCTGTAAATACAAACACGCGTTCATCACTCTCTATAAACATCACGCATATAAAACACTTTTTACATCTATAAATAAAATTATACCTCCTCATCCGAGACATGCGCTTTCTTCCATTCATTATCCATGAACATATCCGGGATCCTATACTGCTTCAACATGCCGAAATCCATGTACGGGATGTCCCTCGGGTACTTCGGGACCAAATATGTGGTCGACGCCTCACTAGGGCCAGCTTGAGACGGACCCACTCCAACCCCACCAACTCCTCCACCCGCCGGAGGGGTATCATCATCAGACTCCTCCATCCTCTCCGACTCAGGGGCCACTTCCTTTCCTTTCCCCTTATCACCCGCCTAGGCTGACGGAGTCTCGCCCTCACCTATATCCGCCTCCAACCAAGAAGTATAATCCGCCACCTCCCTAAAAACTATACCCCGCACTGCCCCAGATGACGAAGTCGATAGTGAATAAGGCCTCAAACCCACAGATCCAGCACCAGGTGACCCAACTGTAGTTCGTATCGCTGGTATAAATGAGACATACTGAGCCTAATCCATATCGCCTGGATCAACCATGGGCGACGAACTCGAAATCGACCCATGTCTTGATCTGCGACTTGACACTAACCCACGCCCCTACAGCGTCCGTATCAACTCACAAACCTGCCTCATCTCCTACGCAAACATTCGAGGCGTCCTCCTCGACATGGTTGGTGGGATAGGCATCCTCGATATCAGAATCCTCCCTCCTATACCTCCCCTACCATGTTCGGGAGATACGACTGCCGTGGGTCCCCCCTCAACTCCCCCACTAAGCCTAGTCGGCGGTGCCCCACCATTCCTTTCTCCCAACGGAACCTCCTCCGATCCCTCCTCCTCCATCAGCTGCGGACCCACATCCCTCTCTTCATTCGGATCTTCATCATTCGAATCCGTAATACTATTCGTCCGCCTATTGGGAGCCAGTACAGGCTGATGTGGCACCCGCTGAGAAATATACAGCTGCCTTCGAATAAACATCGGATCTTTTTCGATGGCTACATATCTCGTATTCGCACTCCCTTCATCTCACTCATCAAGTATCGATACGCGAACAACCCATAATCTCCCTCCACCAATAAACCCTGAAAAGGAACACCTGCCAAAAATGCTTCCCGCTCATCCATAAATAACAAACTTGGCCGTCTCTTTGCCGTCAAAGGCCACGCCGAAATCCTAACTCCCAACTCTGAGGTATGTTGTCGAATCACGTGCTCACCCAAGTAAAATGCCACCCCATACTAGTGCGAAAACAGCAATCTCGAACATGCTGCCACCAATGCACCAAGATACCCCCATTGTTATGTAACATATGCAGGCTATGGGCTCCACTGTACATATTAAATGGATATACACAATAATTAAAGTTTTTTCAACAAATTAATTTAATAAAGAACAAAATTAACAAGTAAACCTCATTTTCATACCTGCTCAAGCTGCAACCAAGAAACATCACCCATGCTCAACTTTGATGTCAGATGCCGATACACTCCAACAATGTTCCCACTGTAATGCTGTCTAAAGAGTGGGAACTTATTCGCATAAGTCAGATGTAGCTGAATCTGACCAATAGCATGATAGGTATGAGTTATAAACCACATTTGTCAAAAACACGCATTCTTAATAAAACACGATTTTTAAATGTCACAAATATCTACCTCACGAAATGATGATATAATTTAAACTAGTTACCTCCGAAAGTGTAACCAGTCCACGAAATGCCGATATCAAGTCCATCGACTCATACAGAACCGCCAACACGTATCCGCCCCACGCAAACGTGTACAACTGGTCAAAATACCTCAGCTACGGCAACCACCATAATCGTAAGTTATCCCCGCCCCGTGCGAAGAATAAATTGTGAAACAGCAACAAAAGAAAACACCACGACAACTGTCGAACCTCCTGACGTGTCATCAGCCCATCCCCAAACCTCTCACTCTCAGCCTCTATATGCTATCGCTGTATGCAGAATCCTATCCGACACTATGCGACTCGGCCTCCACCCTAAAGTCGCCCCATCCCGTCCAACGTCACCCGCACCCTTGCATTGGGCGCTAGCACCTCTTCTCTGAATGGAAACCCTGTCAACACAAATACGTCTTCTGGGGTCAATGTCATCTCTCCCTATCCCCAGTAAAACGTTTGTGTCGTATCCCACCAACTCTCACCTAACACCGTCTGCAAGCTAACTGATCTATGAAACTCCCAACTAACAACACCTCTATAAATCTCCCAAAGGGGGTAGCACTCAAAAATGGGCTCACTAATGGGGGTAACTGGTCTCGTAGCTCAGGCGCCGCCCGTGTAATACCACGGCAACGACAAATCATCTGTCATATTATTATTCTAAAATAAGTTATGTTCTAACAACTAATTTTATGGTACATATACCATTAAGTTTTCTAACGTTTGGAGTTTCAGCTCCTAATATCTATTTCACATTCTTTTAGTAAACTCAAACTATACTAAGTATATCAAATGTGGCAAGAAGATATCAAACCTATCGCATTTCATGCATATCATATCATTGCATATTTTCAAAAAACGACATAAGTAAGGCACACAAAATCAAAACATACTCGAGTCCGGCGATGAATCTTGTGTGCTGCGAGCTCCATTAGCAGCCACTCACGTCCCTCTCCAAGCGAAATCATAGACACGTCACGGCACATTGCTCATTGCAATACTCCGTCTGCCCCCTGTGGCCCCTCTTATACTACACCATCCCAATCATTATGATGTGGCGCACAGATAATAAACCCATCCACCGTCGTAGTGATCGCCTCCAACCCATATCTCGAAAGGCGCTCCGGTGCCTTATCGCCCTCTACCGGGCCCCCAATCATCATAAACACGAAAATCGATAACAATCGCGCAAACGCCATTCCTCACGTTACTCAAGAACACTCGTTAAATCTTTTGAAAACCTAGACAAAATACATGCAAAAAGAGAAGCTGCAAAATGAAGTGAGGAGAGAAGAGGACATAATGCCTTAATTTATAAGATTCTGAGAGCCAGTTGCACGGCTAGCTCCCAACCGTGCAATTGGCAGCCAATCATGCGGCTAGGGGGTATGTGCCCTGCGGCTGTCCCCCATTTTGACCAGTTTTGACTAAAAAAAAGTGGGGGGAACAGTCTATGAATTAATTTTTTTTGAAATAAAAGACTAAGACTCACACACATGCACGAAATGGTTTATTGAAACCCAAAGTTTGACACTTTGAAGTCTGTGGAGGAACCGAAATTCAAAAGAATAAATCAGTTTTTTAGAGAGCTCGAATCTGATCAATAAATAAGGAAGATGTAAACGAGGAATCGGGTACAAGAAAAAATTTAAAAAGTAGAAAAGAGAAAAAATTCTGTTGGTCCAAGTGAGAAAATAGTGAAAAACAGAAAGGAAGAAAAATCGACAGGGAGAGCCACACTAACTATGACAACTATGCCAACAAGGCGGGGGGGCTACATCTTAGGTGAGTAAGACTCATGTTTTGGAAAAATCAATCAAAGAAAAATTCGAAAACTAAAACAATGGGCCGGATATTCATAAAAAAATCATAAAAAGAGGGAGCGATAAGGGTATTGAAAAACAAAAAACGATATAGGACCATCATCTTCCCTGAAAAAAATAAGAGGGTAGCTTAAGGAAAATTGAGAAATTCCAAGAGAACATTCTATCCCCATGACTAAAGAGAGGAAAACTGAGGGTAGAGATGTAAATCCCACATCGGAAAGTGGGGGAGTCCTTGAGACCCATATATGTACACCTTGGTACCTAACTAGTGTGACGTGTTCCACTAGTAGTGTGCTAGTTGGGGACAAAACCTTGAAGGGTGTAGATGGAATGGCCTTGAAGGGTTGCATGTTGCACTCACCCAGAGAGGACAATATCACCCCTGCATAGCTCTGATACTCTGTGACGTGTTTTGCGGGGTGAGTGGGATCATATAGCCCTGCCAAGAACAAAACTGTGAGGGTGAGTGGGACCATGTAGCCCAAAGCGGACAATATCACATTGGTGTGGGACTGGGGTGTTATAAAATGGTATCAAAGCGGATCCCATAGAGTACGGTGTGCCGACGATGGCATCTGTCCCCTAAGGTAGGGAGGATGTAAATCCCACATCAGAAAGTAGGGGAGTCCTTGAGACCCATATATGTGCACCTTGGTACCTAACTAGTGTGACGTGTTCCACTAGTAGTGTGCAAGTTTGGGACAAAACCTTGAGGGGGGGTAGATGGACTGGCCTTGAGGCATTGCAGGTCGCACTCACCCATAGAGGACAATATCACCCCTGCGTAGCTCTGATACCCGATGACGCATTTTGGGGGGTGAGTGGGATCATGTAGCCCTGCCAAAAACAAAATCGTGAGGGTAAGTGGGACCATGTAGCCCAAAGCGGACAATGTCACACTTGTGTGGGACTAGGGTGTTACAAGAGAAATGCCAAATCCCAAAATTCATACACAACCGTATGAAAGCTTATAGAAAAATTGATTCAAAGTCTGACCCAGGTAACATCATAAACAAAAGTCAAATTGAGGGTGAAATGAATAAAAAATAGAAAGAGCTCTTTAATTTGCAAGTCGTTCTCTCTAGCATATCAGTTTTGAAAAAATCTGGTGGACAAAGTTCAACAATAAGATTGTAGCAGCAAGACAGACTTGGTGGAATTTTTTGAATTCCTCAAGGAAGGAATTCTTCGCATTCCCCACGATAGGAATTTTTTAGAAATCACATTCCCCGTGATGGGAATTAACACTTTTCACATATTCCCCACGATGAGAACTTTTTGAATTCCTCAAGGAAGGAATTCTTTGCATTCCCCACGATGGGAATTTTTCGAATTCCTTAAGTAAGGAATTCTTCGCATTCCTCACGTGGGAATTTTTTTCGAAATCATATTACCTATGATGGAAATTAACACTGTCCACGTATTCCCTATGATGGGAATTTTTTGAATTCCTTAAGGAAGGAATTCTTTGCATTCCCCACGATGGGAATTTTTCCGAAATCACATTCCCCACGATGGGAACTAACACTTGCCATGTATTCTCCACGATGGAAAATTTTCAGAAATCACATTCCCCACAATGAGAATTAACCTTTTCCACGCATTCCCTATGATGAAAATTTTTCGAATTCCTCAAAGAAAGAATTCTTCGCACTCCCCATGATGAAAATTTTTCTGAAATCACATTCCCCACGATGGGATTTAACTTTTTCCACGTATTCCCCACAATGGAAATTTTTTGAATTCCTCAAGAAATGAATTCTTCGCATTTTCCACGATAGGAATTTTTTTCGCATCCACATTCCCCAAGATGGGAATTACCTGTCCGCATTTTTCCAAGGTGGGAATTTCCTTTTTCACAAACAAATCCCTACGAAGGGAATTATTCGCATTTTACCAAAAGGTAAGAATTATTATTGCTTTTTCCCAAAAAGATGGGAATCCTTTCTTAAACACATTTCTCAAAGCAATCATTGATATATTTCTTAGAAAATTAAAACTCCACCGAAAATCCTATCAAGAAGAGAGAAAAACCGAGGGTAGAAAGGCGCCCCTAAGGGTAGACGGGAGAAAAGATCGATGCATCGTGTAGCCTAGCTAAGAGAAGGGTTGGTCGTGGATTGCATCACCTGAGGCACAATGAAATTCCCTTGCCAGAAGAGTATGTTTTGATTCGAATAACGAATTAAGATTCATGTGAAAGTCGTGAATTATTGTCTTCTTCATATCGTCCCAGAATTCTTGCAAGCAAGAATCCTGGGACGAGAAGGTCTGTGAACACCCCAATCCACGATTCTCGTGTGAATCAGATTTTTATGCAAAAATAAACATTTTACATCAAGTCTTGAGTCATCATGCATATAGAAGACTAATAGGAAAGACTTTGACTTTGAATCAGTTGGAAGCTGCACACCCCAGCTGCAGGTCCCAGCCACATGCCCTAGCCAACCGCACGGCTACCCCCTGCGGCTGGCTCATTTTGAAGTGTTTTTGGCAAAAAATTCTCTATAAATAGGACCCTTAGGGTCTCATTTAAAGGATAACACACTCAAGTGAGTTTTAAAAAGAGGAAACTCTGTCTAGTTCATTAAGGAAAGTTTTAGAGAGGGAATTTTAAAGAGAGTTCTAGAGAGGAAAATTCTAGAGAGTGAAAGTTTTAGAGAGAGAAAGAAGCAAGCAGTCTTCATTCTTCTTCAAGCGCATTAGGTATACCTTTCCACCACTCTTTTGATTTTAATTATTGTACAAATTTTAATCAAGTTGCAAAGAAGATCACTGCTTTCAAAATAAGTCTTTTCTAAATTTTACAAGAAAACTAAAATATGTTTTGACACGTTTTCAAAACAAAACCAAACAAAAAAATAGTTCTTAAACAAATGGAACTATGAGACTCTGATTTCATTATATGAATTAATACGTAGGTCTTGGCAAAGTTCAAGTTTGATTTCATAAATACTGTTTTTAATCAAACTTATCCAAAAGGACTATTTTGGAAATAATTCAAACTGCTTGCAAGATATATAAGATAGGAATTAAATACATCATCCATTGAAGAGACCAAAAGGGCGAATTAGGTGCCTAACACCTTCCCAATTCGTAACATAGTTGTCGACCTCTAGCAAAATAAGTTATCAAATAAATCTTTGGTTTCAAATGTATGAAAGGTGGTTCATTTTCGAATTGTCTTTTATACAATCTTTTGTTTCTTGCAAAACAAACTGGTGACTCTACAAAACACGTTTTCTCTCAAAACCTGAAAACAAAGAGAGATTTTGGGTTGGAGTTCCGGATTCTCGCAGTGGCGACTCCGCTAGGAATGTCAAGAACTAAGGTCTTATATAATGGATCATATATTTAAATCCTGTTATTTATTAGATATAGATCTTGCAAGCCTTAGTCCTAGGATAACATAGACGCAATCTAGGTGGATACCCTGCTACCTTTATTTGCTAATTATGTGAGGAAAATCTTTTTCATAATTAAAATTATGTAAAATATCATAACAAATCCTAAAGCATTGATCAATAATGAATTGCCAGATTTTTATTTTGCACGCACTCACGTACTAACATGCATTCTTGCGAGTTTGAATTTACCTCATTAACCTCGGGACTAGAGTCGTGACTAGCCCGCGGACTTGCGGGTCTGCACTAGCCAAAAGCGCCTGGGACCACTCTCCTTGGCCAAGTATCCTACCAAGGTATATAGAGCGGCTTACCCCTCGCGTACCTAGTAGAGGTATATCAAAAGGTCCTTACACGTACATACGCTATTGAGGTATATCGTAAAACCTGCCAAATAGGAGGGAGCCTTAAACCTTACCCCATTTAACCACGCTTGCATATTGGAGAGTCTGCTTAGAACCAAAGATTTTCTGCATTGTTTTAATGACCATCGGTCTGCACTAGCCAAAATCGAATTCTTTACTGTATCTGGAGAAGGAAAGTCTATATCCGTCGAATTATCTTCGGTCATATCATATATTTTCTCTTTCTTATCTTATTTATCTCATCAGGAAGGGAAATAAAGTTTCTTCTAGTATTTAAAGTTTATATATCTGTGTACTTGTTTTCATTTATCCATTTATGTTGTTCTGTCCAATTTTTAATTGAATAAACTTATTGTTAAGATACAAATAGTCTATTATTTTCTCAAAACGAAACCCTGATAATATCGCTTTCGAAAATCAGAAGAAGTAAGCATGTTATTATATGGATAAATTAAGTTTTCAAAATTCGGAACGATAAAACTTACTTAAAGGATTAAAATTGGGTATATCCAGTCTCCTATATAGATTGTGATATACCTGATATACTCTTCTCAAGAGTCCAAATCCATATCAAATCAATTTCAATTGAGAATCTGACCTTTTTTTTCAAAACGACCAAAACAAATATTAAACTAATATTGTTATTTGAGTAAACGATATTAGAATATCCTTTCAATTTTCAAAAATTATGAAGTCTGTCATTTGTATTTCATTTTTTATAAAATCAAAATATCGGATCACAGAATACAAGGTTTTTACCCCTTTTTCCCAAAACCAGGTTTCTTTACAAAAATATACTTTAGGAACGTAGTAGACTTCTTAGTAAATGCATCCAAGTTTTTCAACAAAGGATAAACATATATGACCACTAGAGACTGAAAAAACGGAATGGGTGCTTAACACCTTCCTAAAAGACTAGAGACTGAAAAAGCGGAATGTGTGCTTAACACATTCTCAAACCGTAATGTAGCTCCCGAACCCTATAGAATCCTGATTTCGTAGACAAAACGTGTAGGGAAAAGGCTTGCTTTGGCCTTTTATGTAATACCCCGTGTTCCATTCACAAGCCCGATTAATGCTTAATCTCGGTTAAGGCATGAACTTTTGCTTTTGGACCCTTGTTAGCTGATCCAGCACCTCTGGGACATCATAGTAGGCATATCAAGTTTGTGTGAATGATCGTTTCATAAATCGAGTGGTCCAAATCGAAATTGAGGTGTTAGTCGCGTATTTTCACTTTACGCGATTTCTTAATTTTTGCCAATTTTGAGGTATCGTAACTTCTTCGTTACTTGTCCGTTTAAGCCTCTGTTTGCACCTATGTTTATGCTTTGATACAACCTACAACTTTCATGTTTTGACCGGAAGCTAATTCACACTTTTCGTTGTTCAAAACAGTGTGCAAAGTACGCGAGTTGCTAAAATCTGTTCATTCGGTAGCGCGTCGGCAGAGCGTTGTCTTCTACGAATATCTGGGATTTATTCATCCATAATTTAAGGATACTTCCTTTTAGGAAGTTGTAGAGCTTTGAATTATCTTTCTGTAGACATAAAGATCACTTCAATCGGAGTTCCGAGCAAGAAGTTATGACCAAAATACGAACAGTGCTCCAGATCGAAAATGCATGTGCTGGCAGTGGACTCCATGATCGATCATGGGGAGACCATGATCGATCATGGTACAACAGTAAGTCGGTTTTGGCCATTTTTACGCCATTTTAAGACCCCTCCTCCCCCATTTTCGAGCCACAACTTTGAGAGGGAGTTAGAGAGAGTTGAGAGCTCATTTCTATGGGGTTCTAGAGAGGTTTCCATCTATATTCCAACCCATAAACAAATCTCCATCTTCATCTTCTTCATCCTTCTTTCCTCCATGGCTAGGGCACAAAGCATAAGATTGGGGATTTTGCGATTCAGCGGTTCTTAGCTCGGTTCAGCCCTTCAAGTATGACGACCTAGCTTCCTTGAGGTGGGAATCTAACATTAAACTCTATTTTACAACTTATTATTACTTGATTACCATTCCTCCACATGTTTATACACATATATACTTAGTTTCTACATGGGTTTTGGGAATTATGTGAAATACGCCCTTAAACCGAAATTGGTTATTCGGATAGCTTGTTTATCGTTAAAAATACGTGTTTCAATAAGAAATTGAGGCTATTCACTTGATTTTGTACAAAACCCATTTGAAGCCCATTTGATGGATGATGAATTATTTTACTAAGCTAAATGTTTACTTGTATGGGTTCAAGTGGTGATTTTATGTTACTAAATCGTTGTTTATAAGTTATTAAACTATTTAAAATGGTTGATATGAGATTTCTCCCGTTGGTGTTATGTGGTGATTATATATGGTTATAGAAATATAAAAGGGTTTCTTTAGTATATGTTGATGCGCTGCTTTGGTGTTGAAATTGATGATTCGAATGGCCTACATATATATTAAAATATATGTTTTAACAAGCAATTATGGTTATTCTCTTGGTTCACATGAAAACCCACTTAGAACCCTATCATTTATTAAATATTCCTATTATAAGATTTAATACTTATCCGTAAGGGTTCAAGTGGTGGATTCTTTATGTTAAACCTTTGCCTACAAGTTGTTATGATGTTATAAATCGTGGATATGAGATATTTTATATCGGTTGCATTATACATGTTCTATGTGATTAATGGGAATCCTGTTTTATGGCACGATTACTATTTAAATGAGCCGGTTGATATGTTATTGACATCATAAGCTAGCACTAGTCCATGGAAGGTCCCAGGTTCGTCTCTAACGATTGAGACTTAAGTTGGGACAGAGAGCCCCTGGGTGCAAGACCCGAAACCGTGCACGGAAAATAACGGGAGGCCCTGCTGCCGCGTGGTTGAAAGGCCACGAAATGCAGACCTGGTTGTACGCTTGGATAGTGGTGAGATTTACGAGACTATGGCTCGAGATTTATGAGATGAAATACGTTAAATGTGCCATAGGATTCCATTTTATATCGAGCATGCATTATACGTGGGTTTTCAAAGAAAATGTTTCATTCTTAGCTACTATCTATATATACATGTGTGAGGGATTCCATGTTATTTTACAAAAAGATTTTTTGAACATTGTCTTTTACACAAAGCCTATTATATATATATATATATATGATTCCCACTGAGTCTGTTTGACTCACCCCAATTACTTTCCATCCAGATTTCTCTGTAGGTTCTATGGGAAATGGGAGAATGAAGATGCGTCCTCTTAAACTGCCTCTATACCATTACTCTTAGAATTTTGTCAATAAGATGTGTTAGATTCTTGTATAAAACCCATGGTTGTTATATTGTTAGTGATACATGTATTGAACCCTTACTAATATTATTGTATATGGAGATTGGAAAAACATTGTACTTGGGACCTCGTCGGAGGCTGGTTGTTGAATTGTAGTGCCTCGTTTTGTTTTGTGGATATAGTTTGTGAACTGGAAATATTCTTGTCGTTTGGGTTGTGGATTTCTATGTTTTACACAGGAGTTTTGCTCAGTTAAAATGCCGTCGACGTACGGCACCAGTAACAAATCGGGTCCCGGAGGACAAATCCTCTTAACGGGATTTGGGGCGTTACATTTTATCCCTACACAAACCTTTTGTACATTTTCTCGTAAAATGTGCTGGTAACTCTGAGCAAATCAACTTGCATTTAGAAATAAAAAATAGGATTTATCCCTATATCGAAACAAATAAAACAACGGAATATTTTTTGATGTTTCAGACTCCTAAAACAAGGGATTGAGACCATGGGGTCGCATTTGCGGATTCTCACAGTGGCGACTCTGTTGGGGACTTGAGAACTAGGCTCTTATATGTGGACTTTATTTATTTTATGTTTGAATGAATACCTTTACTACTTTCTCTACTTATATTCATTTGTTGTTAATTGATTGTAAAGAAATGTTTTTTGAATAAAAAATGAGAAATTCAAAATATACGTTGAAAGATAAAATATTTATGAAACAAAACCTTTCAAAAACTTCACATGCATATCACTATTCATGCATGATTCTACGAGTGTGATTTCACCCTAAACCCTCAGAAGTACAATAAGTGAGTAGGGAATTGGCTCGCTTGGGCTAACATAAACCGGAAGCATTTACTTCTACTCTCCTTGGCCAAGTACGCCCCTGAGGTATATCGAGTGACGAGAACACTCATGTACCCGGGAAGCATATCAAAAGGCTCTCGCACATACTCGCCCTTGGGGTATATCGCGAGACCTTGCCAAATAGAAGGGATCCTAAAACCTTAACCATATGTTCACCTGCGTTGCATATAAGATCGACTTCGAGTAAAATACATGTCAAGTCATCCCTGGGGGATGTACCACCCCACGGCTTATTTTACTCATAATTTCTTACAAAACCCAAGGCTTGTCTCATGATCATTTTCAAGTATTTCTTCTTTTGGCAAAAATGAGTCGCTTTGAAGTCTTCCTTCATTTTCTCCGCATAATTTCTCCAAAGACCTTAGTCTAGAAGGTTGGGTAGGACGAGATCACATGGGAAGATTACTGAGACCAAGCACGCTAGTTATGTCGGACAACTTAGAGGTCGAGATGAAGAATAGAGCTAGTCGAGGCAGCAAGAGCCCTGCCTACTTTAAAATGAATGCATCGTCTACTTTTGTAGATTAGTAAGAGTTTGGCGGGTGTCACTACTGAGCAGCAGAATACCCGAGTTCGATTAGAAGAGATGTCGGCCAAATAGATTGTACCGCTGGGGTTTAAACGTCTACTTTCGAATCGAGATCAAGGGCAGACATCGCCTCATTAAGCACCGAATCCCCACCACAGTCAAGAAGTTTTGCTAATCGTACCCGGGAATACTATCTAACCCACAGGCCCTAATCCCTGAGCACCTATCCAACCTGATAACCAAGTCCAATGGGCTCTAGATTCTGGCCCCACTTACCAACAGCAAGAACCACAGATTATATGACCCCAACCCTAGGGCCAGTTAGGCTTTGAAACCCAATATCAATAGTGGCCACAGATCCTTTGAGGCCTGCCCACTCATAGCCCCAGTAGCCCCACCTAATGAGTTTACGAACTGCCTCAAACCAGCCTATGCATAATCAATGGTAGCTCTGGAACAGCCCGAGGAATTGCCAAAATAAAGCGAAGAATTAAAGAAGTTGAAAGAAAGGATAAAATTTTTACATAGAGGAATCTCTCAAATGAAGGGGGCCAATGAGATTACATATACAAATTCCTTCTCTCTCTACCACGAGGTTAGATTACCTCAAAGGTTTAAGCTTCCCCCAATCACAAAATTCACTGGCACAACTCGTCCAAAAACACATCTCCAATCTTACATATGGTCCATGCAAGTATCAAGTTACGGGGAACCTGAGTTGAACTAAGCTTTTCACATGACTTTCACGGGAGCCTCCTTGAGATGGTTCTTTGACTTAGAGAGGCACTGAATGAAGACATAGGGGGATATCGTCAAAGAGTTCATGAGCAAATACGGGTTGAACGAAGACTTAGAAATCACCCAAAAACATCTAGAGATGACTAAGTAAGAAGAGAAAGAAAGCTTTAGCAACTTCTTCACTCTGTGAGAATCCGGACCCGCGACCCGAGCGGTCTTCGTTCTCGGTTTTATTTTGAAAAACGTGGGTTGGTAGAGTCGCCAGTTTGTTTTACGAGAAAACAAACAAAAGATCGTACAAAGGACAATTTGAAAATGAATTATCTTTCATACGTTTGAAACCAGAGATTTATTTTGAAAATTGACTTTGCTAGGGTTCGGGAACTACGTTACGAATTGGGAAGGTGTTAGGCACCCAATTCGCCCTTTCGGTCTCTTAATGGATCATGTATCTAATTCCCTTTTTTAGATATCTTGCAAGTAGTTCGAATGGTTTCAGAACAGTCCTTTCCGGATAAATTTAGTTTAAAATAATATTTTGAAATCGGACTCGAGCTTTGCGAGCGCCTACGTATTCATTCGCAGAATGAAATCAGAGTCTCGTAGTTCCTTTCTTTTGGAAACTGTTTTTGTATTTTGTTTGTTTTGAAAACGTGTCAAAACGAGTTTTAGTTTTCTTGTAAAGTTTAGAAAGGATTTATTTTGAAAGCAGTGAACTTCTTTGCAAGTTATCTATTTTCTGTATTAAAAAGGAATTAAATGCGGTATTGAAATTAAGGAGGGTTGTAGAAAATATACCTGATGCGCTTGAGGAAGAAATAAGAACCTTGCCTAGAGTGTTGATTGCTTCTTTCTCTCTCTAGAACTTTCTCTCTCTAGAAGTTCTCTCTCTAAAACTTTCTCTCTCAGAATTTCTCTAAAAATGACTCTCTGATAATTTTGACAGAGTTCCCTCTTACTAAAAACACTATTGAGTGTTGATGATCCCAAAATGGGATCCCAAGAGTCCTATTTATAGCAACATTTCCACCCAAAAACGCTCCAAAAGAGGCCAACCGCAGAGGTAGCCTGTAACATCCTGTATTTATATTAGTGTTAATTATGTTATATTAACTCCCTAATGTATATATGAATGATTGTTGGGTAATTCAGGTGGTCCGAATCGATTTTGGTTGATAAATAGGAAGTTTTGGTTCTTCACGATTTGTTAATTTTGGTTAACTTTGAGCTATTATAATTTGTTCGTTACTTATCCGATTAAGCTTCTGTTAGCGTTGGTGTATAGTATTCATGCCATTCTACAACTTTCGTGTTTTGACCGAAGTCCAATTCGCACTCCCCGTTGACCAAAACAGGGCCCGAAGTTGGCCCATCGCTAAATTCTGGTCTTTCGGTCGCGCTTTGGCAGAGCGCTGTCTTCGGTGAATTTCTGGGAACAATTGGTCCATAATTTGGAAAAACTTCCAACTAGGAAGTTGTAGATCTTTTAAATACCTTTTCGTGGACATAAAGAACGCCTTAATCGGAATTCCGAGTCAAAAGTTATGGCCAAAACAAAAACAGTGCTCCAGAACTAAAATTTGTGCGCGGACCGGTCTGGGAGTTCCAGACTCAAGCGCGGACCAGTCTGGCCTTTTTCCAGACTGGTCCGGCCTTTAAAATTTTCCAAATTTTCACCCCGCGGACCGGTCTAAGATTTTTAGCATACCGGTCCGCACGGTTACTGTAGCAACCGACTTAAAATGATTTTTAGGTCGTTTTTCACCCATTTTCACTCATTTTTCGAGCTAGACTCATCCACACACCTCCAGAGACTTCCGAAAGATTCTAGAGAGAGAAAGAGAGAGATTCCTACGCTTCTCTCATCCCCGATCAAAGATTGAAGCTCGAAATCATCCGAATCACCTTTAAATTCACTATTCATCGTCTTCCTCCTTGGGATTCCTTTGGGAGAGAGCTTGGATTCACTTCTCTCTTCATTCTATACGGCCAATAAACACGAGGTAGGGGTTCCATAGCTTTTAAAACTTGATATTATGCTTTATTTACCCGAGAATCATGGTTTTTGATCATTATGTGTATGAAAAACTTGAAGATAAAAAGGGGTCATATTGTTGTTTGATTTATAATGCTATGTTTGCATGACTTAAAGCACGATATGCCTTACCCGCTGGTTGTACTGTGTTATTGCAATCATATACGATATCTCTTGGTGGTGTGGATATTGTTTGCGAGGATAAATGAAACTATTGATTGATTTATACACGCCAAGAGATATAGAATTGGTTGTACTTGAGTGGGTATGGCATAATTTACTTAAAGTTTGTATAAATGAGCATGTTTGCATACTGTATACATTATTATTGTGTCAACCAAAGGATCGAAAATATCATGGCAAGCTCTGGATCAATTCCTCGGTTCGTGGTTCTATTATTGGCATTGGTGAAGGATTCTGTAGTTCGTGAATAAGATGGAGAGCTGGTGTCTCTCAAGAACAGATAGTGACATCAATATGGTGCTTGCCGGGATGGGAAAATAGGCAGGGCTCGGTGCCCTTGGGTTGAAAAGCCCTAAACCCCTGGGGGAGCAATGTATGGCCGCCTATTAGCCACCGGTGTGGAGCCCGAGAACATAGGCAAATTGGCAAGGTACCGATGATTTTGTGGTTATCTTATTATTGATGGACATGTGGTCCATATTGGTTATGATCAGTTGATATGCTCTGGGGCCGATGGGCCAATTTATGATCATTGTTATATTTTCTCTCGGGCGGTCAGACTTGTGCTATACTTCGGTTCGATATGGATATATTCTGGCTATGTGGCTATACGGTTGATACAAGGGAGGTAACCTGCATTGGCATATGCATGCATTATAATATGAACACGTTTTCTAAACTAGAGTATGTTTTATATGTGATTCCTTACCCCTACTGAGCAAATAGCTCAGCCCGTTCTTTTTCTAAAATAATAAAGGTATTCAGGAATCCAAAGAAGACAAAGACGCGGTGGGCTCGGGAACGAATTAGAGGCTCTGATACTTGTATTTTGATACTTTTGATTGTGTAAATCCTGGTACGGCAAGTCACGGCTTGCCTATGACATGCCCGCTTTTAATTAGCTCCTTTTTGATATTGATGCATGTATATATATACGGACTTGACTTCCCCCTCATCATTACTATACTTGTGAAATCTTAACTACATGGTATATGTTATAATGCTTTAACATCATTTTCGTATCTTGTACTCATTAATGCTTGATATACAGTATGTTGTTAACTTATATTATTCTTATATACCTATCTTAGTCCTACTAAGATGGGTCAGTGACGCCCCAGGCTTTAACTACAGGTGTTATCCTGTACAATTAAGGCGGGGGTGTTACATAGCCGCATGGGGTGCGGCTGGGGCGTGCGACAGGGGTGTGCCAGCCGTACGGCTGGCAGGTGGCCATACGGTTGGGCGTGCGGCTAGGGGGTGCTCCCCGTCCTAGTAAGCGAAGGGGCAACAAAGGTTATCTTAGACTCCCAACGCGTCCGAAATTGGAGTCTTTCCTATCAGTCTTTCTACATGTATGAAGACTCATGATTAAATGCAGGATGCTAAAAGAAAGCCAGTATTCGCACGAGAGTCGTGGATTGGGGTGTTCACAGACCCTCTCGTCCCGGGATTCTTGTCCGTAAGAATACTGGGACGATAAGAAGACAACGATTCACGACTCTCGGGTGAATCTCAAGGTACTTGAATCAGAGTATACCCTTTCTGGCATGCGGATTTTTTTGTGCTTCAGGCGATGCAATCCACAATCGCCCCTTTCTCTTTTTGGCCGGGCGTCACGAAACATCAACCTTTTCTTCCATCTACCCTCAGTGATACATTACCCTCAGTGGCACACCACCCTCAGTGTATAGGACTACACGAGGGGGCTTGGCATTTTGCCGAATCCAAAGTGTCCTCAAAGCGTCCCTGTTTCTTAGGGAGAAGAAGTGAGAGAATATTCCCGGTCTTGTGGTGTATCCCTTCATGGGGCGTGGTGTTTAAGAGAAATTTCCATCTTCGGGAAATGTGAATCAGATTCCCTTTGTGGGGAATGTGCGAAGAATTCTAATTTTGGAAAAAAGGATTCCTATCGTGGGGAATGTGTGGATAAGGTTATTCCTTTCATGGGGAATGCGCGGTAAAGGTTATTCCTTTCATGGGGAATGCGCGGTAAAGGTTATTTCCCTTCATGGGGAAAGGGGATCGGAGAAAATTCCCATCGTGGGGAATGCGAAGAATTCCTATCTTTTCAGGAATTCGAAAAATTCCATTCTTGTGGAACACGTGGAGTCGTTATTTCCCTTCTTGGGGAAAGGGGTTTCGGAAAAATTCCCATCGTGGGGAATGCGAAGAATTCCTAACTCAGAGGAATCCGAAGAAAATTCCCTTCTTGGGGAACACGTGGAGTCGTTATTTCCCTTCTTGGGGAAAGGGGTTTCGGAAAAATTCCCATCATGGGGAATGCGAAGAATTCCTATCTTTTCAGGAATTCGAAAAAATTCCCTTCTTGGGGAACATGTGGAGTCGTTATTTCCCTTCTTGGGGAAAGGGGTTTCGGAAAAATTCTCATCGTGGGGAATGCGAAGAATTCCTAACTCAGAGGAATCCAAAGAAAATTCCCTTCTTGGGGAACACGTGGAGTCGTTATTTCCCTTCTTGGGGAAAAGGGTTTCGGAAAAATTCCCATCGTGGGGAATGCGAAGAATTCCTAACTCAGAGGAATCCGAAGAAAATTCCCTTCTTGGGGAACACGTGGAGTCGTTATTTCCCTTCTTGGGGAAAGGGGTTTCGGAAAAATTCCCATCGTGGGGAATGCGAAGAATTCCTAACTCAGAGGAATCAGAAGAAAATTCCCTTCTTGGGGAACACGTGGAGTCGTTATTTCCCTTCTTGGGGAAAGGGGTTTCGGAAAAATTCCCATCATGGGGAATGCGAAGAATTCCTATCTTTTCAGGAATTCGAAAAATTCCCTTCTACTGTCTCGTTGCCATGGTTACTCAGACATTGTTTTGTTGATTTTTCCAAAAATGATATGTTAGAGAGAACTGCTTGCAAGTGAAAGTGGTTTTCTTTTCCATTCTTTTCTACCCTCAGTTTTGACCTTTATTGGGAATCAGACTTCTGAATTAACTCTTTGCAGCAACTTTCGGATCGCTGTGCATGGATTTTTAGGATTTGGCATCTCTCTTCCCTCAGTTTTCCTCCCTTTAGTCATGGGGATGGAATTTTCGCCCGGAATTCTCGATAATCCTCAAGCTACCCTTTGATTTTTCCACAGGGAAGATGCTGGTCGTGTATCGTTTTCTGTTTTTCAATACCCTTATTGCTCCCTCTTTTGCTTAATCCGGCCCTTTATTTTTTTGGCTTTCGGATTTTTCTTGCCTTTTTATTTCTTGGCTTTTTCCAAAAAAGGAGCCTTACTCACCTAAGACGTAGCCCTCCGCCTTTTGGCACAGCTGTCACTCTTAGTATGGCTCTCCCTGTTGAATTTCTTCATTTCTGTTTATCTCACTTTTTCCCCTCTTGGACCAACGGGATTTTTCCCTTTTCTACTCTTTCAATTTTTTCTGGTACCCGATTCCTCTTTTACACCTTCCCTGTTTATCAATCAGATTCGAACTGTGAGGAAAAAGATTCATCCTTTGAATTTTGGTTCCTCCACGGACTTTGGAGTGTTAAACCTTGGGTTTCGGTCAGCCATCTCGTGCATGTGTGTGAGTCTTGGTCCTTTCGTGTCTTGGGAAGAGTTGATTCAGAGTCTGTCTCCACCCCCCACTTTTTTTTTTCTTTTTTTTTTTTTCAATCTGGTCAAAATTGAGGGTTAGCCGCAAGGGGTAGCCGCAGGGTCTGACCCCCTAGCCGTACGCCTGGCAGCCAACCGCACGGTTGGGGGCTAGCCGTACGGTTAGCTAGCCTGCGCACCCAACCCCCGGGTACGCATTACCCTAGATGGTATGGGAGCGGCACTAGGGTGGAGGCCTAGCCGGATTGTGGCGGATGGGATACCCCACACGGCGATGGTGCAGCATATCGAGGCCGAGAGTGAGAGGTTTGGGGATGGGCCGATGACACGCCAGGAGGTGCGACAGTTATCCCGATGCTTTCTGCTGCTCGTGTTGCATGACTTCTTCTATGCGCGGGGCGGTGACAACCTACGATTGTGGTGGCTGCCGTATCTGCGTTTCTTTGACCAGTGTTACACTTTTGCATGGGGAGGATACATACTGGCGGTGCTGTATGAGTCGATGGACCTAGTGTGCCGTCACATGGAGCTGAACCACCGTGGGTTGGTCACACTATGGGAGGTAATCAATATTTTAAACGCTCACTGTACTTGGAAAAAACACTTGATTTATTTAAAAAAGTGTCGGTTCTATAATTTTAACCAGTATGATGATTTGTGACAGATGTGGTTTATCGCGCATACCCACCAGGGTATTGGTCAGATCCATCTGCACCCGACTTTCGCAGATGAGTTCCCGCTTTTCCGACGATACTACAGCGGGAACATAGTTGGGGTGTATCGATATCTGACCCCGGACGTCAATGCAGGCGACGTTTCTGGGCTACAGCTAGACTAGGTATGAAATTAATTCAATGAAATTCAAATTACTTCTGAAAAAGAACAGTTAAGTTATTCACGGTGTTTGTTCGATGTGGCAGGTCCAGTGGAGTCCGTGGTCTGCATACGTGACGCAGCAGTGGGGGTATGCGGATGCGTTGGCCGCGGCGCGTTCGAGGCGGTTATTCGTGCATGAGTATGGCGCGGCGTTCTACCTGGGGGGGAGCGCGTGGTGCTGCAGCATACTCTTGGGTTGGGATTCCGGGTTCCGGCATGGCCCCCAGCGACGATGAGGCGGCCGGTCATGTTATCTGCGGAGGAGAGGGCTTTGTTCCTGGGAGGCGTCCCGATGGAGGGCCTGTTAGTGGAGGGAGAGTACGGGACATTTGCACACCGGTACCTGATGAGGGAGATGAAGGGGGTGCGAGGCAGGGTGATATATGCGAGGTACGCTGCTATAGGGGGTGATCCTATGTTCATCCGGGGGCAGTTGTACATCTCGCAGCGGGTCACGCATCAGCCCGCTCCGGCGCCGAACCGGAGGGCTAAGGGGATTGCGGATTCAGATGACGAGGATCCGCATGGGGAGAGGGACGCGGAGCCGCCGCAGGTGGAGGAGGAGGATGACGAGGGATCAGAGGAGGTGCCTTTGGGAAGAGGCAATGGTGGGGCGCCCCCAGTAGGTCTCGACAGGGGAGTTGGTGAGGAGCCAACTGTTGCGGTTTCTCCTGGACGAGGTAGAGCGACGAGGGGCGGGAGGAGCCCAGTTGGAGGGAGGAGTCCTGTGTCGAGGCCACCTATTCCACCAGCCATGGCAGGGAGGACACCGCAGTTGTCGTCGGAGGATATACGGCAGATGCTAGAGTCGGCGCAGACACCCGGGGGACGTGGGTCGATGTTAGGATCATCCCCCGTGTATGGGTCGGGCGACATGGATTGGGTTCATCATGTGTCCTTTTCGCCGTTGTTGCGCACGCCCGTTGGTTTGCCTGGTGCCGGGTCAGTGGGGCTGAGGTCGTACTCGCTGTCGACCCCATCATCAGGTGCGGCCCGTGGGATAGTTTTTCGGGAGCTAGGAGAAAGGGAGGCGCAGTTAGGGACAGAAGCAGGCCTAGGCCAGACTCCGGTGGGTGAAGGTGGCGACAAAGGGAAAGGGAAGGCGGTGGCGCCTGAATCAGAGACGGGAGAGGATATCGGAGGACATACCCCCGGTGGGCGGCGCTGGCGTAGCTGGTCCGTCACAGGTTCCTGAGGGTGGGGCGTTGGAGTCGTATTCGATCCCGGAGTACCCGCGGGATATCCCTTACCTAGATCTTGGCCTACCGAAGCGATACCGAATTCCTGATGTGCCCGTGGATGATGAGCGGATGGGGGCCCTAGCGCATGTCTCGGACGAGGAGGTACGTTATCTTACAAAAAGTTAAGTATATGTGTTGACTTTTGAATGTTACTGATTGGTAATTTTGGTTTTGACAGAGGGGCTCATTCCTGCTCCGCGAGGTGGCTGAGTTACTGAGGAGTTACTTCAGCATGTACGGACTGTTGACGTTTGCGGCTCCCTTCCCGACAGAGTACATGGGGCGGTACAGCAGGCGCTTGGCGGGCGACACGACTGCCACTTACCATCCGTCACGCTCGCGGTCTCGATCGGCGGCTCCTTCTCAGTCGGTCCAGCAGTCGAGACGTGCTTCCCGTCTTGCTCCGTCTTCTCAAGGTGCGGGTCGCACGGTTTCAGAGAGTCCAGCGGAGGGTGCTGGAGAGACAGAAGCGAAGCGCCCGCGCACGATGGATCCTCCCCCTTCTCCTCAGCGTTGATGGTTCTGATGGCTCGGTGTTAGGTTTTGCTTGACAGAAACATTTTTAAATTAAGTAGTTAACTTAGGCGTATTTTATTTTTTAGAAAAAACTTATTTTAATTTAGTGGTTAATTTAAAATATGTTTATTTGTTAAGAAAAATGTTGGTTTATCGATGTGTTCGGTTTTAATTTATGAATAAAATATTTACGTTTGTTCGAAAACATGTTTGTGTGTGATCTGATGAAGATATTCTTTTTGTGAGTGTAATTGAAAAGTGATTATGTGTTGGCGAAATTATTACCTATTTAATTATACAAGAGTTAACGGCACGCGTTGAAAGAATGCGATTAAGTGTAATCAAGTTAAATTGCGAAAAATGGTTAAGTACACACGTTGGCAAGTAATTATCAAACCTATATGCATGCAGTGATGGATCGTTCTTCCTGAACAAAGTCTGGCAATATTCGTATCATGATGTATTGTAAAGAAGATTTGAAAAAAGAAGATTTTGGCAAAAGGGGGAGAGCCAACCGCACGCCCCACCCGCAAGGGGTAGCCGTACGGTTGGGAGCCAGCCGCACGGTTGGTTCCCAGCCGTGCGGTTGGCATGTGCAGTTGTGCTATAAATAGAGCGCGAATTTGTCCTTTTTTCCATCATCAAAGTCACTATTCACCTTTCAGCTCCTCTTTCTCTATTACCATGTCTACCTTTCATACCCATGCTTCTTTCTCCCTGTTGTCTGATTTCGTGTCCTTGGTCGAGGCCGACTGTGGTCTCAACTGGGGCGATCTGAGCCACCTTCACCGCTGGTGCTCTCATGACATCAATTTTTCTTTCATGCTCGGTATTGCTGAGTTCTGGGATCCCGAGGACCACTGCTTTCGCATTGGCTTAGACGAGTTGTGTCCGACGATTGAGGAGTTCACATTACTGATGCAGCAGGATATTTCATGGCCGCTGGCCTCCTTGCGAGATGCTAGGAGCCCTCGTGATATGCTGGCGGAGTTTTTGGGTTTACGGGAGAGTAAGTGCCGGCCTATGATAGTTGACGGTCGGCTCCATCTACGTCATTTGGCAGATTTTTTCCTTCATCATGGCGACGATCCGGCTTACTATGCAGGTCGGACTTCTGCTTGTATGATTTTTGCTTTTTCTCAGATGCTTTTGGTTACCGATGATGCTATTCTGGTAGACCCTCTGATTATTCGAGTTGTATCTGAGGCTAGACGCGGCCATTTGGTGACTCCTATCTTACTGGTGGAGACACTGAATGGTCTGGACGCTGTGGTTTAGTCTCGCCTTAGTCACTTTCGAGGTAGCCCATATCTGCTGTATATGTGGGTTACTGAGAGGTTTCGATATCTGGAGACTCGGCTTCCCTGGGACTCTCGGCACTTCTTCCAGCGTCCTGATTATGCCCAGATTCATTGTCTATCATCATATGATTGGGCCGTCCGCTTTTCTGAGTCTTCTTCTTCGATTCGTTGGGTCGTCCCATGGTGGCGTATGAGGACCATGATCATGAGTATGGGTGGGCAGAACTACCTTAGGTTCCGTGGTTTGAGGGAGACGTCATTCTACATCCCCGGTCGGCTGACGAGGCAGTTCGGTGTACCTTTGAGCATACCCCTTCCACTGAGAGATTTTTCTTCAGTCGCTCTTCCCATTACCCCGAGATTGGAGATGACCTTGCGAGGTCTTTGGTCTACCCGCTTTGTTCGGCGATTTCATGGAGGAGAGGTTGGTATTACCCAGGTGACCCGTTCTGATATTGTGCTGCATATTTGGCGTCAAGTTCGACAGACCATTGAGCATGAGCCTATGATGATGAGGTGGTTTCGGTTTGCAGATTCACCGGTGACTGATGAGACAGTGCTTGCTTCGTATCAGACCATGGATCGAGAGAGGATCTTATATTCTGCTGATGATGGTTAGGTTAGGTTTGGTAGGTGGCTTCTTTATGAAAGCTTTTTTGGGGTTAGACCGGTAGGTGAATGGTATATGGAAAGTATGTAGGAAATGATGTAAGCGTGTTTTGTAGGTTATCTTGTATGAAAGAACTTTGGTTATATATATAGAAAATCTCTTTCTGCCTCTTTTGCAAATGAATGAATATTATTATAAGGAATAGACCGGGCCTGAATGTCCTATTCAGGTTGCCTACGTTTCCCCAAATAACACATTAAAAATCTTTTTACTTTTGCCTTTGCTCATGGGGCTCAGGTCTCCGTAGTTCATGATTTACAAATGATAAATCTTCAGTAACTATTTTCAAATTCTCAATCACTGATTACAAATCTTCAATCTCTAGTTACCAAATCTTCAAATTCTGACGGTTTAGATGAGACGGGTCTGGTATCTTTCCTACTTCGATAAGATCCTGAATGGTATGCCGAAGAGCTTTGCAATCATCTGTTGTGTGACCTATACCTTGGTGGTATTCACATCTTTCATTAAGATTCCAACTAGAACGGACTGGATTTGGTATAGGTCGCGGGTTTAGTGGATAGATCATCCCTTCATCCTTCAGCTGCTTGTATACCTTGCTTAACGACACTGGTAATTGTGAGAAATCCCTTTTCGCAGATCTGACTCGGTTAAATCCTCTGTAGTTGGTGCATTTATATCTCGGAGCATGTTTCGTGGCACAAGGACTGAGAGGCATCGATAAATGACTTTTCGAGTCATGTGGTATTTGGAGTGAGGATAAATTGAACATGGGTGAGCCTGGTGTGCTTGATGAATATGGATATGGGTGCGCAATTGAAGAGGTGATTTTGAATGGGTTAGTGAAATTCTCTAGCGTTGGCTTCGGATTATTGTTAACCTCTTGGGGAAGATATTCTGGATTTGATGAATAGGTTGAGATAGATTCAAAGTCATTCATTTGTTCCTGACTTGATGGGTAGCTTGTTGGTGTAGGTGGGGTAGGTTCGATGCGTAGGTACGGACCTGGTTGATCAGTGTCTGAGATATACCCCATTTCTTCCAACTGATTCTTTTGTTTAAAGACTACCTTTTCCAAGCGAAAGATTTCCTCATGCAGTTTTACTGTCTCTTTAGCAAAATAATCCCTCTGAATTTCCATAGCATCTTTCTCCTTTCTCAGTTGCTCAATAGCCTGGTCTTTTCGTTCTGAATCTTGTAATGATCTTTTGAGCTCTTCCTCGGTTACTTCTTTCAATATTTCGGATTTTGACAATTTTTCCAGGCGAACTTTCGTCATTTGATGATCGGTTATTGTCTCACTTAATTTTTGATTCAGCATTTGGATTGCTTGCACCAAGTCCAATGATTTCGATGAATCGGCTAATTCAAACAATTTCCACGAATCGACCCCACACTTTTCATCTAGGTGATTTTTCCCAGCGGTCGAAGGTACTCTAGTGTTTGGGAAATAGGGACCCAACAGTGAATTTTTCGCAGTGGATGGCAATTTCGTAGTTCCCTGATCCGGTGTAAACTGTTGACGCCCCATAGTATTATTCTGAGGTATCCCCGGGTAAAAAGGACCGGGCGGCGGATCCGCTGCATTATTCAGTTGGTTGTTCACATTCCGGCTCGGGGTATTCTGGTCCATGTTTTTAGAGGAATCTGGTCTGACGAGTCTCCCGGTACTATCTCTTCCAGCCCACACAGAGGCCAGGATGAATATTTGCTGCGCCGGAAAAAAGGACAAATTCGACCGCATACATTCTCCCGGAAAATAACAACAACAGATCATTTAGGAATTGCCAGACCTTATCCAGAAATACATCGATCGGGACGAAAAAAAAACACACAAAAAGTTTTCTTTAGGTGAGATCGAAAACAGACCAACGGCGACAACTTGAGAGTCCCGTATAGCGGTAGGGTAGGAATGGAATTCCATGGGTTCCCTCACCGTCTATAGTTTTGAAAAATCATTTTGAAAAGAGTTTTCAGAAAAATCATTTGAAAATACGGGAAGTTCTCTCCTCATGAGTTGCTTTATTCATGGAATCAGGGCTTTTGCACACTAGATTCTCACGACTGTCGGTCATAAAAACAATGCAGAAAATTCTTTGTGTTCTAAGCTAACTCCCCTATATGCAAGCGTGGCTGAAGAGAGTAAGGTTTAAGGCTCCCTCCTATTCGGCAGGTCTTACGATATACCTCAAGAGCGCAGGTACGTGTAAGGACCTTTTGATATACATCCCGGGTACGTGAGTGTTCTCGTCACTCTATATACCTCGGTAAGTACTTGGCCAAGGAGAGTGGTCCCAGGCGCTTTTGGCTAGTGCGGACCCGCAAGTCCGCGGCCTAGTCACGACTCTGGTCCCGAGGTTGATAGGGTAAATTCACACTCGCGAAAATGCATGATGAGACGTGAGTGCGTGCGAAATAACAATCTGGCGGTTCATTATTGATAAACGCTTTATGGTTTGTTATGATAATTTACACAATTTTAATTATGAAAAAGATTTTCCTCACATAATTAGCAAATAAAGGCATCAGGGCATCCTCCTAGATCGCTTCTATGTTATCCTAGAACTAAGGCTTGCAAGACCTATGTCTAATAAATAACAGGAATTAAATATGTTACCCATTATATCAGAGCTTAGTTCTCGACGTCCCCAGCAAAGTCGCCACTGTGAGAATCCGGACCCGCGACCCGAGCGGTCTTCGTTCTCGGTTTTATTTTGAAAAACGTGGGTTGGTAGAGTCGCCAGTTTGTTTTACGAGAAAACAAACAAAAGATCGTACAAAGGACAATTCGAAAACGAATTATCTTTCATACGTTTGAAACCAGAGATTTATTTTGAAAATTGACTTTACTAGGGTTCGGGAACTACGTTACGAATTGGGAAGGTGTTAGGCACCCAATTCGCCCTTTCGATCTCTTAATGGATCATGTATCTAATTCCCTTTTTTAGATATCTTGCAAGTAGTTCGAATGGTTTTCAGAACAGTCCTTTCCGGATAAATTTAGTTTAAAATAATATTTTGAAATCGGACTCGAGCTTTGCGAGCGCCTACGTATTCATTCGCAGAATGAAATCAGAGTCTCGTAGTTCCTTTCTTTTGGAAACTGTTTTTGTATTTTGTTTGTTTTGAAAACGTGTCAAAACGAGTTTTAGTTTTCTTGTAAAGTTTAGAAAGGATTTATTTTGAAAGCAGTGAACTTCTTTGCAAGTTATCTATTTTCTGTATTAAAAAGGAATTAAATGCGGTATTGAAATTAAGGAGGGTTGTAGAAAATATACCTGATGCGCTTGAGGAAGAAATAAGAACCTTGCCTTGAGTGTTGATTGCTTCTTTCTCTCTCTAGAAGTTCTCTCTCTAAAACTTTCTCTCTCAGAATTTCTCTAAAAATGACTCTCTGATAATTTTGACAGAGTTCCCTCTTACTAAAAACACTATTGAGTGTTGATGATCCCAAAATGGGATCCCAAGAGTCCTATTTATAGCAACATTTCCGCCCAAAAACGCTCCAAAAGAGGCCAACCGTAGAGGTAGCCGCATGGGGTGCGGCTGGGGCGTGCGACAGGGGTGTGCCAGCCGTACGGCTGGCAGGTGGCCATACGGTTGGGCGTGCGGCTAGGGGGTGCTCCCCGTCCTAGTAAGCGAAGGGGCAACAAAGGTTATCTTAGACTCCCAACGGGTCCGAAATTGGAGTCTTTCCTATCAGTCTTTCTACATGTATGAAGACTCATGATTAAATGCAAAATGCTAAAAGAAAGCCAGTATTCGCACGAGAGTCGTGGATTGGGGTGTTCACACACTCGCTAGAAAGAATTGGCTTCCCAGATGTTAAAACGACATGATGAAGAAAAACATTTAGAGAAAATACAAAAGAATTTTACCCCGGTTATTATAAATTGCATGGAAAAGCACATTTTTTTGCAGTTTCGAGCGTTGTTGAGTATGAGTTCGCAAGTAGAAGATGAGTTGGCCAGGAAGGCAGAAACTAAAACCAAGAAGGCTGCTTACTGTAGGAAGAAGACGACCACCCCAACAGTAAATCAGTTGAGCACTTACCAATACCAGCAAAATCGCTTCCAAACACAACACATGCCATCGATGAATTGGCTTATGAAAGCAGAATCTTCAAATGCCGAGGTCAAAAAGAAGAGAAATTTATATACCATCCCCACCACATTAACCAAAAGCTTGGAATTACTCAGAAATGCCGGACTTATCAACCCGCTCAATTCTCGCCCCCACCAAACCCTATTTCGAGTACTTGGGGGATGAACGAGAACTGTTTGTACTGTCAAGTTGCCGGCCACAATACTGACCATTGTTTGGCTCTTAGACACCTCATACAAGACCTGATTGAAGTCGAAACCATATCTGCACCTAGAGGGCCCATTGTTGCTCATAACCCACTCCCTAGCCATGCTCCAGCAGCCAAAATCAATATGTTGGCTACAGATGAAGAGGGTTTTAACCTTATGGGTCTCATTCAAGGCGATCCAACTTATCTGAGAATCGAGAAGAATCAAATATCACCAACCAAGCTGCAGCCATTCATGTGAAAAAGGAAAAATCCAAAGAAAAATCCGATGACCAGGCCTTGAATACAGCCTAAGTTGCACTGGGCCTTAATCCGATCATTGACCAGTATATGGCAAAGATGAACTTTTTACCCAAACATGGCCTTGGAAAGACTAACCAAAGAATCCCATAACCACTTACACTTATGACTAATCCCGAAAAATCAGGGTTAGGGTGGTCCCAAGGCAAGGCAAAGCAACCATGGAGACCCCGAGGTCCCAAGAATCCGAATATATCATCATTAGAAGGGGAGACAATCTATATGACAGAAACCTTCCTCACTACTTTTAGCTAGTTCGTAGAGACAGATCAACCCACATCCCAAGTAAACCCAAATCTAGCTACTTTGCGGGTCCAACATATTACCTGATCGGGAAGGGTTTATCAGCCATCGCTTGTTGAGACAAAAAAATAATTCACCCTAAGGAAATAGGGGATGATCGAGTCTTGGAACAATTGAAGAAAACTCAAGCTCATATTACCATATGGGGACTCTTGGTTACTTCCAAACCCCACCGAACTGCCTTTATCAAAATATTGGATGAGACAATCATATATCCCGTCTCCACTATCGAGCAAATATTGAGTATGATTGGGTCACTAGGAAAATTCCCAAGATTCCGTGATACTCAAACACTGGCCGTGGGTCTTGGGAATTTTCTCGCCGACTTTCAAATCATAGACATCCCTTCCAATTTAACCTTTTGTTGGGAAAAGCTTGGCTCCATGACATCGGGGCACTCCCTTCCTCGTTATATCAGAAGATCAAAATTCTCTACGGAGGGGAGATAATTATCGATCTTGAGCTGTCAGTATTAGGGATCGAAAGCCAAAGTATACAGTTGGGAGGTTTCTCTTGTGAGCCTCAAGTGTAAGCGTTCACTGCATAAAGGATATAATACCTGCCCCCAGATAATGTCCCCAGCCATAGTGTGAAGATCACAAACATGTTAAGAATGATGAAGTACCTACCCAGAACTAGTCTGGGTATGGGACAATAAGGCATTCTTCAAGCCTTAGAGCCGGTAGTAAGGCACGAGAAAGGTGAGTCGGGGTATCAACGCACCGATAAACACAGCCGTAAGTGTAAGGGTTGAGAACACCAGTTCCCAAGTTTCAGTTCACTTAACAGGTTCTTCGTTAAGGAAGGATAAAACTTCCCCTTTTGTGGCTTCCAAGAGCCCTGGAAAAACAAGGATTGGGCCAGAAAACCCAGAAGAAAAAGAAGAAATAATCGGGGACCTTTTTGACATCATGGCCCTAGAAGATGATATACCAATGGATGACCCTATCTGCCTAAGCCACACTAATCATGATAATAGGATAGAGGAGGGAAATAGCGAAAATGTAAAGGGTAGCAATAGGAGAGAGAATGGGAGGAAAACTAAGGATAAATCACTCCTGGATGTACTTTTTGAAATTGTACCTATATGTACTATAATTAATGAAGAAGATCCAATTTTTCAATACTCTGATGTTGTCAATTCAATGATTGCCTTAGTTGATGTAGAAAGTATGAATGAGCACTCAAAAGAGAATGACACGCAATACATAGTGATAATGGAGATACTCTAACAATCAATCTGGGTACCGAGGAAAAGAAAAAAAAAGTTCGTGTTGGGGCTAATTTAATCAAAGCAGAAAAGGAAGAACTCAAACAAACTCTGAAAGAGTATGTGGATGTCTTTGCCTAGTCCTACACTGACATGCCGGGACTAAATTGTGAGATTGTCATGCATGAGATCCATACCAGACCAGAATTTAAGCCTATCAAACAGAAGCTAAGAAAACTTATGCCCGAATGGTCGTTGAAAGTTAAGGAAGAAGTTATGAAGCAATTGGATGTGGGGTTCTTGCAAGTGATTGATTACCCCACTTGGCTAGCCAACATCATGTGTAACACCCCCGCCTTAATCTACAGGACAACACCTGTGATTAAGACCTGGAGTGCTACTAACCCATCTTAGATTAACTAAAATGGGTATATATGTGAATGCACAAAGAAATTCAGATAGTAATATCATGCTCGTCAAACAACAGTTTCAATATCATGCTGAAAATGATAGTACTGTACATAAACATGCATACATGCGCATAGTCGTTACACAAAACCAATCAAGTAGTCCAAACTAATTCATATCATTTCGGGCTAGCCGAGGCTGCCCGTGAGAACATATACATGACAAAAGTACATCTGTATCAGAGCCACTAACTCGTCCCCAATCCTGTCACGTCCATGACCTCTTTGGACTCTTGAATACCTGTATAGTTTTTTAAAAATGGGGTGAGCATATCGCCCAGTAGGGGGGAAGTAAAAGGGAACAACTTCGAAAATATTTATCGGTTCAGTACTTTAAACAAAGTGAACCTTTTCATAATACAATTCAAACACAATTTGTAACTTATCATAATTTCACACATAAACAATGCATGCTCATGTTAATGCAGGTTACCTCCCTTGTGTCAACCGTTACGTCGACTCACCAGAATGTGAGTGCACCGAGATAGCAAATGATATGAGTCTGCCTGTCCAAGACCATAGCCGGTCCTTATCAGGAATTATAATTGTAACAATAACCGTGGGCCTGACCGCCCCACTAGAAGATCAATCCATGAATATTCATAACATGGGCCTGACCGCCCTCAAGAGATATAAGATTAAGATCATAACGTGGCCTCTCCGTCTCGGGTGAATATCAACAGATAATAACAATTTGGACCACAATCCACCATATCACATCAACAGCTCATTGTCATATCAACCAGAATATTAGTGCCTTGCCATTGTCTAGATTTTTGGACTGCTCACCGTTGGCTCTAGACAGCCGACGACTTGTTGACCCCCCAGAGGTTTAGGGCTTTTCAACCCAAGGGCACCAGGCCCTGCCTATTTTCCATATCGGCAAGTACTAACCACAATTATTCCCCTTCACCGACGGAAGGCCCAAACATAGATACTGATCACTGTGGGAAACATCCCACCATATAACATAGCCGAGAATATATCCACATACGAATGACGAACTCCCGAAGACAGATAATCACTTGTTCAAGAATGCCACGTGAGCATAGATAGCCATCCATATCATGGAGAAGAGATATAATTCTCCCAAGAGATAATTATCACGTCATATGCCATAAGGATGCTCCGTACTCGCCAAGATATCCTCAAGATGCCGGGTTGACACAATAATGATGCAAACGTGCACAACATGCTCTAAATGTAAACTAGAAACAACATATGCCATATAAACCTCATCGAGCCTCATACTTGTCCCTTAGTGCGTACCAAAACCGTTTACTAGTTCAATCATATCAACTAAACACATATACACCCGAGGGACATCTCGTAGATATCACATACTACGCGAGAATCAAGTTTATTTGGTATATCTTGCTTTATATCATGAAATCATAGCTCAATCATGCATGATTTATGAATATCAATTAACATGGTTTTCATAGTAAGCGTCCATGTATAGAAAATCCAAGTATAACTAATAACAAGGAAGTATGTGCTTCATATCCAACATATATTTATAAAATCGTTCATCTTTCTATAAATAAAATCATGTTATCAAGTTTTGAAAAGATATAACCCCTACCTCAAGTTTGTAGACCAAAAGAAAGAAGAAAGATGTAAACCGAAGCCCCGTTCGGTGATATACTTAAGCTCTCGTGTCACACATTCCTAACATAGCAAAATCCCCGAATCAATAATGTATAAACCCAACTCAAGTAGCCAAAGCTGACGCTTGAGCTTTTATAAAAGGAAATCAAGGTAGAAGATGATGAATAGTACCTTAGAGGTGGTTTTGGATGATATCAAGCTTGAATCCTCGATTCGGATGGATAGATGCGTAGAAATTTTCTTATTTCTCTCTCTCAAACCCTCTAGAACTCTCTAGAGGAGTGTGGAAATGTTTGGCATGAAGTTTGGATGAAAAATGACCAAAAATGGCTTTAAAACGTGCTTAAGTCGGTGGGAATAGTTAACTGGCGGATCGGTATGCCAAATACCGAATACCGGTCCGCAGAGTACAAATTTTCCAAAAATTTGGTGCCGAACCGGTAATACCGGTCCGCGCTATAAATTTTGGGCTTTGAACCGCTGTTTTTGTTTTGGCCATAACTTTTTGCTCGGAACTCCGATTGAGGTGTTCTTTATGTCCACGGAAAGGTATTTCAAAGATTTACAACTTTCTAAGAGGAAGTTTTCCAAAATTTTGGATATATTTTTCTCAAAAATTCACTGAAGACAACACTCTACCAAAGCGCTACCGAATGACCAGAATTTTGCAATGGGCCTACTTTGCGCCCTGTTTTGACCCACGAGGAGTGTGAATTGGACTTTGTCCAAAACATGAAAGTTGTAGACAATACGGCCAATCATGCACTGAAGTCATTCGTAGATGATTTTGTGGGTATAACCAGATCAAGATGCACCTAGACCACAAAGAGAAGACAACTTTTATCACTCTGTGGGGGATTTACTGCTATGCGATTATGCCATTTGGTCTAAAGAATGCCGAGCAACTTTCCAGAGAGCCACTGCAACCTTATTTCACGACATGATTCACAAGGAAGTTGAGGTATACGTGAACGACATGATCATCAAGTCGAAAGAAAGGGATGGCCACATCCCTGCCCCACAAGTTTTTTTGATAGACTCCGTCAGTATCAAATGAGACTTAATTCCCAAAAATGTGTATTCGGGGTAGCGAAGGGAAAATTATTGGGCTATGTTGTCAGTAAGAAATGAATCGATGTATATCCAGCCAAGGTCAAGGCCATCCAAGATATGCCCGACCTTGCATCGAAAAAGAAGTTCATGGATTTTTGGGCAACTTATAATACATCAGTAGGTTCATCTCCCAGCTTACTCAAACATGTGAACCCATTTTCAAACTCTTGAGGAAGCCATTACCAGGAGAATGGGACGAGCAGTGTTAAGAAGCATTCGATAAGATCAAAGGCTATCTCTCCAATCGTTCGGTACTAGCACCGCCCCAACCTGGATTATCGTTGTTATGATACTTGACAGTCACGGATACTGCCGCAATCTCCATGTTAGCCCAACACCTGGCCACCACCTGGAAAGAATGGGCCATTTACTATGTAAGCAAGAAGTTATCGCCATTTAAATTAACCTACACGACGTTGGAAAACACTTGCACTGCTCTCGACTGGGTAATGCAGAAACTCCATCATTACATGCTAATCTTCCCAATCATCTTAGCATCCCATATCAACCTGCTGAAGTATCTCTTTGAAAAACCGGCCTTTTCAAATTGTATGGCAAAATGGATGTTCTTGCTCTCCGAGTTTGACATCACATACATGACCCAAAAATCAGTAAAAGGCAAGATCATCACTAATTATTTGGCTAGAAACCCAATGTTGAGCGACATGGTAGAAGAGGCCGAATTTTCGGATGAAGCCATTATGAGCCTCGAGACTGATGAAGATTGAAAAATGTATTTCGATGGGGCTACCAATCGGAATGGAAATGGAATAGGCATTTTACTAGTCTCGCCAGATCAAACTCACTCACCCATTTCATATCGTTTAGATTTCTCATGCACCAACAACATGGCCAAATACGAAGTTTGCATAGTGGGGTTAGAAATCCCATTACAGAAAGGAATAAAGAGGGTACAGATTTACGAGAACTCAACACTGGTGGTACAGTAGATTCTGAAATAATGGAAGATCAGAGATGAGAAGTTGACCCATATCTCACTAGATTGGAAGTGTCGCAGAGAAGTTCGAGCATTGGCCATGTTAGCATCGATGATTAACATCCCGGAGGGGATGGAATAGGTTACCCTAATAGTAGAAAAAGGATCCAACCTAGCTCACAGCATGGCCATTAAGTTTGAGAATGAAGAGACCTTAGACTTATCCACCTGGTTTTATGATATTTGGAACTTGTTTGTTACTCATTTGTCGTATTTGTATTGGTTTGGTGTATATAATTAATGAGCTATTTTCTTTAAAATAGTATAAGTTATAAAATTAAAAAGAAAGCTTAAGAATAATAAATATTTAAGAAGATAAAATGCTCAAACATTCAAGAAGGCCTAATGAATCGAAAAACTTATAAAAAATTCAAAATAATATAGACCCATGGCCCAAAACAATAATTTAGGCCCAAACCGATAAAAATAGACCGCTCAACCCGACCGTAATCGAACTGACCCTGGTCAATTTTAGTTATTCTAATGGTTCAATTTGGTTGAACTTATGCGTAAAATCAAACGATCAGTTCAATTGCTGGTTTAATTGTTCAGTTAATCAAATCGTGCACACCCTAAGATTTGATATTTTAAAGTGAGGGGGAAATCACATTGGATTGATAACATCAACTAGTCTGCGGACCACACCCTACGTGTGTGCAACAAACAAAATAAATAAATTGCTTGAAAAATAATACTATATCTGTGATCAATAAATTCATGAATCAGTTGCACACAATAAGGATGAATCGTGTTAGAGTGTAGAATAAACCTAGAATAGGAAAATAAAATTATCACACACAAGAGACGAGTTTTTTTGTTGTGGACTAGTTCCCCTAACCAATAGATAGTAGGTCTAGAGTACGTTCGCGCTTTTATGATGAGTTTCTCGATCTTATGTTCTGTTGAATAGCGATGGGGATACAATAGCTTAGCTATTGTGGTGTCTTAAGGCTTCGTGAGCGTGAATCCTTAGTACCCTTCTTCTATTTATTATGTATAAGATTAGTGACGCAAACCCGGATCGTCTTTCCTAACCAGGTTAATGGATCCGCAACCCTTAACGTCGAAGAGGCAAGAATCTTGGAATCACGCGAAAGATGGAAGGTGGAAACCTCCACCCAACGCTTAAAGAAGCGCGAAACTCGGTATAATGAATGACGCCACAATCAATTGGTAGAGAATTGATTGATAAGTCAAGAACAATTGAATTAATTAATTCAACATGTTCTTAGAGAACACAAAGAGAAAAACTCTCAATATTATTAACCATTAAAACTCATAATAATAAAACAATAATGTGCCTCCTTTAAATAGAAGTAAATAAAGCCTTAATCCTAATTCCAAAAGGAAACTATTTCCTACTTAGAAAAGAAAAATAACAACACCTGGAATATACCTAACACAATAAGGAAATTAATTATAAATGCTCTAAAATAAGCCTAAAATAATTCTAAAATAATAACAACTCTTGGAAATAATTATCTATAATCCTTGGGCTTTAAGAAATATAAAATAAATAATTAAATTCTTCAGCCAGCCGATCGTGAGAACATGCAAGAACATAGGGATAATATCTTGGCTAGGTCCTCGAATCTGGCCTACCCATTCCTCGGTTCAGCCAGTCTTGAACAACTTCGACATTCGGACACGACTTTGGAACTTGAAATCTCCCATGCCAATTAAATAAGTATTTTGAATACTTCCCATTCTTCCGTCGAAACTTAACATGAGATAATTCTGTTCTTCCTTCCCATGAAAACAAATATTTCGAATATCTTCGACGCTTGATTCTCCTTACAAAGCAAAACTTCTCGAATTTCAAGCCATATTGCAATGCGATCCTCCGCAACTTGTTAAAGAAATCTAATAACATAAAGTTTGGATGGACATCAAAGCGATCCACTCTAATGAAATCAATATGCTCAACATTGTCAATCTTCAACTAAGCTCGAACATCACCTTCTTCCTCGGTAGAAATATTATCCAAATCAGCAACGTTAATTGAAATCTCTTGCTCATTGACTCGCCCCTCAATTAAAATCAATTGGCTTTCATGGATGTAATTCTCTTCAACTTGCACTATAATTTCTTCATCTTCTATTTCTTGCAAACTTGGAACTAGACTTTTAACCCACAACTCGCCTTCTTCAGCCGTCACTTCGATTTCCTCGATATCATCGATTTTCGGCTTGTTCTCTGATAGTGGCGTAGATATGGTTGGCTTTTCCTCCTCTTTACAATGATTTGATTCGCAAGATGTATTCCGACTTTGACTTGGCTCTAGGCTTCCCCTCTTCTTAGCTTGCTTATAGGTTTCGGCAAACATCTCCTCAAACTTACGAATAAATTCATCATCAAACAAAGAAACCTTCTTCTTGCTACTACCCATATTCTTGTCTCGAACCCGACTTTCTCCAACCTTACCGCCATGTCTTCTATTAGTAACACTTGAATCCCATTCATCTTCAAATTTAACTTTACGAGGTTGACCTTTCAATTTCTCTTCAGGTGCTTTCTTTAACCACATGTGCCGTTCAATCTCTAATTGCGTTAATCGTGCACTATTGCGTTTAATCTTTTCTTGAAGCCACCTTTCTCCATGTTCAAAATTTAGACAAGACATATTTGATACAAAATAAAGATTAGTGCAATAAAGATAATCCTCTCCACACTCTCTTACGTGTTTCACTCAAGTATCACACAATTTGTTTTTCCTCTCGTGTTTGTCACTCAAAGATGATAAACCTCACAATTTTTTTTTCTCTTTAGAACTCTAAAACAAGTTGAATAATATGAATATCACAAGTGCTCAACAACCAATCGCACACCCAACAATTAGATTTAGACGCGTTTAACAATGTAATACCAAGGACTCAAGAAACCAAATTCTAGCAATATTAATGAGCCAAACGAATTTCTAAAATTGCTAGAATAATGCAAGCAGATTTCCAAAAGATAGCCAACAATCAAATCCTTAATTAACGCAAATCAAATATCCTATGGCTTTTTAGATTTCCCAAGCAAAATAGATTTATTTGGAACACAAAGTAAGAATCCCAACTAGAATGAAGATGCAACAAGGATCAACAAACCCAAACGATTGATTATGATTCGAAATTTTCTAGGGTTCAATGGGAATCTTCAATTTCAATAATAGCGCAAGAGTTCATAGCAATCAAAACCCTATTCTATGAAGCATAAAAAAAACTAGGGTTCTCGTTTCAGCGATTCAACTTTCGTGAATTTTAATTCTAAACAACTCACCCTAAATAAAATAAATTTTTTTTTTCCAAGCAATTTCGAAATTCTGTTTTTTTTTCTTTTCACTGTTCACGAGGTACTGTTCATGCGATTACTATTCATGCGGCACTGTTCATGCGGCACTGTTCATGCGGCACTGTTCACCGAAATTATGTTTTTTTTTTTAGAATCTATAAACCCTAACACAAATTTTTTTGAAATAAGATTAACAAGAATGAAGGCCTAAGGTTTCAAGAATCTATTACGAAATTGAAAGAACAAGAAACTAAGATAGAAAACCTGGATAGAAAAGTCTCCTCTGATACCAATGACGCGAACCCGGATTGTCTTTCCTAACCAGGTTAATGGATCCGCAACCCTTAACGTCGAAGACGCAAGAACCTTGGAATCACGCGGAAGATGGAAGGCAGAAACCTCAACCCAACGCTTAAAGAATCGCGAACCTCGGTATAATGAATGACGCCACAATCAATTGGTGGAGAATTGATTGATAAGTCAAGAACAATTGAATTAATTAATTCAACATGTTCTTAGAGAACACAAAGAGAAAAACTCTCAATATTATTAACCATTAAAACTCATGATAATAAAACAATAATGTGCCTCCTTTAAATAGGAGTAAACAAAGCCTTAATCCTAATTCCAAAAGGAAACTATTTCCTACTTAGAAAAGAAAAATAATAACACCTAGAATATACCTAACACAATAAGGAAATTAATTATAAACACTCTAAAATAAGCCCAAAATAATTCTAAAATAATAACAACTCTAGGAAATAATTATCTATAATCCTTGGGCTTTAAGAAATATAAAATAAATAATTAAATTCTTCAGCCAGCCGATCGTGAGAACATGCAAGAACATAGGGCTAATATCTTGGCTAGGCTGGATCACATCAATTAAGGGTTACATATCGTATATCGTAGTATTTAATTAGAAAAACAAATACAAATAAATGTAAAGTAACACCAAAGGATAACTCCTCTAACTTAAGAGTTATATGTGGCAGTTTTGTAATTCAAGGGATTTTGATTATCTCTACGTTTGAATTTGAAACCCTTTCCTTATCTGTTATGTTAACCACCTATGATTGGTTTGGTTGACCAGGCTTTATACCTTCTGCTAGGCACCTTTGACCGGCCATTTAGGTGAGGTAGCGACTTTAGTCAGCCATTCTATTTTTTTGGCAACCATAATTGCCCCCTAAGCATTTGAGCTCAACCACTAGGCGAGGTTAGATACTCGGCTGTCCAGTTGCGTGGTTGGTTATCCAATTGAGTCTTTTTATATGTGTCAAAGAAGATCAAACGTTTTAGCTTCCTTAATAAGGTGTGTACTACGTGGTGGCTTGTGATTGACTATTAGTCATTTCGAATTTTAGCAATAAGCCCATGCATCAGGTGCTTTAAATGCACGAAATAATGAGTGGGCAATTTCCAAGGAGGAATATGTCATTTTGGTAAATGCTTTAAATGCACGAAATAATGAGTGGGCAATTTCCAAGGAGGAATATGTCATTTTGGTAAAAAGGGGGATATAGAGAGAACATGGGAGAGAGAGAACATGGGAGAGAGAGAACACGAAAAAGAGAGAGTATATAAATCCCTTTCTTATTCATTTTTACCCTTTTATTCTCCCCTTTCTCTTAAATACCTTACTTGTTCTTCATGTTCTTCATCTCTACCTAGAAAAATCCAAGAACACTTTTTGTAAAAAACCCATATTTTCACTGCTTCCTTATGTATATTCCTTGTTATCAACCATCGTAAAGTCCAAAAACTTGTAAGTCTTTCTCACTTTGATCTTTGTATTTATTCCTTCTTGTTCATATCACAAATTAGGTAAATGCCATTTGGGATGAAGGGATTAAAAATGTATTCACCCTCATTGACTACCCTCCACACTGTGCCCTCAGAGTTATATCTTTTCCTAAACTCATTTATTTTTGCCTCGGTATCTAAAGAAAATTTACCAATTCTAATTTTTTTTGGGGATTTTCTGGTTGTACCTCTCAGTTTTTTTTCACACTCCAAATTCATTGAAGTAAAGTAAATCAATGATGGACTTGTTTGAATGAACTTGTATGTTGTGTAGGCCTACATTAATCCAAGATCGATGGAATTTGGGCTACTTGGTGGTGGAATGATGGGTGGCTGCAATCTTCAAAGAAGTTACTATATTTGTCAATTGTCAATAAGTTACCTCGACAGACATTTTGCTTTCCCAGGTAAATCATCTTATCCCTATCGATGTGTTTATATGGGTTTTGCTATTGATTTTTCCTTCCAAAAATTACTTATGGTTTGTTTGGCAACTCAATTCCGAGTTTCAGATTGGGGCAAAACTTAGCCTACGCTATTTCAAGCTTCATGATTGCGTAAGCTACTCCAATTCCAATTCTAAATTTTGGAATTGAGTTTTTAAACACACCCTTAGTAGATATGAAAAGTCAATAATTTTTACTTCATGTTGTTTAGTCGTGGTTAGGGGCTGTTAAATTGTTGGGTAAACTACAGAGCCAATGGTGGGTTTTTGGGTTTCGTGGCCGGGCCAACCCCTTGAAATATTTACACAACACTTCAGCCACATCATCTGTTAACCTTTTGTACATAACACATTTGCATTTGAGATGCATATGATGAAAATTTTAGTTGTAATGATGCTACCATTTATCTCGAAATTGGTATAAGGATCCCATTTCAATGAGACTGAAATTTGTTAAAGCATCAATTTGTGTGAGATGGTGTGGGCCTGTTTCGAATATATAGAGAGAGGGAAAGGAAAATAAACATATATGAACTGAAAACTGAAACTAAAACTGAAAAAGCTATTTGTTTAGTTCTGAAAATTGTATCTGAAAAAATGTTGTTTGTTTGAATCTAACACATCTGAAAACTGAATTTTTTTTATTATGACAATTTTGCCCTTATTATTTTATTTTGAACACATAATTTCAATTGTATTCAAGGGATTAAGAGATAACAAAAAAATTGGATGGCAGGAAATGATAATAGGGGATCAAGAAAGGAGTGAGTTTACAAATTTTCTTTTAAAAAATTTTAGGATTAAAATTATCAAAGTAAATATTTTAAGTGAGACAAGAAAATTAATTGAGTGAGTACATTTTAAAATCATCTTTCAAAAAAACATCATCTTCAAAAAAACTATATACTCTTCTCCAACTTTCTAGATCAATCATCAACCAAAAAAAAAACTTTCTAGATCAATCACCACTCCCTTCTCTTCATTATGTCCTCACAACAACAAAAACCCACTCCACACTCCCCTTTCTATCTCCAAACACCCTTTGTGTTATAACCTAGAAGACCTGCTTCATTTTGACCTGCTTCATTTTGAGAAAAGAGTGGGGGTAGAGTGGTGCGTGATTTTGAGAAAAGAGAGGGGGCAAAGTGGACTTTTTATACCCTTTAAAATTAAGTTTCAGATTTAAGTGCCAACTTTGCCACTTAAAATTTTGAATGAAAATTTTAAGTTTTAAGTGGTAAAAATTAAGTGGTTACTTAATTTTTTTAGTTAGTGAACAACGTACTTTGTTAACCACTTAAATTTGAAAATTTTAAGCTTTCATATTTAAGTGGCAAGTGAACAAGGCCTAAGTAACCAAAAAATAAAGCTAGACTATTAATCTGGGACGCTTTAAATAAAGCTAGACTATTAATCAGTTTATGTTGTAAGTTGAGAGTAAGAGCGTGTACCTGAACATGGTTAGCGTATGCTGCTAAATGCAAAACTGTATTGCCCGCCTCGTCTTTCCAGTTCAGCACGCCCATGTTGTAGTCCGTTGCAACCACCCCAACAGAACATTCAAAGCTTTAGTCGTGCCATTTAGCACCGCGACATGCACTGCAGTTTGCCCGCGAATTGTCAAATCCTTGATGGACGTCGGGCAGGCCAGCAAAAGTTCTGCCAGAAGATCCACATCATTGGTTTCCACTACGTAATGCAAAGGACTAAACCTCTCCTTTCCCTGGACTCGAACGAGTTCGCAGTCGTATTTTACTAGCCGTTTAACAGTTTCATTGTGACCATTTTGTAGAGCCAGGTCCAATGGGCTAAATTGATCTGGGTTCAGCTTCCTACCGAATGATGGCTTCAACGCCAAGATTTCAATGGCGAAGTGAGTGCACCCATTAGCTGCGGCTACGTGTAGTGGAGTATCTTCAAATCGAACTTCGTCTATTCGGTCCAAAATGCTACGGTCCGATCGTAATAGCTCGTACAATTTATTGATGTCTCCTTCTCGAGCAGCCTCGCCTAATTGCTGCTCCATTATGTTTTGTACTTGAATTTGCTCAAATGTGATTACCTGCAGGAAAGTGTGTTGTTTTTTTTTATTTTTTTTTTCACCAAACACAATTTTAGATCTGAGCTGCTTAAAAGTCAAACTAAGCTGAAGGGCACTTGCAATTTTAAGATTATTAATTATATCAATATAGTAAAGAAAGTATCTTTTACTCCCCAATTAGATGATTATAATATTCCTCTTCCGCGTAGGATTGCGATTTGCTCAGTTAGTTGTTTTTAACAAATTAGGATAGTGGTTAATATGTTATCACCTTAGCAGGTATTACTGTTCATTTTTTACACTAGTTTTAGTTTGACAAGGCAAATGATTAATTCCTAAGGGAATTGTGATGCAAGTATGGCAAATTTATGTTATGAAATTGGTGAATGGAAGCTCACACACAACTAAAATAAATTTGAGAAAATGAAGAAAATTAAACACACAGAATTTACGTGAAAAACCTCCAATTAAATTGAAGGAAAAACCACGGGCAAATGACGGAGGATTTTATTTATAAAATGGGATACAACACATTCTCTCTAAATATAAGGAGAGAACAATTACACTCTCTCTTAATTTAAGAGAAACAATAAACTCTCTCTAGACCTCTCTTTACCAAGCTTTGTTAATTCTTGGCTTGATATGAAATGGAGTAACATGGGGAGGTATTTATAGTAGTTACAAAATACATCCAATGGTCCACATTCAATCTCACCAATCATGATCCAAGGGCTCACATTCATCCTCACCTATCACGCATGATGTAAGCGATGACATCATCGATGCATGATGTAAGTGATGACATCGTCATGATGTAGGTGATGACATCGTCATGATGTAGGCGATGACATCGTCATGATGTAAGCGATGACATCATCAATGCACGATGTAAGCGATAACATCATCATGACGTCGGTAATGACATCGTCATGATGTAAGCGATGACATAGTTGATGTACGATGCAGGCGATGACATCATTGATATACAATGACAATTGTTATTTTTCTACTACCTCAACAATTTAAAGCGAAAGCAAGTCTTTCCTGAGAGTGGATGTTACGACCGAACCAGAGCGAAATTAAATTCTATTTGGTTGGTGTTTTAAATATCTAATTTAAAATTTACTTTTTAGTATAATTTTTTAAAACTGCTTTTTAATCTGATTTGTATATGGTACATTATTTAAAATTTTACAAAAAATATAGTCTTTGTTTTATTATTCATTTCTTAAAGTTTTCTAAAATATAAAAGAAAAAATAAACCAAAAAGAATATTTTTTTAGTTGAAAGAAGTTTTAAAAATTGTTGAACCAAATATGATAATTTTTTTTTAAAGAAAACACCTAAAATATTTTTTAAAAACTCAACCAAATAATACCTTAAGTTTTTAAAGGAGGACTCGAGAGCTGCGGTGATTCAGGGTCAAAGAAGGGTACTTTCAAACACCTTTAAAGGCTGGAGAGTGCTATGCAATTTGTGTAGCGCATACAATTTCTTACTAAAATTTTCCATTCTAATCCTTGAATAGAGTTTATTAAAAAAAAAAGAAAAAAGAAAGAAAAAGAAAAAGATGCTCCTGTGGAGTAGTGGGTTCCTACCCACATTACGTGATGTAAGTGAAATTAAGAAACATGGTGGAGAATTGAGTTTAAATGTTATGGTTGATTCTTAGCCGGAATGGATATTATCTTATGGTGTTGTTCCTATTTGAAGTAGTATAAATAGGGAGTCACTAAAGGCACCCTACAAATTTAATTTTCTCTTTATTTTAGCACCTATATAGATTTTTTAATTTTATAAAAGCACCCTTAATAATTAGAGCACCCTATAAAACATATAATTTTTTCTTTTTTTTTTAGCAGGAATACTAAGTGAAAGCTAACGGGAGTAAATTCTAAAAATAAAACAAGAGATTACCAATTTTTTTGAAACAAACCTTAAAATGGTGTTCCATTTCTTATATTTATATAATTGTTTATTTCAAGCTAATGATCTGCTAACGGGAGTACGCTAATGATCTCTCTCTCTCTCTCTCTCTCTCTCTCTCTCTCTCCACTTCCTTTGCTAAAGATTAATAGCACTTAGGTAATTCTTGGAGTGCCTTGCTATGGTGGTTTGGTTTAAAGGTTTCATTAAAAAAGTTTAACCATCTTAAATGAAAAGTATATTATTAAAAAGGTCTAAGTTTTGAGGATGATCCATCCACCATCTCGCGAGTCCGAGAGGAGAATCGCATAACATAAGAAAATAAACACTATTTTAAATATGGGTGCTTTTACTAGAATTATTCAATAACTCATGACTTTTTTATTTTTTGAAAAAGGGTGTTGAAATTGGTTTTTGAGGGTGCTTTTACTAGCACCAGATAAATTTTATTGTTGTTCCTATCTTCTTCTTTTCAAAAAAAAAAATTATTAAAAAAATAAAAAAATAAGTTAATAAAGGAAAATATTTTCTTTCTGAAAATAATGGGTTATAGGGTATTGCTCCGTAATGTTTTATAACTCTAAGGATAGACTCATATTTAATAAAGGGAAGTAGTACTAATTTCATAATTTGATTTTACAATAAGGACACTTTTCATAATATTAATTTATTTTAAGAAAAATGATAAATGTTGATGGACAAAAATACCATAAGCAGTGCCCATCTCTCTCTTGCTCACTCACTCCCGCCTCTTTCTCTCTCAACCCTTGAACAATTGTCCTCTTTCTCAGACCTCCTCACCATCGATCTCACCTCTTCCACCACCACCACCACCCGACTTTTCGATCGTATCGTCGAGAGGAATGTCGTTGTCATCATCATCATCATCATCATCTTCTTCTTCTTCTTCTTCTTCTTCTTCTTCTTTTTTGCAGGTATAATCGTAAAATATATATAACTTTTGATTGAACCATTGTATTGTGATGATTTTGGGATATGTTGTTCAGAAGACAAAGTTACTTTAATTATGCAAAAAATCAAGACGATCAAAGGTCGTTTTACTATCGAAATTAATAAATTTCAACAGCTTTCAAATATCTTATCGCAACTCTCTTTTTTTTGACGAACCTTACGTCGATTCATATATATATACATATACATATAAATAAATTGAGTGGATGATGATCTCATCAATTTTGTTGTTCTCTGTTTTGTATTGGTGCTAAAACCAGACCATTGGCTAAAATCAACTTAATGTGTATCATTGGATGGGTGCTAAATATGATTTAGCACCATTGGTGGTTTTGGTGCTAAAATCACCCTTATATGTAGCATTGGATGAGTGCTAAATATGTTTTAGTACCATGAATTTTGTTGTTCTCTGTTTTCTATTGGTACTAAAAAGATTTAGCACCATTGGTGCTAAAACCATTTAGCACCAATGTTTTGGCACCATTAGTGCTAAAACCACTTAGTACCAATTCTGATGAGACATGAGATATTATAAGGAATGGTGCTAAATCTAAATTCTGATGAAACGTGAGATGTCATAAGGAAGGGGTATTAATGTCTTTTTTGTATAGTGTCCTTAATTTACATGGTTAATTTATAAGTATTCTTTTATAATTATGTTATTATTTTAATGAGTCCTTATGTCCAATTTCCCATTCTTTTTGACATACTAGTTGATGAAGGGCCAACTCTATTTTTTTTTTTTTGTTATACTATAGGCTAAGGGTGATTTTAAATATACCCACATAATTATTCTTTTCACCCACTTAATGTTTTAAATTTAATAGAAAATATCTAATATTTTAAACCAAACTAGCCCTAATCTATTTTCATATTTAACTTCAACTCCCAATCTTTCACCTCTTCATAAATTGTCGATTTTTTTTCCATTGAAATATTGATCGCATGTTTATTGGTAAAGCAAATAAACAACATTAACAGATTCTATTTTATGTATGTATGTATGCAATTCATTTACGTGTTCAATTTTATAAAATTCTAGACAAAAGACAAAGCGGTCTCATAGATTCTATACATATATATATATATATATGAATAAATCATAATACAATATATATAAATGTATATATACAATTTATTTTTATTTTTTGGTACAAATATGTATATACACACAATTTATATACACGATCAATTTCATGAATTTCTAGAAAGAGGGGCCACACGGATTTTGACTTTGGGAACTAATATTGACGCCGTGATAGCAAAATAATTTTTACCAGAAACAAAACCCAATTAAGGGTTTCATGTTTTTCCATAGTTCATTTAATAAGATTCTAAGAAGTCTTTTAGGTCTTTTGGTTCCCAATTCTTTCTTCTTTTTTTGGTTTTATATTTCTAACCTGCAAATTGTGTAGACTAGGAATTTTTCTATTACAATCATTGTTGTGGTGGATTGATTGAAAGATATAGTTTTTCCATTTTAGAGTATAAATTGTTGAACTAATTGTTTATGGTCTGTAATTAGCTAAATATTTAAAGATGATTTTTGTGAATTTGTTATGCACTCTTTGTTACGTGAAATAAAGGTGAGGCAAGTTTAAAGATTTTACAAAATATAATGGGGTGTGTTTAGAGTTTCCTATAATTAAGGTGAGAAGAATGCTTAGGTGGGAGCATTTGAGAATACCCTATATTAAACAAACATGGGGTTTAGTATGTATAAAAAATTTTCAAGTTACTTCTATTGCCCCGTAAATTAAGATTTAATTTAAGTATGAATAGTACATTCAATTACCTTTTGACAAAATATCATTATATATTTTTACCGTAAAGAAATACGAAGAATATTATTGTACGAATGTTAGAATTCATAAAACACTTTACATGTGCAATATTTCTTTAAACTACAATATATGTTTCAAACTTGTGACCTCTAGGCTTACCGGTTGGGCTACCAGGCCATTAGCATGCATGTTCAATATTGTATCTAGCGCCATATATGCAAATTTTTAGTAGTGTTTATGACAGAGTTTGGTTGAGTGGTTATGATTTATGTATATACTAGTAATACTGGAGCCATTCGCACGAAATATTTTTTTAATCAAGTTTACTTTGGAGAGAATTGTGTAGCCATGGTAAATGGTCGGGTTTGACTAGGTTGTGTCAAACTCTATCTCAACCCATCTAAATATATAACCAATCTGACCTCAATCTAATGTTTAGGAGAGTTTAATTATGAAAGTTTGAAGATGCCACATTTATTATGTGGCCAAACCTGCCAACCATGTAAATGGGTACTATTACAGTATTTAATTCTTTTTATTATAGATGGGTTGGGTTGAGTTCAATAAGCAAAATTTACATGAACCCAAGCCGAACATAACTCAAATTGTATTTTTTTTAGAATGTATACATGCCTACCTCTATTGGAAAATATAATCTTAATATTCTATTCGTCAAGATTATTTCATTCTATTCTAATCTTTTGTTAAAAGCTATGTATCTTCAAGTCACTTTAATTTCTGCAAACCACCATTGCCATAATACCTAGGCCAGTGTAAGTCTCAAGTGTGTGAGCAGTGTAGAGCCAAGGTAGGGTTGATAGGTATGTGTATGCTTAAGGGAATGAGAGTATGTACCCATAAGGTCAGCTGTAAACAAGAGTGAAGATTAGAATAAATAACCAAAATGAGTAGATTATTTAGATCTTATTCTTCAGTTAGCTCGAGGTCAAATATGTCCTCAATCCCAGATATAGTTAATCAGGAAGAACAAAGTTTCGAAAATATAAGTCAAAGTTTTAATGATTGGAATATTCCAAAAATTTCACCTAAAGAAATTTATAAATCAACTTTCTTTGGTAACTTCAAGTCTGATTATAATGTCAAAACTGTAGAAAAAGTTTATGCAATAAATAAAGAACATGAAAATTGTAATTTATTAACTCCAGAAGTAATTAGAAAACATAGATCTAATGGATACAATTTCCTCCATATAGGACTCATTCAAGTAGCTATAAACCCACTTACTGTCAAAGGAGTAGATTCGTCAATATTATTATGCCTTAGAGATGCTAGGTACAAAAATTATGTCCCCAGTATTCTAGGAATAATGGAATCCAGTCTCCATAATGGACCAGTCCATTTTAATTGTTTCCCAGATTTTACTTTAAGTCTTAGTGATCCAAATTTACTAAAAGCATTGACTTTAAATATCAAAACTGCAGGAGAAATAACTCAAATGTTAGAAGGGTCTCATGCGATCGCCCTAATTTATAGAATATATTACAAAACTATGAAAACAAATCTAAATGTAAAAGCATTAAATAAATCCCCAAAAGATAAGACTATCTTAATTCAAAGCAGTACAGATAATGCTAATATACAAGTACCAAAAACAATACTCTGGAAAGATATTAATCTCCCAAGTCAATGGATTTTGGATAATGAGATTCCCCAAAGACCAATAACTAGTAGTTTCATGAATTTAGATAATATTAAACAATATTTAGACGGAACGGTTAGGATAAGTTTTGATGAAACAAGATTTAGAAAACCTCCTTTAATCTTAGAAACCTGTCCTAGTACATCATCCTTTCCTTCCAGAATAGATAACATATCCAGAAGAGATAATGATCTAATAAGTAATATATCTCTACCTGAAACAAAAATATCAGGAACCACCAACCAAGGTCAAGTAACTCATCCATTGTATAAAAGTAAGGAAAAAGAATCAGTAAGTGATCAAGAAATTGAAGATAATGAATCTATATCACAGTCTGATTTTCAAGCGCCATTCCATCAATTAAGAGTCATTTCAAAAGAATTTAAAATAAACTGGCATACATTAACTAGTAATTTTAACTCTAAAGAAAATAAAAATTTGAGACATAAATTTAGGGAAGAGAACCCTGAATCTGAAAGAGAAAAAATAATACATAAATGGAAAAAATGGATAAAGAAGGAAAGAATAAATATGGATTTCTTTCCATGGTATATAAAATATTATAATAAATGTAATGTTATTACAAAAACTCAATGGACAAAAGAAGACAATACAAAGATCAAATCCAGTCATCCTCCTCTAGAAACTCTGAATATACAAATCAAAAACACAACAATAAAAGCATCTCCATTTAAAATACCTGAACCTGATAGTAAAATTGATGATAAAAAGATAATCGAACAGAATAATTACACCAACCAATATTTAGTTTCAATTGGAAAACAACTAGATAAAATTGAAGAAAAAATAGAAACAAAAATTGAAGGAGCAATTATCCAAAAGAAATCAGAAAAACCAATTTTACACCTACACGAACATAGAGAAGGCTTAGGTCTGCCAAACAAAGACAGAGAACTATCAAGAAAAATTGACGAACTATTAAAACATGTATCCTCTACAAGTGGAACAAAAAATGTAACAACATTAAAAAAGAACGATGAACAAAGTGGTCAAAGTGAATCTGATAATGAGTCTGTCATCCAAGAAATTGAAAATCAATTTAATAAATTAACTTTTAATAGACCAAATCCCACTAGTAACACAAAAAATTGGTATACTAGACCAACTCCTCCAGACCTACAATATGAAGAAAGGAACTTAAATAACCAATTTGCAGTTTCATCAAACAAAATGTATGAATGGAACATCGATGGTCTAAGTGAACAAGAATTAATCAATAAGTTAAGTCATATGTCTATGGTAGCCAATAGCTATCTAAATGCTTACCATGATCTAACCCAACCAGAAATAGTTGAACTCTTAGCCTCAGGATTTACCGGGACTCTTAGATCTTGGTGGGAAAAACACCTAACTGAAGATACTAGAGAAGCAATAATTCATGCTGTACAATTAGATGATGAAGGAAACCCCATTTATGATGAAGAAATCAATTATGGACCTCCTGATGGTGTCAATACATTAATCTACACCATAATTAAGCATTTCATAGGAACTCCCAGCAATATAACTGAGAGACTCCACGACCAACTTAGTAACCTTACCTGCCCAACTCTTAGTGATTTTAGATGGTACAAAGATGTATTCACCTCAAGAGTCATGATGAGAGATGATAGCAACAAACCTTTCTGGAAAGAAAAATTCGTAAATGGTTTACCCAGCCTATTTGCACATAAAATCCGAGAAGAACTAAGTAAGAATTTAGGTTATATAGATTATGATAACCTAACTTATGGAGACATAATAAGTCAAATACAAAAAACAGGTCTAAAAATGTGCATAGATTTCAAATTAAGTAAACAAGCTAATAAAGATAAAAATAAAGCTAAATATGAATTAGGAACTTTTTGTGAACAATATGGGTTACCTCCTATAGCCCCTTCTAGAAGAAGAAAAAACACTAAGAAAGATAAAAAGGATAAAAAATACAAATCTCACAAAAAGAAAAATACAAAAAATAATCAAGAAGATTATTATAAGAAATCTCCTTTTAATAAGAAAAAGAAATCAAATAAAAAATTTGACAAAAGTAAAATAATCTGCCATAATTGTGGAAAGAAAGGACACTATAAGAATGAATGTAGAGTCAAAGAAAAATTAAGTCAATTAAATGTACCTGAGGAAGAAGTAGAACATATTCTTGAACTAATGAGGATTGAAAACCAATCTGAAGGTGAATCGTTGGGATCCAGTTTGCCTTCTCAAAGTTCAGAAGAGTCAACTACTTATTCTAGTCAATCTGATAATGAAGCACCACAATTAGGTTGTAGTAACAATTGTACTAAAACCTGTTGCAATAAACAAATAAATGTATTAACAAAAATTCAAGAAGAAAAGAATTTATTAATTGATCTAATAAGCAAAATATCTGACCCACAATTAAAAACTCAATATATGAATCAATTAGAAAAATTATTAACAACTGAATCTAAAACACAAAAATTACTTAAAAATAAAGAAAAACCCATTTTCAGTATCAATAAGACATTAGAAAGATTTAAAAATCCAGTTAAAGAAATAACACTCCCAGAATTAAACTTAGAAGTCAATAATCTAAAGAAAGAAATCTCTAAACTAAAAAAGGAAATCCCTGAGCTTAGACAAGAAATAGCCAAGAAATTTGAAGAGATTAATAAATCAGATTTAAAAGTTAATGAATCTTCTTCAAATGAGAGTGAAGAAGAATCAGCCAGTGAAAATGAAAAAGAAGAATGTTCTGACAAAAACGAACTTGATGTAGAAACACAAGAACATTCTTTAAATACATTAAAAGATATAACTATCCAAAAATGGCATATAAATGTCACAATAATCATAAATAAAACATTTGTGTTAGAACTACCTGCTCTTTTAGATACTGGTGCAGATCTAAATTGCATTCAAGAAGGATTAGTTCCCACAAAGTATTACCAATTTCATTTCCCACAATGTATTACCAAAAAACAAGTGAAAGACTGAGTTCTGCTAATGGTAGTAAAATGGAAATGAAGTATAAATTACCCAAAGCACATATCTGTCAAGACGGAGTATGCTATAAAACATCCTTTGTCTTAATAAGAAATATGACAGATAAGGCCATTTTAGGATTACCATTTATATATTTATTATATCCATTTAATACTTCAAGTAAAGGTTTAGTAACCAAACATTTAGGACACAAAGTCACATTTAATTTCACTACACAACCAAAAGAAAGAAATTTAAGAATGATAAAGGAACAGTCAATCTCAAAAAGTTTAAATTTATTAAGTAATAAATCAAACCATTTAAAATATCTAAAAGATGAAATTAAATATAAAAAGATTGAAGAACAATTACAAGATTCTAAATTACAAGTAAAGATTAAAGAATTTAATGAAATACTTGTAAAAGAAGTATGTTCCGATTTACCTCATGCATTTTGGCACCGCAAAAGGCATATTGTAAGGCTCCCTTATGCTAAGGAATTTAAAGAACATTTAATTCCTACTAAGGCTAGGCCTATACAAATGAATCATGAACAAATGGAATTTTGTAAAAAAGAAATAAATGATTTAATACAGAAGAAAATCATAAGAAAAAGTAAATCACCATGGTCTTGCCCTGCTTTCTATGTCAATAAAAATGCTGAAATAGAAAGAGGATCCCCAAGACTAGTTATTAATTATAAACCATTAAACAAAGTATTAGAATGGATTAGGTATCCTTTACCTAACAAAAAAGATCTAATTAACAGGTTAAATCAGGCTTTAATCTTTAGTAAATTTGATCTTAAGAGTGGGTTTTGGCAAATTCAAATCCATGAAGAAGATAGATATAAGACAGCCTTTACTACCCCTTTTGGCCATTACGAATGGAATGTAATGCCATTCGGCCTCAAAAATGCCCCTAGTGAATTCCAGAATATTATGAATGATATTCTAAATCCATTTAGTCATTTCTCCATAGTCTACATAGATGACGTGCTAATCTTTTCTAAATCAATAGAAGAGCATTGGAAACATCTAAATTCATTCTTTAAAACAATTAAGATAAATGGTCTAGTTTTATCTCCCACTAAATGTTGCCTATTCCAAACTAAAATTAGGTTTTTAGGACACAACATTCAGTATAACCAAATTAGGCCAATTGATAGAGCCATCCAATTTGCAGACAAATTCCCTGATGAAATCTTAGATAAAAATCAACTTCAGAGATTCTTGGGATCTTTAAATTACATCAGTGATTTCTATAAAGATCTACGTAAGCAATGTAAGCCGTTATTTGAACGACTTCAAAATAACCCTCCTCCTTGGACCAAAATTCATACTTCTATAGTCCAAGACATCAAAAAACATGTTAAGACATTGCCCTGTCTTGGCATCTCAACTCCTTCTGCTTTCAAAATTGTCGAAACTGATGCTTCTGAAATTGGTTTTGGAGGAATCCTCAAACAGAAATTAACCTCCACTTCTCCTGAACAAATTGTACGATTTCATTCTGGCGCATGGGATAGTACACAAGTAAATTATTCTACTATCAAAAAAGAAATTTTATCTCTAGTACTTTGTATTAATAAATTCCAAAGTGATTTGTTAAACAAAAGAATTTTAATCAGGATAGATTGCAAATCTGCTAAATATGTTTTAGAAAAAGATGTTGAGAACATTGCCTCAAAACAAATTTTTGCTAGATGGCAATCATTATTAAGTATTTTTGATTTTGATATAGAATATATCAAAGGAAGTGAAAACTCTATCCCAGATTTTCTCACAAGAGAATTTCTGTTAAATGCAGGAAATTGATATGAGTACTACAGGCGGCAGAGGCCGCGGAAGAGGTAGGGGAAATGGTGGTAAACCAGCTTCGGGACCATGCATTCCCCCTTTCGATATTTGTGAACCATCAAATAAACCCCAAGGAACCATGGTTCCTTACCAAATTAACCCTACACCAGTAGTAAACCAATATACTGTGTTAGGACAAATTCCCCAAACAAAATCCTATAACCAAGCCTTAGCTAATAAACCAAAGGCCAATGATCCTTACGACATTGAGCTCAAACCAAATCCTTTGAGACAAAGCCAACAAAGTTCTGGCCCAACTCCAAGCCCATATATAACCAAATATATCCAAAATCTATTTTATGTCGAACCCCATATGACAGGAATGGATAACCCGGCCCAATTAGCCAAACAATTTTACCCACCAGGATGGCATTTCACCCCCGTCCATCCTAGTAAAACCCTTAAATTTTATAACCGAATTTTAATAACCACAGATTCTATATTTATCAAACCAATTTTTGATAGAAATAATCCATCTGTTGTTATTTTCCATTCCCTATATATTAAAAGAATAATGCTCATGGAAGAATGGGGAAGACACCCGGCTGAATTAGTTCCTCTTGAAGGTACTGAAGAATCCTATTCTTACCATGATTATATCGAAGCATGGATGAAAATACTTCTATTTCAAAATGAGACTTTCAGCCATTCTTGGTTTGTTCAATTTGACCAAAAATTTAAATGGTCTTTCCCTTGCTGGTTCATTCGTTGGTGGGATATGTTCGGTTTAAATATGGACATCCTCCCCAGACTTATTGTTGACCAGGTAAATTGGTTCGAAAAAATTTGTCCAGAAATTGGTAATACTTACATGCCAATTTTAACCCTTTTTGCTTCCAGATACAAAGTTCCTTGGATTGTAAAATGGGATTTCCATTTGATAAAAAGCCCAGTAATTGAACAATGGGTGCAGACTTCAGGTACCTCTCAAGCACTTGTTAAACACCATGCCCCATTTGATATGTTTGCCAGACAAGTCTTTGTCAAATGGTGGGATAAATTTGATTTGTCAAGAATTGTTAATCAAGTGCAAAAAGAGTTCCCAGAAAACCCTAAAATCGAATTCTCCCAAATTCCTACTCAAAGTAGTCTCACAGTCCCGTACCCAAATAAAACCCAGTCTTCAGAGCCCAAACTCAAACAAAAGGAAGAAAACCCAGTTGAGTCTAAGCCCAAAAGACCAAGCCCAACTCCCTCAGTAAAATCAAATGAAACTTTAGACATCAACAAATGCTCAAGAGCCCAATTAAAATTGCTCTTAGCACAAGCATTGAGTTCAAAGTTATCAGATAATGCTGGCGAATCAGATGAAGAAGAGGTAATGAAACCAGATGAATCAGACAGCAGAACAGTAACAGGAAAAGAAAAAATAAAAAATTGGTATGAGTCTACATTATTTCAAGATGATCAGGATCCATATGATATATAGTGTTTTCAGTCACTACTTGGACAAATTTCCAAGAAAAGCTAACACTAAAAATATTATTGGAATCTAGTCTAAAATGAAATATGGTGACCCATTCGGCATCTGACAAAGTTCCAGACAGCCAGAATAAAGTTTTAAAGTTGCGGCCCCACCACTACACAAAGTTGTAAGATTTGATGCTGCCTGCCGGTGATTTAGCCAAAAGCAAAATCAATTAAAGCAAAGATTCTCCCTCAATTTACGCTCCCGTGATTGAAGCTCCACTTTCACCTGTCCATCTGCAACTATAAATGAAGCAGAAGAAAAGAGGAGAAGCAGAGTTTTATTTTCCGAAAAAATATTGTATCTCAAATTTCATATATTTAATTTTAGCTATTAGCAATTGTCTGAAGCGATCTTCACAAAGTTGGTTTCTAAATCATTCAATTGTAAGTAAATTTTAATTTTGTTCATATTGTTTCAAAGTAAACAATAAAGTTTTATTATCTCGATTGTCTCAATTGTAATTGTTTCTAAGTAAACAATATAATTTCAATTATTATTGTGATATATCCGCGCACTCTTCATATATTATTATTATTATTATTATTACAATAATAATAATAATTACAACAATTAGCCCTTAAGGTCATGGTTGATCAAAAACTCATTGGGATGTTTTTGGTCATCTTAAATCCTGATTACTATTGTCAAAGTAGTTTTATTGTTTAACCAAATTTATAGTTTTTTAACCGAAATTATATTTTATTAATTATACTTAAGGACAATAAATTATTTTAACATAATTCTTTTTACTTTTGAGGGAGCCCAAAAATTATAAGTGTGAATTGGGCAAGCTGATTATCTACTTCATTACCAAGATAGGCCCAGCACTGTGGACCATTGGGGACCCCAATGCAGAACCCATATTGGGCTATTTGCAAAGATGGTTTTTCCTCTCCCGAGGTAGACAAATTTATGCTATGATGGTTGTGATGACATCATCAAATGCAAAGTTGGTTATGCTTCAGCTGAGATGGTTGTCTCCACATGGGTTGTGGATAAGAATGGGACACCTATAAAGTGTTGGAGTAATAGTCAAGTTTTGTTATTTTAAATCTTTTTACTATTTACTCTAATGGAGTATTGTAACCCTAATTATATACCTATAAATAGAAGAGGAAAAACTCATTATAAGGGTCCTGAATTTGAGGTAATTAATTGTAGAGAGAGAAAGTTGATAATTTAATATTCTAACTATTGCATTTTGAGTTAATACAAACAAACATAGAAGGAGGACGTATTGCCAGAATAGAATCAACGCTATCGGAGGAACCTACCTTGCATAAAAATCCTTGTTTCCTTTATATTTTTCATTACTTTGTGTGACTGATTATTGCTTTGAACTTTCTTTGTGGGCCATTGTGGTTGATGATGGCATTGAGTTGATGATGTTTCAAGAAGCGCAAGCCCGAATTCTTGAAGATGTGCTTGGTGGAACTAGTTGAAAGGAAAAAAATACTAGATTATTAGCACGGTAAGTTTTTTAAGCAATAAATTTTGAAAATGTTAAAGTATAGGTCAAGGGTAGACTAGGTGCCCAGCCCTCTTAGGGACTGGTTCATTAACAGGGTTTGGCTCCACAACGTTTATTATAATGACGACGTCAAAGTCACTGCCCTTAGCAGAAGTTGGAAGACCCTTCACTAAATCCGGTGAGTTTGCTCGGGCCTTCATGTTGTATTTACCATCAGAATGCCTTGAAAGGCTGTAGCAGTATTTTATTACATGTAGCAGTATTTTATTACATTAACGCCAAGCTGCATATATAATCTCTTATTCATCTCAGCCACGCCTAGGATAATCTTAATAGTGGTGATCGATAATTGGGTGATGTGAAGACGAGTTAAACTTAGAAATTGGACAAGGAAGGGGTGATAGGGCAACCTAAGCTCAACCTCTATAAAGAAGTAGGCATAGATATTCTTGTTAAAAGAAGTAAAGAAACAGAGAATAGATTTTTGTTCCGTTGAAGGGGAGAGAGAACCAGAAATTTTGTAGTGAGAGGGAAGAAGAAAATCTCGGAATGTAGAATTTTGGAGCAAGACGTGCAAGTGATAGAAATTGTAAACTAAAATGGATGGCATTAAATCATGTTATTCGTTTTCTTAAGACAAACTTGATAGTGTATCAATATGTCAGCCATTAATTCTAAATCAATGGTCACGATACTAATAATTCTAGGACGATATTGTTTTCCTCCTTTTATCTTTTATAAAGGAATATGTACATATATACAAATTTTAAAATGTTGTAAAATGAAAGTTACTCTTTCTCATTTTAGGTGTTGAAGTTATTAGCAAACAAAGTACACAACAACGAAAAGAATGATGAAGGTTTGACAGCTCACAATATTGTCTCACAACTTCCAGAAGACAAAAGGGAAGAGGCTGAGAAAATTTTACGGAGTCGAAGGCTTCTTCCAGATGTTGCCAGTCTGGCAGAATTTTTGAGTTCTCCAGAGAAAATTTCCAAAAAAATGGTTAGATATCAAATATATATGCGAAAGGGCGCTTCAATCGACAAGATAAATGCGCTTCTAGTTGTAGCAGCACTAATTATGACGACTACCTACCAAGCTGCACTCAGCACCCCTAGTGGACTTACCAAAAGTGAAAGCACAAATCCACCAGCCATTCTCAACATTACCACCGCTGCAAATCATACGAATCCACCAACACTTTTCAATCTTACAACCACTACAAATGCGACTGACTCGAGAAAAAAAGATGACATGTAATAATTAGCTCGCTCTATTCATTTCGTTATGTTTTATTTTTGTAACACGGTAACCCTCGCTTGCTCTTTTGGAATAATTGTTAGTCTCCTTCAAAGTAGCCGAAACAGTATGTTTTTGCAATTATCCTTACTTTTTCTACTCTTAGCATATGCAATTTTAGTAAGAGGGCACGGTAACAATCCAACTGCAACCCCACTCATCCTTATATTGTCTGTGTTCTGCTGCTGGATGTACTTCAACATAATCTTGGTGAAGACGGTTGAAGATGGGGTTGCTCCAATGGCATTGACTCTATGATTTGGAAGCAGGTACCGACTACAATTGCAACGGAAAATAGTTGGCAGTGTATATTCAAAGCAAGGTGGGCGATAGTAGAAATTGTAATATAAATGAACATCATATCAATTGAAGGTTGTGAATTCTTTAGCATAATGTTACTCCAAGATAAATAATGTTAGTCTAAGTAACCTTCGATGCATGCATGTTAATGTAGTAGTTTAGACACCCCATTTAGCGACCCTGCGCGTGTTTGCTTGACTTGCTTGCAATGTGCCTAACTAATCTATCTAGAATTTTGTCCGGAATATGGAGGTGAAACTGGTTCTATGTCGAGGAAAAAAAGCAGTTTGTAATTCGGATTCAAGTAGAAGGGACACTAGAAAAGCGAAAGGGGAATTGAAGAACCTCAATTTTGGGATCAATTACGATAGAGGAAGCGAGCCCAAGAGCGCAAGTAGGGTCCGGTCTGGTTATCAATGAAGATTTTATCATGGAACATAAGGGGGTTGGGAGATAAGAGGAAGAGAATGAACATTAAAGAATTCATTAATATGGAGAAACCGGACGTTGTTATTTTTCAAGAGACCAAGAGAGAAAATATTGTTGTAGCAATGATTGGAGCGGTATGGGGAGTTCGATATAAGGATTGGGCATTTTAATAATCTGGGACGTTAGGAGTTTGAAAGCAGAGGAGTGTATTTCGGGTAATTTTACACTTTCTTTGAATTTTAAAATGTTAAATGGAGATATGTGGTGGCTTACGGGGGTTTATGGCCCTTGTAAATACAGGTCTCGTGGTGATTTTTGGGATGAACTAGCAAATTTATATAGTCTTTGTGGGGACAAATGGTGTCTTAGAGGGGACTTCAACGTTGTTAGATTTTTATCAGAAAAAAAGGGTTAAGGAATTGTGGGATAACAAGAAGTATGAGAGAATTTGATAACTTCATCAATGAGACTAATTTGAGAGATCCTTACTTAAACAATTTTGAATTCACTTGGTCAAATGGGAGAGCATACTCAAGGATTGATCAGTTCCTGTTTACTTCAGGGTGGGAAGACTTGGCCAACTTGATTAGACAGGAGGCTTCAGTTAGGTTGATTTCAGATCATTTCCCTCTCATACTTGATACGAATCCATTCAAATGGGGGCCATCTCCATTTAAGTTCGAAAATATGTGGTTCACGCATAAAGATTTCCTTGGGGAAGTAAAGAAGTGGTGGGAGGAGTGTAGTGTCCAAGGATGGGAGGGTTTCAAATTCATGATAAAATTGGAAAATGTGAAGTTTAATGTTATGAAGTGGAATAAAGAAGTTTTTGGAGATGTTCGAGTTGTGAAAAAGGATATTTTGCATAGGATCAATGCAATTGATAAACTTGAGGCCGAGGGTTCCATTAGTGAGGATTTAAAGAAGGAGTGGAAGGAGTTACAATTGATGAAGTTAGCCTTAAGGAGGACATATCATGGAATCAAAAAGCAAAAATCTGGGGTGTTAAGGAATGGGATGCTAATTCCAAGTTATTCCATAGGATAGTGAACCATAAGAAAGTAAATAAAGTCATTAGTAAGCTTGAGAGAGATGATGGTCATGTGATAGAGAACGAGGCCGAGATAGTGGGAGAAATTGTGGATTTTTTCAAGAAGCTTTATTCTAAAAGAAATGGGGTGAGCGTGGGCTTTGAGGGTTTGGATTGGAAGCCCATAGATGCCGAGTCTAGGGTTAGACTTGAGAGACCTTTTGATTTACAAGAAATTAAGGCAGCTTTGGATGATTGTGAAGGTGACAAAGCCCCGGGTGTAGATGGGTTCACTATGGATTTTATCAAGAAAGGATGGGAAATTATTAAAGAGGATTTACTCAAAGTTTTTAATGAGTTTTTTGAAAGTGGAGTTATTAATGCAAAAACCAACTCAACCTTTATTTGTCTCATCCCAAAGAGGGTTTCCTCTCTCAAGCTAAAAGACTATAGACCTATTAGTCTTGTAACTTGCTTGTACAAGATTATGACCAAGGTTTTAGCGGCTAGACTTAAAGAAGTGTTTCATATCACCATTGGGAAGTCTCAAGGAGCTTTCGTGAGAGGTAGACAAATTTTGGATCTTGTACTTATAGCCAATGAGTGTGTGGAGGAATACCGAGAAAAAAGAAATGAAGGCTTAGTTTTTAAAATTGATTTTGAGAAGGCTTATGATCATGTGGAATGGGATTTCATAGATCATATTCTTGATAATATGGGTTTTGGCTCTAGATGGACAAGATGGATTAAAGGATGCTTATTTTCAGCCAATTTTTCTCTCATGATTAATGGAAGTCCGAGAGGCTCATTTAAGGCTACTAGGGGTATTAGGCACGGTGATCCTTTGTCACCTTTCCTTTTTGTTTTGGTGGTCGATGTTCTTCATCGATTGGTGAGCAGAGCTTGTGATTACAATCTTGTTAAAGGTTTCGAAATTAGGAGTGATAAGGTGAGGGTATTGCATCTACAATTTGCCGATGACACAATATTTTTTCTCTCAAAAAGTGAGCAGTTTTAATAATCTGATGGGAATCCTCAAGATCTTTGGTCTTGCTTCTGGATTGAAAATCAATATTTCAAAGAGTACCATAGCCGGTATTCACATGGAAGAGGAGGAAATTTCAGCGTTGGCTAGAAAGATTGGTTGTGAAGCAGGTTCGTGGCCAATGTCCTACTTAGGTATGCTGCTTGGCGATAACCCTCGTAAATTAAGCTTTTGGGATCCGGTACTTGAGAAAATTAAAAAGAGGTTAGAAGGATGGTTTAAATGTTGTTTGTCTAAAGGTGGGAGGCTAACACTTATCCAATCAGTGCTTGAAAGTTTGCCTATTTACTACCTTTCTCTATTCAAAGCACCCATTTCGATTTGCAAGAGTATTGAAAGATTGTTGAGAGATTTCTTATGGGAAGGTTTTGGAGAGTCAAAGGGTGATTATTTGGTCAATTGGAACCTCGTTTCTAATAGTAAGGAAAAGGGAGGGCTGGGTATCGGCAACATTGCTTCAAGGAATGAGGCTTTATTAGGAAAATGGCTTTGGAGATTTCCACTTGCACAAGATTCCTTTTGGTGTTCAATTATTAAGAGCAAATACGGTATGCATCCTCATGGATGGGATTCTAACGTGGTTAATCGAGGATCTCATAGGAATCCGTGGAAGGCTATCTCGGCCGGTCTTGCAACATTTAAATCACTTATTCGTCTTAAAGTAGGTAATGGTAGTGTTATCCGTTTTTGGGAGGATTTGTGGGTGGGGGTTTCTCCTTTATCTATTTCCTTTCCTCTTTTATATAACCTCTCCTGTGACAAAAATCTTTCTATTTCTTCGGTTGTGGAGTGGAATGAGTCGGGTTCTTTCTTTTGGGATCTTCATTTTCGTAGGAATCTTTTTGATCATGAATATGATGACTTTTCAGCTTTGATTAGTTTCATTTCTAATGTCTCTTTGGCTAGAAACCTTCCAGATTCTAGAGTTTGGACGGGGGATAAATCGGGGGTGTTCTCTTGTAAATCTTTTTTCAGGAATCTCATTGAGTCTCCGGGAGATGTTTCTTCCTTTCCTTTTAAGGTTATTTGGAAAGTAGGAATTCCCAATAAGGTTAAATTTTTTGTTTGGCTTGCTTTTTGGAAGAAGGTTAATACCTGTGATGTGCTTCAGATTAAAAGACCGAACATGGTGCTCTCACCGTCTTGTTGTATTTTGTGTCAGAAGAATGCAGAAAATATTGATCATTTGCTTCTACATTGTAATTTTTTATCTAAGTTGTGGTGGAAGGCGTGCAATATTTTCAGTATGGTTGGGGCTTTCCCAAAATCATGGGGGGATTTTTTGAGTATTAAATGGTTCCTTAAAGGATTCAAGAAGAGGGCGATAGTTCTTTGGAGATGTTGTTGCTTGGCTATTGCTTGGTGCACTTGGCTAGAAAGAAACTCCAGACTATTTGAAAATAAGGTTAGGCAGGAAGATGAAGTCTGTAGCAGAATGGTAATTTTAGCCTCGTTGTGGGCTAAATCTTCTTCGGTTTTCTATGATTTGTCCTTTTCAGTTCTGGCTAGCAACTGGGCTGCTGCCATCACTTGATGCTTCGAATACTTTTGTAGCTAATTCTGTTTTACTGTTTTCATGTTTTAATTTTTGTTTTCTTTTCTTGAGCCCTTTTTTGGTGGACTTCTGGTTCCCCGTAGAGGCCTCTTGTATCGCCTTTTCTTGATGATTCAATAAAATGCATTTGTGTTTTTGATCAAAAAAAAGATTGTAGAACTCTAAAGTTGCATGATTTGAAACTATGAATAATTGAAGTATTGCACTGCATGCTAATTAAAAGAAACAGTTTGGCTCAATAAATTATTGGTTTTGTGCTAAATAAAACTTTGCTTCAATAATTGTGTTTCTTACTGTTTCATATTGTGTTGGTGATTAGAATGGTGTGTGACATGGTGATATATAGGTGCAGGTGCTTGGTGCATTTCTGTTGGGTTGGTTCCTTATTTGTATTGTGCCTATCTTGGCTGATGCTCAAGTAACTTTTGGCGTGTACAGTTTTGGTTAGTGTGTTCCTACAATTCGACGACAATTTATGTATTGTAGGATGCCATATCTTGACCGGAATTTTTTTTCTTTTCCTCCTTTGTTAAACAAAAATTCTTGTGTCATCGTTGCTTTACATTGTCCTTTTGAGTTTATGTTTTAGTATTGAATAATTACATGAGTTAGGCCATAGTACCATCGGTGTGGGTTACCCCTAGTCTATGATGCATGGACACTCTCTTGGAGGCTGTGTGTCTTGCCCAACACGTGTCGGACACGTGGACACGCTCCTACACGCTTAGACATGTGGCTAACATGCGTGTCGGAGAGTGTCATATACTTTATTATTAATTTTTTTTTTGTCGGCCACGGTAAGGACATGTGAAGGACATGTAAAAGGGGGTCAAATTAGAAATAACTAAAAATATATAGGGTGATAAATGATAATAATAATAATAATAATAATAATAATAATAATAATAATAATAATAATACAACTTAATAATAAAACAACTGAGATAAAATTATGGTTTAAATAATACATGGGTAATCAAAGCTCTGCCATAAAACCCCTAACCCACCCGGTACAATGAAAGTGTGAAAGTGTGAAATTGTGAAAGTTTGAACTTTGAATTTTTATTTTATTTTTATTTAGTTGTTTTTTGGTAATTTCGGTTTTACCAAACCAATTAATATACCGAACCTGAATTTCAGTTCCCGATAAGTCGGTTTCCGATTTAAATTCGGTCATTCGGTTAAAGATCGGTTTCTATTTTGGCCATACTGAACTTATCGGTTCGGTATTTATGAATTCGGTTTGGGACCTGAACCGTGCCCAGCATTACATACATTTATATGCAAAGGGCAGAGGGTTGACAAGATTCTACTTAGCTTTGCTTCTTCACATGACTTACTTTTCTATACGTACTTGCAATTGTATGTTCGTATGTAATTTGAGAAGAATGGCTGAAAATTGTTGTCGGTGTGTGATATCAGGAGGATGAAACTCGTTCGGGGTGTGTTGCGGTCTGTTAATGTTTGCCTGTCTCACCGGTCCCAGTGGCCTATTAGATCATTTTCTATAGGTTCAAATTCAAGTACTACCTTCGCGCATAATTTTTAAAAGTATTGTGGTCTTTATGTGTTTTTTAATGTGCTATGATCACCATAATTTTTTGCATTGCTGGAAGTAGAATTTGGTGGAGGCTCCAACAATTTTGTTACGAAATAGAAACGAGAGAGAAAGAAGGAGAATGAAAGAATTGTATTTCTTTCTTGATTGATTGAAGAATGTACAATAGAGAGAATATATATCTACTATAGACAAACCCTAATCTAGGATACAATTTAGGAAACTACAATGGGAACACAATCAATACAATATGGAAAGTAGATTAGGAATAGGAAACATAATATATATATATAGTATATTCTAACACCCCCCCTCAAACTCAAGGTGGTAAGTGAGAGACCAGTTGGAGTTTGGAAATCAATGTTTGGAAACGGCTAGGCTGGTGAGCTTTAGTGAAGAGATCTGCAGGCTGGTCATCTGAAGATATGGGCATAAGGTGAATGTACAGATTGCGAATATGCTGGTGAATAAAGTGACAATCAATCTCAATGTGTTTAGTTCGTTCATGAAAGACGTCATTATGACTGATTTGAATGGCACTGCGGTTGTCACAATAAAGAGTAGTGGCAGAGTCTTGAGGAGCACCCAATTCATCGAGGAGGCGTCGAAGCCATATTAGTTCTTGTGAAGTATCAGCAAGAGCGCAGTATTCAGCCTCAGTGCTTGATCGAGAAACAACAGACTGTTTCTTACTACGCCAAGTAAGAAGGGAGTCCCCGAGGAAGAAACAGTAACCAGTAATAGACCGACGATCCGTAGGGTCACCGGCCCAGTCTGCATCAGAGTAAGCCCTTAAGACAAGAGATGACTTTGAGGAGTAGTGAAGCCCATGAAAAACTGTCCCTTTGAGATAACGAAGAATCCGAATAACAGCATCAAAATGAGTGGAGCGAGGAGCAGCCATAAACTGACTGACAATATGGACAGCATAGGCAATATCCGGACGAGTAACAGTAAGGTAAACCAGACTACCAACTAATTGTCGGTATAAAGTACCATCAGAGAGAAGAGTACCATCAAACGGAGTAAGTCTAACATTGGTGTCCAATGGAGTAGACGCAGTTTTACAGTCGGTGAGACCAGCACGAGCCAGAACGTCAGACGTGTATTTCACCTGAGATAAATAGTAACCTGTTGAATCAGAAAGGACTTCCAGCCCTAAGAAGTAGTTAAGACGACCAAGATCCTTCATTTCAAAAAACTGACTGAGAGATTGTTTGAGATCTGAGATACCAGAAATATCATCCCCAGTAATTATCATATCGTCCACATAGAGGAGAAGAAGAATAGTCCCAGAATCTGTCTTTCGAATAAAAAGGCCTGAGTCCGACGAACTGGAGGAATAACCAAGCTTTGTGATGGTAGAGCTAAATTTTGCGAACCAAGCTCAGGGAGCTTGCTTGAGTCCATATAGGGCACGACGAAGTTTGCAAACCTGAGTGGACTGGTGTGAATAACCAGGAGGTGGTTTCATATATACTTCTTCTGTGAGGTCCCCATTAAGAAAGGCATTTTTAACATCCATCTGAAAAAGATCCCATTTGCGAACAGCAGCAATAGCAATAAGACTGCGAACAGACGTCATTCGAGCCACAGGAGCAAAAGTTTCTTCATAGTCTATACCATACTCCTGATTGAACCCCTTGGCTACGAGACGAGCTTTGTATCAATCAATTGAACCGTCAGATCGTGTCTTAATTTTATACACCCATTTACACCCAACTACAGATTTTCCAGGAGGAAGAGTCACAAGATCCCAGGTATGCGCTTTATCTAAAACTTGTAATTCTTCTGTCATAGCTTGTTGCCAAAGTGGATTAGTACTAGCTTCCTTATAGGATGAAGGTTCATAATGAGATATCATGGTAGAATAACAATGGTAATCACGAAGGTGATGAGGGAGCTCTCTTACCCGAGTGGACTGTCGTTGTGGTAGAGGTATGGCAGGATCAGCAGGCGAGACATCATCATTGGGAGGTGCCGTATGTTAAAGCTCGTTGGAAGAAATGACATCAGGTGAGGATGGTTCAGGAGGTGTTGGACTGAGAGGTTGAGGTGGTGATGGTGTGGCTTCTGGTTCAAGTTTTGGTGGGAATGTGACAACTGGAGCCTCAAGTTCAGAGGTAGAAAGGTCAAGAGAGGAATTAGTAAAGAACGGAAGTGGTGATTCTTCAAGGACATGAAATTTGGATAGAGAGGAGAACATTTTATGTTCCCAAAAGACAACATGACGAGAAATTCGTAAGCGTTTTGAAATAGGATCCCAACACCGATAACCTTTATGTTCTATCCCATACCCCAAGAAGCAACAAAGACGAGCACGTGGTTCCAATTTAGAATGTTCATGAGGCTGGAGTAACACAAAACAAGCACAACCGAATACTCGTAAGAAATTGTAATCAAGAGAGGTACCATGAAGTCTCTCATATGGAGATTGATGTTGAAGAAAGGGAATAGGGATACGATTGATAGTGTAAATAGCAGTAAGTGCTGTTTCCCCCTAAAACCTTTCAGGACAACTAATGGAGATAAGAAGTGTGCGAACAGTATCAAGGATATGGCTGTGTTTGCGCTCAGCACGACCATTTTGTTGAGATGTACCGGGACAAGAATATTGAGGAACAGTGCCTTGTTCACGGAGAAATTTAAGAAATGAGGTTCCTTTGTATTCCATGGCATTATCAGCTCGAAAAATTTTTATTGGACGAGAAAACTGAGTTTGAATCATGCGAGCAAAATTAAAATAGATTTGGGGTAATTCTGAACGAGTTTTCATAAGATAGATCCAAGTAAAACGACTATAATCATCCAAAAAGATAACAAAATATTTTGAACCCCCATGGTAGAATGTGGAGAGGGTCCCCAAACATCAGAGTGAATAAGATCAAATGGTGCTGAAGAAATAGAATCATTTTTATTAAAACATAATGCCGGTTGTTTTCCAAGTTGACAAGATAAACAAGACAATTTTTCAGACTTTATTGACCCTAACTGACCAGATGACACAATAGAACGAAGACGATCAAAAGACACATGTCCTAAACGGGAATGCCACAACTCAAATGAAGAAACAGTTTGTGGGGTTGCAACAGGTGGTGTGGATGCAACAATAGAGGTGGGTGAGGTACGGAGGTGTATGAGCTCGAACATGCGGCCAACTTTACGGCCTATCCCAATAATTTGTCCCGTCTAAGGATCCTACACATGACAACCAGAAGAGGAAAATATAACAGTTAGCCCAAGATCACATAGTTGACCAACAGAAATAAGGTTGATAGTCAATTTTGGAATATGAAAGGTAGCAGGTAAAGAAAGACTAGGAGTAGTAACCGTCCCAACATGACTAACGGATAATTGAGAGCCATCAGCAGTTTTAATGATGGGTGTATGAAAATTGTGACTCTTATAGGTGAAAATAGTAGGATCAGAAGTCATATGATTACAGCAGCCGGAATCAAAAAACCAAGATGTACCTGTAGTGGTGGCCATAGCAGAACCAGAAGAGGATGTAACTTGTTTCAGAAGAGCTGTGATGTCAGCTAAAGTCACAGGTGCAGTAGAAATGTCTGCTTTAGAAGAATCAGTGGTGGCAGCAGTGATGGTGTTAGAGGATGATCTAGAGGAGGATCTCCTGGATGGGTTCTTATAACAATCTGCTTGAAAGTGACCTGGTCCCACCTTTTTGCAAAAGAAACACGTCCTAATTGGACACTTTAGTAGCATATGAGTGGTGGCATGACAGTACGAACATTCTCGAGAAAACGAGTTTTTGGTAGGTTTTGAGCTCGGAACAGCTAAGACAGCATTAAAGTTGTGGGCCCGAGTGGCAAACCGAGTTTCTTCAGAGAAAAGCTCTGTCGTGACATCATCAAGAGATGGTAAAGGATTGCGATGGAGTAGAGTAGCCCGAACTGGTTCGAACTTATCGTGAAGTCCCATTAGAAGGGTGATAACACGCTGGTTATCGCGGTATGTTTCAAATTTTTCTGCATCATGCTCACAAAAAGAAGGTTCGGATTGGGCTAGATGATCCCAAATAGCTTGAAGGTCGGATAAATAATCATCAATTGATTGCTCGGGTTGTTGGGTTTTAGAATATAAAGCAGTAAGCAACTGATATTGATGAGAGAGATCCTTTGGAATGTACCTCGATTGTAGAAAATTCCAGACTTCCTTCCCGGTGGTAAAACGACTAATCTGCTGCCCTATACGAGAGATAGAGGTATTCCGAACCCATGTGATGATATCACCATTTTTGCTTTCCCAATCATCAAGGCGATCATTAAATTTATCGTCAGTTTCATCGGTTTTCTTGATTGGCTTAACAACTTCTCCAGTAATAATTCTCCAACACTTACGAGACTTTAGAAAACTAGTCATGGCTTGGGACCATTGAACATAATTGGTGCCATTGAGAACGACAGAAATCGGACGCGAAAACTCATGCTTTTCCATTGAGAAACGTGTAAGATAACACAGTAGCTGCAAAAAATAATCTGATTCTGAGAAATCTGAGGCCAGAAACGGATCCGGAGCAGTTGATTTAGTGGGGAACCGGTCTTAGAGTGAAAAAGACCGGGTTATATATAGGTGAACCGGTCAAGGAAGTAAAAACCGGTTCAGAAAAAAACCGGTTTAGGGTTTTTAGGGCAGTGGCGTGTGGATTTGGGCGGTGCAGACTAGGTTGTGTTCTAGTGGCGCGTGGAAGCGCGTGCCAACTCCGATTGGGGTGATTTCGACGGCGTTTGGTTCGTATTGAAGAGACGAAGATTTTGGTATATTATATGGGTGGTTTGGGGTTATATATTGAGGTGAAGATTGATCGAGAAAGAAGGGTGCGCGTGGGATCTGGGCTGCGTGACTGGGGGATGTTTCAGAGGCGCGTGAGGGCGCGTGTGGTGTCCGAATGGGGTGTTTTCAACGGGGTTTGGTTCGTATTGAAAAGACGAAGCTTTTGGTATATGTTTTGGGTTAATCGAGGTTTTGTAGGACTTCGAACAGTGGATCGACAGTTGGATGAAGCTAGGGTTTTTGATTGGTTGGTTGTTTGGGTTGATGATGCTAGGGTTTTTGGTTTGGATTTGATTGAAGATTAGATGAGAGATTGGTTCTAGAGGACGATGAACCCCTCTGATACCACGTTACGAAATAGAAACGAGAGAGAAAGAAGGAGAATGAAAGAATTGTATTGCTTTCTTGATTGATTGAAGAATGTACAATAGAGAGAATATATATATACTATAGACAAACCCTAATCTAGGATACAATTTAGGAAACTACAATGGGAACACAATCAATACAATATGGAAAGTAGATTAGGAATAGGAAACATAATATATATATATAGTATATTCTAACAAATTTTAGTAAGAATTTGTGGTGGGCATTTTGCTGAGTGCATTTATTCAAAAAAATACTTAATACTGAACATTGCTCAATTTGAGATGTAGATATAGCCCTCCCTTTTATTCTTACCCCCGAAGGTGATTTTACACACACTGATGTGCGTTATGCACCTTGATCATGCACATTCTGTGCTCGTTTGGTTCGAGTTTTTGGTCGTTCCTGGAATCTAAAATTGTAATTTTTATATGGAAAGTTTAGATTCTCATTAACTTATGATTCAACTTCTGGACATGAACTATAAACGACTTCTAGTGCGAATTTACTAATTTAGGATTCCATGAACGACCAAAACTTGAACCAAAGGAGCACTCAATATATTTCTGCTTTTTGTTGTTCTCATTCACTGATTATAGGTGTCTCCCTCCTTTCAATGCCTTTGTCCTTTTGGTTGCAATTTTGAAAGTCAACTCTTTTTATGCTATTTTATAATTTGTTTCAATATTAATTTTTGACTGGAAGTGTTTTTTTCTATGAAGCATAGACCCGACACGCGACACGCGTTTTGACAAGACGCGTAGAGGGACATGTTCTTAATTAAATTATTATGCAATAAACATTATAAATATTTAAGAATTCAATAAAATGAAACTAGATTGCATTAATAACCCAAATACTCAAAACATGATCACTAAATTGTTCGATAATTAAAGCATCAAAAAGCATATCTAGACTAAATTGTTCTATAGAATGATAGAAAACAAAAGGGGAATATAAAAAGTGGTTTAGTTGCCTCATTCTCAGTTGATTTTACAATGAAGAAATACTAAGAGTTGTAGCCATCTAAATCAATTATCAAGTATTAGAGACTATTATTAAATCCAAGTGTCGGAGAGAGTGTCCGACAAGTGTCGGGCCCGACACGTGGCCTTCAAGAGAGTGTCTGTGCTTCATAGGTTTTTTTTTTTTAAACATCGTCCAACCTGTTTCGAGGTACTTATGAATCTAGTCCACCTGTAGTGGTTTATCCTTTTATCCAAACTGTTTCATAGTTGTGAATCTGTTTTGCCGACCTTGTGACTTTAGTTGTTAACAATATTTCCTGAATTCCAAACATGATGTGAAATGTGAATCATATCTTGTACTTGTGCAAACGCGGTAGTAAAAAAAAAGTGTCCTATCTTGTTTGGTGGTTCAGGAGTCAGGATAGCCTGGATTAACTCTGAAAATCCTATTAACTATTATCTATTAAAACTGACTCTAAGTGCTGCTGTGGGGAGTTTATTTCTCATAACCTCACCTTGAATCCTCATAGCCCCATTTTCCTCTCCTAGCTGATAACTTGCCCCATTTTACTCCAATTTTGCTGAGGGTTCTGCTCCATTCTAGCATGGATATTGCTCATGGAATTTGTATTAGAATATGTAAGAACTGGGGAATGCATCAAACTCGATCCCTTTTTTTTTTTTAATGCCATATGGAACTTTTTCCTTAATTAGAAAAAATTCATAATACAATGGCATGGAAACTGAACTAATGAGGCTTGTACCTTTCTGATTCCAAGAAAAAAAATTCGTTCTTCAAAGTTGATAGGTGTAGATCTAGGAAGCACGGACACATTGTTTGTGATGGAGTACCCAATTTGGACACAATGTGGGTATGTTGGCTTGTCAGACATGTTTGAATAATTTTGTAAGTTGGACATGACATGGGTACAGCTTGGACATGGCATGGATACTTCCTAGACACTTCTGGGGCAAAAATCATAACTTTCCTATGTAATTTTATTTACAAAATAAAAGCAGGCTCAAAGCCAGGGGCTGTTAATATGGCAAAAATTAATTTGCTTTCAGATGTATTTTTCAGACATCAGGGGGGTTATTCCCTGAAGAAATTGTGGTTCTATTTGACGTTATTGGATTTCGAGCACGGGTGTGGACTAAGTCAATCAATGGACCTTCTCTCCTCCTCTCATTTTTCATCTCAATCATCTCTGTTCCGACGATGGTGACGGCCAACTCTGGCGAAGGTAAAAACACTACGCTTTCTCTCTAAAAATGGGTTCAAATACATTGGAACAACTGGAGAATCAAAACATAAACTGGAGAACTTTGCCCTTATACTAGACCAGTGGTTGGAGGGGGGCGAGATAGAGGCTGCTTGATTAGGGTTTCACCCTCCATCATGGTGGCGCAAGACAGAGATGGGGGAAGGAGATGAATATAGCTGATAGTAGAGGGACAAATTTAAAAATATGTATCTATTCAGAGGTTTTTAATGATATTCATAGGTGCTATTGGGTCTGAATGGTTCATACCCATATTAAGACATAAGATCTGAATTTTATTTTTCTAAACAAACACGCTTATACACATCTGAAGTCTAAATGATAGCCAAAAGACTTTGGATGGGGAAACAAACTTTAGTTGGTTTTATGTTTTGAGTAGGTTGATGAAGAGGGCCTATGAGTGTTGTCTGGCTAAAAGCTCAGAGTTAGGACATGAGAGCATCATTCTTACAACTTGCAATTTGCTAATGACACCACTTGTTTTGTTAGTGGGATATGAGGACAATGTCTTTAGTTTTAATGGATAATAGAGCTCTTTGGGAGGTTTTGGCCTCAATTAATATGGCTTAGAGCATTGAGGGGATTACTGTCATATGGTGAATTTAGGGAGTATGTTGGGTTGTGTTGTTGAGGAGGGGCCCGTTGAGTTATAACTGTGTACCCCTTTAATGGGGGTTAGGGGGCGGCGGTAATCCTTGTTCTATGGAATTCAAGGTGCTAATTATGGAGGTGGTTTATAATAGATTGGATGGATCATATGGCGGTTTTTGTTGTGTGAGAGGCAGAAGAGAAAAGAAAAAAGAAGAAGGGGGGGGGGGAGTGACTTTGTCCTCGTGGTTAGACTTTGAGTAGCATTCTGATTCATTTTTTTTTCAATATTTTAAATTCAGAGAAAATTGTTAGAATTTGTAAGGAATCATTAGTGCCAGGGGAGTGGGGAGGGAAAAAAGGATTATTTAATTCACTAGGAGGTGATTTTGACGCTTAGAGAAAAAGATGGGACAATATATAAGAAATATGGCATTCTTAGTAAAGTGTTTGATCTTCACTTTGGTGGTTGATTGTAAAGTGTGGAGTATGAGATTTAAGATAATGGATGAGATCCCGCTTAGTATGCTAATGCCATTTTTTTTCTCGTATGAACAATTCAACACATTCCTAGTGAAAATTCAACACACTCGATATGAAAAATCGACTTAATATACCAATGCCATTGGTTTCTCATAGCACTACCTGTCTGCTTCACACCTTCACATAAAGCCTGCCAATTGTGTATAATTTAAGACGGTCCTAGATTTGGAAACAAATCTGAGGACTGTTTAAACCACACCCCTAATTTTCTTCAGTTTGAGGTTCATTTCCCAAACTAGATGTATTTTTCTAACTTTTTATCACATAATATGTTGTTTCTTACATAGAAACTGATGAGTTAACAAACCCTATTCTTGTAATTGACTTGTTCCCAGTTACATCAAATAGAAAATACAACTCTTTTCTCACTGTTCGGACTTTTGATGTGACAAGTCACCTCCAAGTGAAAAGCACTACTCGCTTATTTTTTATTTTTGGGGTACTTGGTAATAAAACCTCTTAAAGAACTTTATTGATATATTTTGTTTCATTTTTTAGGTACTAATTACAACCAAAGTAATAACTCATTTGAGCTTGCTGACGATTTCGAACGACGGATTTTTGGTGATATTAGTGGGAGCAGTGCAACTTCGAACTCCTTCTATCAAAAGCTTGATAGGATTGAGAATGCTCGTGGCAAATTCGATTTTGCTTCAAAATTCAATGTTCGAAACAGATCTGAGCCTTGGGACAGTCTAGATGAGACTTTCAATACACTGTTGGATGGGATGGATGAGAAACTGAAGAAAGCAGCCACTGATTTTGACATTGACGTTGAAGAGATGGAGAAAGAAGATTTTGCTTTTAGACCAGATATGGAATTCCCATTTAAGGGGACTTATGAACGCAAGGTATGAAAAGATAAGATAGCATTGTTGACTATCTGTTACTGTTAAGATAATAAGTGTGGGGTGTGATTGATGGGTTTAGGATTGGGAGGGATATGGTAGAAGTGTCACACTTACAATTTGCAGACGACACGATGTTCTTCTTATTGGGTGATGAACGCAAATTTAATAATTTGGTGAAGTTGTTATCAGTTTTCTGCTCAATATCAAGATTGAAACTAAATTTGACAAAGAGTAAACTTGCCGGTGTTAACATGGAGGTGGAGAAGTTAGATGAGTGGGCTACTAGATTGGGTTGTGAGATTGAGAATTGGCCATTGAAGTACTTGGGGTTGCCTCTTAGAGGTAATCCAAATTCTTTGGAATTTTGGAATTCGGTGTTGGAAAAAGTTAAGAAGAAACTTGATGGATGGAAAGGTGATTGCTTGTCAAGAGGTGGGAGACTTATCTTGATTGAATCTGTTTTAGCAAGCCTTCCAACTTATTTTTTGTCCATTTTTCGTATTCCTGTGAAGATTAAAAATGTTTTGGAAAAAAGAATGAGAGACTTCCGGTGGGATGGGTGCGATAATAATAGAAAAAATCATTTAATAAATTGGGATATAGTGTCTAGAGCGAAAAATAAAGGGGGGTTGGGCATTGATAATTTGGTGAATCAAAATAAAGCTTTGTTGGGAAAATGGTTGTGGAGATTCCCCCGTAGTCAAAATTCCCTCTGGTATTCCATCATTAGGAGCAAATATGGATTAAGCGACAATGGGTGGGACTCCAAAGTTGAGTAGTGGGACTTATAGAAACCCTTGGAAATATATTTCTCATGGTCTTGAATCATTCTTGGAGCATACAAAACTTGAAATGGGTAGGGGTTCCACAGTTAAATTTTGGGAGGATAAGTGGAGGGGTGAGACAGCCTTTGATTCTTTGTTTCCGCGTTTGTATAGACTCTCCGTGAACAAAGGAGATTTCATTGCTTCTTTAGCCTCTTTAAACTCGAATTGTATTGTGTCTTGGAATTTATCTTTTTCCAGAAACTTGAATGAGAGAGAGTTGGAGGAGTATCTTTCTTTGTTGAGAGTCATTGAGGGTGTTAGATTGTCTCCAGGGAGTGTAGACTATAAGCGATGGTTGTTGAAAGGGGAGGGTTTCTCTTGCTCTTCTTTTTACAAATCTCTTATTGATTCTCCAACGCATCCACAATTTGCTCCTTCAAAAGTCATTTGGGCAGCTGGTATTCCCACAAAAGTGAAGGTGTTCTCTTGGTTAGTTGTTCACAGGAGGGTTAATACCTATGATCTGTTGCAAAAGAGAAGACCGAATTGTTGTCTCTCCCCATCTTGGTGTGTACTGTGCAAGAGCGATGCAGAATCTTTGAACCACTTGTTGTTACACTGCCCTTATTCATATTTCATATGGAACAAAGCTTGTGCAGAATTTAGGTTTAGTTGGGCCATTCCCAAAGATGGTGCGAGACTTCTTATGTTGGAAATCAATAGTTACAGAGACAAATATGAGGGTAGGGAGCTATGGAGATGTGTCAAAGTCGCTTCCTTTTGGCTATTATGGATGGAGAGGAATTATAGAATTTTTGAAGGAAAGATAGAAGAAAAGGAGTGGCTGTGGGAAAGAGTCAAATTCATGGCTTCGTTGTGGGATTCCAACACCAAGCCTTACAAAAATTATAGAGTGGAAGACATCAAGAACAATTGGAGAGCTTGGATTTTTGAATAGTGTTCCACTGTATAATCTGTTCTAAGGGTGCATTGTTGGCTGTGGTTTTCGGCAGGATTATATTTATTTTATTTTCTTTTTTTGGGTTATATGTTTTGTTGGTGGACTCCTTGTCCCCTCTATATTTGTACTTTTAATTTATATTATCAATGGAATCTTGTTTCTTATCCAAAAAAATGATAGTGTTTGTATGGTGCTTATAATCTTAGAAAGAATCAGACTAATAGCGGTAGGAAAATAATTAAGCAAGCCCAAATCATTCACAACAAATTCTAAGCTTGGTGCCTGAATAAATGAAGCAATGGTAGCAGTAGAATTACCAATAACAATAATGTGGCCATGAAAGAATATAAAATAATGTATGAATATGAGGATTATGAAGACCGGGAGGTTGAGCCATGTAGTCTTGAAAATCAAGTAAGAAATCCCAAGGGGTTGCCTCAGTGGTCAGGGCGTACTTGGGATTGTGTGGTTAGGCGCACGATCTCAGGTTCGATTCCCCGTTGTGTCAAGATTTTGGGGCCATTGGGGCGTCTCTTGGTCGATAAGCGCCAGTGCCTCGAGGGATTAGTTGGGGTGGAGCACAGATACCCATGAATATTAAAAAATAAAAAAAATAAAAAAATCAGTTAAGAATGAATTTTGGACACCCAACTGTTTAATAATCTGACCATGTGCGACAGGCTGATAGCTAAAGAAAGAGTGGCATGAATCTTAGACGTTTTAGCAGCAGGGCTGAAAGTATCTGTATAGTCAATACCAGAATGCTGTTTACATCCAGTTGAGATACTGTTAGGAACCATTTCTCCCCAAAGCTTAAGCTGCTAAGTAGTGGGCCAACAATGTTTATTAAGCTCTCTAATACTCCCCCTCACATGCATCCCCACTCGTACGCGGAGAGACGAACGAAGGTGCACCTAGTGCATATTGCACCAACACGGGGAGTAAATGCAAGCAGGATCACTTGAACCCGAGACCTTGCGAAACTTGACCTCTGATACCGTATTAGGTCACCATCTCACATTCTCACCTAAAAACTCAAACTGTTAGGTAGTGGGCCAACAATGCATCTCGCGCTTTAAACACTTGTGAGCCAAGTTGCACCAAGTGCACAATCAATAGTTTAGGTTAATATCTAATAGTAATAGTTGCTGTTGAATTTTCTGTATTTTGTTTTTGTATGTTGTGTAAATGCTAATGCCTTACTTTTGAGCTTTCATCCTACCTTTGCTGTTGAACTTCTAGCTTGAACAGTGACCAAATTATGTTGGAACTTTCTTACATAGGTGTGCTGCATCGGCTTTGTAACAGTATTGAAATTAAATGCATCCTATAGTTGCTAATAATGTGGACAAAAATTCTCATGCTATTGGATAAAATGGCTGAATTGCAGTTGTAGCTCCATAAGGAACTCGGAAAATGAAAAATAATGTGTTGGCTTTGATGAATGACCTCTTAAGATATTTCAGCTGTTGACAAAAGACTGAGGAAAATAAGGCTCATGTTTACCTCCCTCTAAAATTCCGCAAGGTTACCTTTGGTGCTCCGGATAATGGGTTGGATATGATAGAAATATAGAATAGGAATCTGCCATTATTCCAATCCTACTTTTAAAGTTGTCCCTCCTATATATAAGTCAGAATAGGATATCTTACTTAACTCAGGATTAATATGCAATGATGCTTCGTATTGCCTTTTATTATATCTCTTATGCCATACAAAGAAGGGATATTTGGACTTTGCACCCTGCTGTTAACTAATTTTGTTAAGTTCCGTTAATAAACAAATGGGATATTTGGACTTTGCACCCCACATTTTGACCCTTATTTTGAGATTGCACCCCATTTGGACTGCAAATTAACGGAACTTAGTAATTAGTTAACAGTGGGGTGCAAAGTCAAAGGAAAACATGGGGTGCAATCGCAAATTAGGGGTCAAAATGTGGGGTGCAAAGTTCAAATATCCCTACAAAGAATCCCATATTTTGGGGGATAGGATAATTCAGTCATATGCTCTGTAATTTGTGCTACTTTTATTTTGGTTTGAGTGTGTTCCAGACGGAGAATAAGACTAGCGTAGAGCATATTACCCAATTTGTACCTTTTTGTGAAATTTGTTTTAACCCTGACTCATTAACCTTTTTAATCAGTCTTTCTCCTAGTTTATATTCTACTTCCTCTGGCCCATAATAACAGTCTCACCTTCCCTTTTCGGGATGTCTCAAATTAATATTCCCATTTGATAATAATCAATGTATCACAATAGAAAAATAAATTGTATTCTCGACCATTGATCATGTTGAAATTATTGTTTTCTTAGAAAGCACTAAAGTCGAAGCAAGACTATCAATTTGAGATGGAGGGAGTATGGTTTTACTTTTGAATACTAAAATAAGCTTGTATTTTTCTCATCTGTTACCCGTGTGACTTTGGGCAGGATCTTGATCTTACAAAACCACCCATGCGCAAGCCTTTTAGACAGGAGTTTGATGTAACATCAGAGGAAGTTATGAAAAAAGCCGATTTTAGGGTGAGCATATCTACACATAATTAATTGCCAAAATCCTTTTTTCCATTTTAATGTGAATTAGTGTGATTGGCTTTTAAGATTTGGTTCCTATATTAATGCAAATTTCCCCTGTTTTAACGGAATGTTGGCATTGGAAACAAGGGTACAAAAAATTGATTAATACCAATTAAACAACTCCCTCTGTCCCAAATTGAGAGTTAACTCTTCCTGTTCAGGACATCCCAAATTAGCAGTCCACTTTCCTTTTTGGTACATAGTCAATAGACCAAGTTTCACAATAGTAAACAAGGCGCCATTGATTATGTTGAAATCAGCGTTATAAATATGAAAGTCACACATGGGATGGAGGCATTATAATTCTTACACTTTGTCAAATGATTAAGTAAACAATAATTTGAACATTGCCCCACATTTTAACACAATCATTTAAAATACCACCATCTTGTTTTTGGTCTATGACAAGCTGCCTTTTTTACTAAAAAATTACCAAGCACTCCTTTTTCAAGCAATCTTTTGTCGTTCATTTAGGGTAGTGATGTTGCCAAAGCAGATGTGGCATCTAAAACAGCAATTCATTATGTTTATAGCATGATGTACAACAACTTAATGCTTTAACTGCTTTAGCAATAGCATTTCTCTATAAATATCTGTTCTTTTTCGTTTATCTCCCTGCAGAACGTGAGATTCCTCGCCAACTTCATAACGGAGGCTGGAATTATCATCAAGAGGAACAAGGTAAACAGATTGAAAACTCACCGGCTTTCCACTAATTGAACCTATGATGATACTTTACTGGGTGCCTTAATTGGTTGTCCATTCTGAGAATGTACAACCCATCAATACATCTGGTATTTCATACCGGTTGATGAAACCAATAAGAATATCTCCTTCCTTCCTTCCTTTATTTATCATTTATGTTTTCTGTAGACCAAAATTAGTGCCAAAGCCCAAAGGAAGGTTGCTAGGGAGATAAAGACAGCCCGAGCATTCGACCTTATGCCTTTCACCACTATGGGGACGAAACACTTTGTTTTCGGCAGAACAATGGAAGCTCTTGATGAGGATTATGAATATGCTGTTTATGACGCTCCCAATTCTGTTGACATGGATGCTAATGGCGACCCTGTTGCAGAGTAGAGAAGTCTTTGGTTGTTTTTGTTCTTCCTTCTGAGAATCAAGTTTTGTTGCTGACAATATTTGAATGTACAATGTAGTTTTAGGGTATGGCTTGGAATTTGATAGTTTGTAACCCTCTCTTTTGGTGTTAGGATTGTTATAAATCTTGTTTTAAAGATTTCTCTTAGGAGAGAATGCAATTTCTTTCTTCAGGGGAAAAACATTAGAATTATGAGATGGTTTACATTTTGAAACTCTAAAATTTTTCACAATAATTTAGAGAATGGGGCATTAAGTGAGATTGTTTATTTTAGAAATAACAATTGGGCATTTTTATTTTTTTTGACACTTTGCTCAAGGGCTATACAAGTATTACTTGTGGGAGAAATAAGAATCAATTTTGGGAGCAAGTCAAAATTTTGTGTCATTTTTGGAATGGACAGTATTTTAACGGAATATACCAAATTTAGTCATGTAGTGTAAGAATTGGAATCAAGCATAAAATAGTTGGAATCGAGAAAAAAATCCTTAGCCTATTTTATAGCTAATTTTGGTTGGATTGGCTTAATCTATGCATGGTTTGTTTGGTACTAGGTAACAAAATCTTAAAATCCTTGTACATAAAAGGTTCTTAAATTCTACTACAAATTTGAATAGAAAATCGAACTCGAAGTTCGATTACTTATTTATAAATAAATAATGACTAGCATAGAATAAACCCGCTTGGTTCAATCCATTTCAAATATAAAGTTTTTCTCGTATACTCTGAATACTATTATATAAAGATACATGGAGTCAAACGGAGTAATTTGTGTAGAAGTCCGAGGGTGGTTTGGGTTTTCGTGATCTAAAGGCTTTCAATTGGCGTCTTCTTGCTAAGGAAGTTTGGCGTCTTGTGCAAAGGCCGAAGTCTCTTTCAGCAAAGATTTTTTAAGCTAAGTACTACTTAAATGGTTCTTTCTAGCTCCATCTTTTGTGTGGAGAAGTATATGGGAAGCTAGACAGCTGTTGGAGCAAGGCATTAGATGGTGCATTGGGGCGAGCAATTCAGTCCTTATTTGGAAGGATAGGTGGGCTCAGGGTCTAGATTCATTCAAAATTTCTCCTCTTCCTCCTCGAAAATTGGGTGAGATAGCTACTATAGATCATTTAATGTCAACAGTAAATGGCATGTGGAATGAAAATCTTGTTAGACGGGTCTTTAATCATGAGGAAGAAAATGCTATTTTGAGTATTGTGCTGGGTAGTAAAATTAATCAGGATCGAGTTGTTTGGCGCTTTAGTCCTGACAGTGAATACATGACGAAAAGTGGTTACAAGGTGGCATGACGTATGTTGGATCTGCAAACAGAGTTGTCAATAGAATCTAATGAAAACTCTCATTTCTCTTTCAAAAATATATGGACAATGGGAGTTCCTCCAAAAGTGTGGCACTTTCTACGGAGAGTAGCTAACGATTCACTTCCAACTCGCCTCAATTTAATTCACAGGTTGGTTCATATTAATGATAATTGCCCCCTTTGTGACTTGAGTGTATTGGACATTCCATATTTTGTTTAAATGCTCAATTGCATCCTGTTCTCTCTTTTTAATTTTATGGGATAAATATCTCGTCTATTAATATCGTGAATTGGGGGTACCGTGGGTCTGCTCGATTTTTTTTTATGGTTTGAAGAAAGAATGCAAGGAATTAATTGCATTATGCTTTAGGAAAATTTGGTCTAACTGAAGTGCTTTTGTTTTTGGAGGGAAAGAACGGGACCCTAGGGCCATAGCGGTTTTAGCTGCCAATTTTCTTCAAAGGTAACGGGCTGCAAATCCCCATTATTCCCCGATAGCTGGGTCTCAATACCATTATAGTGGCCTCCCACTCAGAATTGGATAAAGGTCAATATTGATGCGGCTATGTTTGCAAACTCTTGATCAATTGGTGTTGGTGTGGTAGCTCAAAATGCGGAGGGGTCATTCCTAGCGAGTCTTTGCAAGAAGTTTAAAGTCCAGGCTGAATTGTCTTTGGCAAAGGCTATTGCAACTCCTGTTGCTGTTGATTTTGTGGGTGGTTCTCCCTTTCGTAATATTACCTTTGAAGGAGATGACGCTCTAGCTGTCGTTAATTTAATCAATAGTAACGCTAATTCTTTGGGTTCGTTTGGGCATGTAATCGATAGTACTAGAAGAGCGTTGTCTAGTTTCGGTCCATGTAAATGGTCTTTTATTCGCCTTGGTGGTAATGGAGTTGTCCACTGCCTTACGAGACAAGCCAGTTTTGTGCTAGACTCCCAATGTTGGTTGGAGGAGGCGCTAGATTTCTTGTTGTCGTCCCTCCAACAAGATTCTAATTTCTAACTGTTACGGTTTGAGTTTCAAAAAAAATAAGGTAAAAAAATTTAAGACTAATTTCAACCCCTATCAAATTGTGTCAACCTTTTGGATTGCTTACTTTACCTATGCGGTCTCTTTTTTCATAAAAAAATTGCTTGCAACAAGATTCAAACTTTTAACTTTAAAGAATATAAATTCAAATATAATATACCAGTGGACCATCTATAATTGTTATTATATCAAATTATACAAATTTTAGTCGCATACACATTGCATGTGCTATCTAATCTAATATCATAGAATTACAACATGTCAATACTGAACGGGGTGGATTTTGGCCAAGACTACAACAAACCGTGGCGACTTCAGGTCCATGTATACAAGATAACATGGCTGCTTTGGGTTTTACAATATAAAACCGGCTTCACTATAAATCAAATTTGGGTAGAATGTTTTTAGGTGGATTAGTTTCAAGGTTTGCCAAAGTGCCCCAAAGTTGACCCTTGCCATCCCTAGAAATGAGTGTAGAATGGAAGCTATAGTCTATTATTTTAAAATTAAAGGTGAAGAGAAGAGAAAGAGTTATGACACTAAATTTTTTGCATTTTTTAACTTTGTATTTTGCATTATTATACCGAAAAAACATGTTATTAATAAAGGCTCGAACGCGCAACCTCAATGTTCAAAATAAAATATTTTGGCCATTGAGCCAAACAGTATATTATATTTTATTTTTTTCCCTTTTACAGTACATGTATATACGTGCATAAAGATAAAAAATCCATTTCTAGTAAAGGTGCTACAACAAACTAAGAGATCAAAATTGGGGTGAAAGTCTAAATAACAATTTATATTCCAGTTCTACTATTTCATCGAATTCTCCATATCTGCACTCGTTTTCAAAAAAAAATCACCATTAGCATTCCAAAATTTTCAATACATTTGATTTATCTTTGAACAGTATACGCGATAAGCTATCAGAGTGTTGTGAAAATTAACTTGTGAATGTCTTAAGGGCGTTGTGAATCTTTGATCCTTATTCTTGGTTAATATTTGTTGTTTTGTCCTTGAATTTGGTTATAGACAATTTTAAGGAGAGTTTTGAATTGTTAGGCTCCATTTAGCAAAATCAATTTACTTAGTGTAAGAAGTTGGAAAATGAGTTAAGTGATGTGGCGGGAAATTATTTTTTTATTTTTTTACTTTTTCGCTTTTTCCATCGAATAGAATTATTTTGATTGCAATGAAGAAAATTTTTCATGGGAAATAAGGAAAGATGGAGAGGACCTCGTTAAATTACTCATTCCATCTTTTAACTTTTGATATAAGTAATTGTTTTTCCAATCATTTTCCAAGCCTTAATGATTGTTCTAGTTTTAGAAGTAAATTAAGAATAGATTCTTTTGGCATGCCTTTTAGCATGGGATTTAGACATTTGAAGTGTTGTTTGTTTGATGTTAAAGGTTTTGAGTTGTCTAATTTAGGTGTTGGTAAACTTTGTTAATTTGTCTAGTTTCTTACCTTATTCGAGTGTCGCTGCAAATCTATATCATTGATCTCTTCTAATTTTAGGGGTTATATATTATTTGATTCTTATTCTGCTCCTTTAGTGTCCAAGAATTCGTGAGATGTTTTTTCCTTAAAAAAATAAAATAAACAAATTGATTGCACTTGCAGTCCCTTTTGGATTAACCTAGAGGGAGATTCGAAGAACAAGACCTTTATTTTCTGGGCAGATTAATCAATTTATTCTGCAACCTCGAGCGTTTTAAGCTTTTTCAGCAACTTAGAATAGTATACTATAAGGGGTTATAAAAATAGATTCCAATGCTTACAGGTAACTCTTTTCTCACTTTCGTAATTATGTTCATTTTTCTCTTTTATTTTTTACAATTGGTAAATCATTGTTTATGCATCAGCCAGCTTTTGCCATTTAGAGTATTCAAGATTAAGTTACAGCGATTTAGGACATGTTAGATAATAATCTTTAGGGGCCAATATTTATACTTGGTTTGCGATAGGTGAAGGGCAAGGGAATATAAGCTATGATTCTCTGAGCAGTACTGCTAAGCTTTTGTACGATGAATTTGTTCAGTCAAATATAGTATGTCCGCTGAATTCTCTGAAGAAAAGATTATACTAACATGTATATGAGTATATATGTTTTGTCGAGATTTCTACTTGGTCTTGTATTGTTTCCCATCTTCGTGTTTGGTTGAAGTTTCCTATTTATTCTGGATTTTTTTCATTTTGCTGAAATTATTATTAATTTTTCTCTTTTGCAGGGAGCATCATTCCTCTAGATCTGCTCTCTTCGATGGCATTGAAGAGGGTGGTCTTAGGGCCTCGTCTTCTTGCTCTCATGATATTGACGAGCATGACAATGAGAAAACCATGGATGGCTTGCAAGATAGAGTTGTCTTCTTAAAGAGAGTTAGTTTCTTCATAGAATTTATTGTTTTCCCTTTTCAATTCATATTTGCAACTTGGACCATGGTTCATTTTCTGCAGTTCTGCTGGCTTCTTGAATAATGGAATATTTTCGATTATTGAAAAAAATATATAACCTCCCCAACCAGATTAATAATGCTTTCACCCGTATTTGCTTTCAATCTTAAACACATGTAGCTTTTTGATTGCACATATTTTATATGGAGAATATCAAAATTCATCATTTGGAAAAACCAAGTTGTACCATGGAAATTGATTCCTCGGGATGTTGTGCATTCAAACCCTACTAAATATGGAAAATGTGGAATCTTTAGCATTTTCCATGGAAAATACACCTCCCCCCTAATTTCTATGTAACATTTCTAGTTGGCATTATCATAATTAAGAACAAAAGATATGGCATTGGTTTATACTGGGTCAAATTTCAAAGGAGTTAGCTACTTTGCTTCCAAAATCAACAAGAACGGTGGAAAATAGTATTTCCCGTGTAATTGCATTCTTTTCTGGGTAAACTAATCAACGTACCCTTGGAAAAATCAGAGCCACGCCATTATTTTTTTCTTCAACTATTTGAACTTTTTAGCATAACTAGCTCTTGTGCACGTGTGTTGCACGTGATTTTAGTGTTTGACAAAATTTATTAGTCTTAATAATAAATATGTAAAAAGAATTGGTTAATGAAGTAAAAAAATAAAAAGTTCTATCCAAAGCAAAAGCTTGATAAATATATAACAAAGAAACCAAAAACAATAATATCAAGTGTAGAAAGTAATTTAAATTGTAAGAAAATGGTATCATGAATTAGGTGTACTAAAATTATTGCACCAAATTTCTGCGGGTGGCCAAACATAAACCTGTATTGAAGTATATTATATAGTTTGTACATTTATTATTAGTTTAATTAATTGTATTTTTGGTTTAACCAATAGATAAGAAAATTAATTAAATTTAAAGTGTACGCAACCAGTAATAATAAAAAACACTACCAATAAAAACACTATTGTCGACCATTAACCAATAAAAAAAAACACTAACCAATAAAATAGAAAAAACAATCATTTACGCAGAGAGAGAACTATTGTTGACCATAAAAATAAAAATAAAAACACTAACCAATATCCACTGTTCTATTGAACTATTGTTTCATGAAATAGGATTTGTTTATAATAATAATAATAATAATAATAATAATAATAATAATAATAAAATGTACGAAGAGAGAGAACGAACTGTGTATATCTCGAGAAGCTGGTAATATGTCTTGTGTTTTTTGATATAGCTTATGTGTGTATATATAAGTTTGCGAAATTGTAGTTGAAATAAATTAGAATGTATTGTAAGAAATGTAATATCATTGGAAGAGTAGAGAAACTAAAATAAGTACAATTTAAACCAAATTAATATGATATCATTGTGAATTTGATTTTGAGTAGAAGATTTTAATTCTATTTTGAGTTGAATAAAAGGACTAAAAGACATAATTTTGTTTTAATTTTATTTTGTGTAGTACAACGTGATTTTCATTAGTAGAATAATTTGATACATAGTTTTCATTAGTAGAGTAATTTGATACTATAGATAATTTCATTTTGAGTAGAAGACATAAAATACATAATTTTTTTCATTAGTAGAGTAGTTTGATACTATTGTGAATTTCATTTTGAGTAAAAGACATAAAATACATAATTTTATTTTGAGTAGAAGACATAAAATACGTAATTTTTTGCATTAGTAGAGTAATTTGATACTACTATGAATTTTATTTTGAGTAAAAGACATAAAATACATAATTTTATTTTGAGTAGAAGATATAAAATACATAATTGTAGTTTGAGTAGTACAACGTGATTTTCATTGGTAGAATAATTTCATATGTGATTTTCATTTGTAGAATAATTTGATACTATTGTAAATTTCATTTGGAGTAAAAGACATAAAGTACATAATTTTATTTTTAGTACAACCTAATTTTCATTTTGAGTCGGAGATTTTAATTTTAGAATAAAATGGTATATTTGTCTATACAAAAAAAGGGAAAAACACTTAAGGTTATTCGTGCTTTTATATATAGTATAAATAAATAAATATAGATATAGATAGATGTGTCACTGCTATGCTCATGTATGATGCAAGTACTAAAAAAATAATTTTTGCATCTGTACTAAAAAAACAACATAATTTTGTAACTTAATGGATATGGATTATCTTTCTAAACTGGACCTTTACATATTCTTACTAGATTTTTGCACAAATGTGATGCGTGTGCAATGTAGATGTAAGTGATTTAAAGAAACAAAAGTTAAGAAAGTAGTAGGTGGCCCAATGGTTGAGGGCCCTATATAGCACTTACAAGTGCAAGGGTTTAACCCCCATTACTTAAACTAATATTAAAAAAAAATTGTGAAATTAAAGCACAAAGGGGCAAAAAGGGAAGATTAAATACTTGACACGGTTTCAAGGCCAACGTAATGGCTTAGGCTTTATATAATAGTAGATTTATTGACATTTTTATATTACAAGTCTAGAAAAAAAGAAACGAAAGAAAGGAGCAACTTATCTTGATTTTTTGGCAATTGACGGGTGATATACACAAGGAGGTGGAGAATCATATAACTGTATGCTGGACTAAATGCTATGTGGTTTTAGTTTAATATAATACTACTACCTCCATCCCAAATTAAGAGTCTTGTTTGATAAAGTATTTTCGGCATGATCAACTAGGGGTGTCCATCCGATCCGATCCGGTCATTTTAAACCATCCGCATCCGATCCGATCCGATGTCGGTTTTAAGTTTTGGCATCCAATCCAATCCAATACACTTTACAAATCCAATCCAATCCAATCCAATTAAATGTTGGATTGGATCGGTTTCGATCCGATCTGATTATAAGTTTAAAATAAGATATATTAAATTCTTGAAATGTTCAATTTTAATGTAAAACAAGACGAAAACTACTTGTAAATTAAATAAAATCCATTACAAATAAAGTTCAAGTGTTCAACCAAATAGCTTCAAGTTAAAACTGTAGGTCGGAAAATACCCTAGAGGGGGGGGTGAATAGGGTTTTAAAAACTTAATGCAGAATTAAAAATCTTTTCGAAAATGTTTAAGTAAAATAATGTACTAAACAAATTTATCAAGGAATGTAAACAAATAAACAATCAAGTATAAGAGCAAATAAATAAGTAATCTCAAACAATTTAAACAATCAATAATAAAGAGATTGAGTAAGAAAGATTGAACCAATTTGAAGTCGAAGATTTTTTGTCCACACGGTTCGGCTTGTTCCCCCTACTCCGCGCTCGGCTAGTTCCCCGAGAATTTCCACTATAACCGATCTCCTTCCGGGTGAAGATCAAACATCTACAAGTGTTGTCTCACACATTCTACAAGTATTGCTACACCACAATACTCTCACAAGATACCCTCTTGCTAACCTTGTGAAATTTACCTTTCACAATTTCTAAACAAGAATTTACCTTCTTGTTTTTCCTATGAGATTTACCTCTCACAATTGAATACAAAATTGTTTGGTGATTCACACCAATTTACAATAACTCTCTCAAGTGTGTAAAGAATACAATTTGAAGCTCACACTAGAGATATCAAAATTGATCAAAATATATAGCTCAAAAATGAAGCATATGATCAATAAAATGAATTGAATACTTGAATAACTTTGTATATATGTAAAATAAGTTTTTAGAATGATTCAAGTGTGTTAAAACATGTCTAAGACATCATATTTATAGCTTACAAAATCATATGGCCGTTGGGGATGATTAAGAGAGGTTTTGCCTCCAAGGTATACATTTTCAAACTTTCCAACAGCTAGTTTTGACAAAAAAAATTCAAAATTGTTTTGTTAATTTCTCCCAATTAGACCATTGGATCATGCTCAAATTTTATTGAAAATTTCCAGGAGATGTTGTCTAACTACTGTAAAAATTTCAAAATGATCGGAGTCCGGGAAGGCCTCCATTTTACCGTTAGATCAAAACTGGGCAAAAATTGAGCGAATTTTAAACGAAAAATAAAAATATTTTTCCAATTTAATAATTTAGTTCCAAATAAAATTCTAATGATTTTTGAACCTCAAATATATGTTTCTAAGATAACCATTTATTATAGCTTAAAATATGGTCATTTAAAATTAATATGAATTTATTTTGAAACCGGTTGTTGCAAGAATAATGTTTTGAAATGATTTTGATTCAAACTTGGTTTTGATCAATCTAACAATGATGCAAGTTTATGTTTGAGCTATATAATCAATCAATTAAGAAACTTTACATTAATCCTAAGCAAACACTCAATTACCGACTAGGTGAGTCTTCGAATGCTTCGATTTGTTTCTTCAAATTGATTCTTCACTTGAAGCTTTTCCCTTGAAGCTTTAGCATATGATCCTTGATCTTTTGTGCTTCATGAGATGCATTGCTAGCTTGTGAGTGATGAGAATGATTTTCTTTGACTTGTCCAACGCTTGTAGTTGAATGATCTTGATTTGGATAGATCGGTTTTAGTCGAATGCTTCATTGACTTGATCGGATATTGATTGAATGATCCTTATCAAACTTCCTTTGAGCAATCAGGCTATTCTTGATTTTCCAAATAAGAAATCTATAATCTTATATCAAGAACATGTTAAATTACACATGATTGATTTATTGTTATTATCAAAATAAGATTAAGACCTTCAAGGTCAACAAAAACGTCTATTGTCTAACCAAAAATAAATAATTAAACCAAGTGACGAACTATACATGATTAAGCTAAATATTAAATAACTAACTAAGATTAAATGATTTTAAAGTGACCCCCTGTATATATTAAATTATGCCACCAATGAGAGAGAGACATGTGGCAATTCTAATAATGGATTGGATTGGATTGGATCGGTTCCTAGAACGCATCAAACAGGATCCGATCCAATTTTTTTCGGTTTTCAAATTTTGCATCCGATCCAATCGAATCATCCATAAAATCCAGGAAAAATGGATTGGATTGGATTGGATTGGATCGGTTTCTCGGTTTGGATTGGATTCTGGACACCCCTATGATCAACGGTCAAGAACATAACTTATTTAATATCATGAGAATTGCTCCATCGATCATGTCCTAAAAAGGAAACTAAACTCTTAATATGGGACGTTCAGAAAGAAACAACATGCTCTTAATTTAGGACGGAGGCAGTGCTTGTTATCTAAGTGGGAAAAAGGTTTTATTTTTTATGATGTTTTTGTTGTACACTCAGGGAAAAGAAATGGATGCATCAAGGGGGATCATGTTAGGGACCATGGATCGGTTCAAGATGGTAAGTAAACTAGAGCTAGCTTTACTCTCTCATCATTCTTATCAATTTTTTATTTCGATATATCAGCCTATCTACTTGTCATTGATTATGAGTTATGTATTACTCTTTTAGGTATTTGAGAAGAAATCAACTCGGAGAATGTGTTCTTGCAAGATATTTTGTGGTTTCTTTCTTTCCCATATACTATTTGATCAGGTACAAATTCTGCTAAATAAGTTTTATTCTTGAGCATTGATTATATTAAAATTATTGGCTACTTAAAAGTGCAAAAGTGAATTAGGTGCTCTTAATTTTGGACAGATGGAATATTTGCTATTTTTTTACTGTAATACTATGCATGATATTTAGTGACAATGAGTACATTTGCCAATGAGTACTCACGATTGGAATGTAATTGTTTTACGTCAAATATCCTTCTAAAGGACTTGTCTATTGATGACCATAACAAATCATTGCATCATAAAGATTAAATTTTTTGTTGGTTCTAATTGAGCCATTTTTTACAGTGTACTAATGTATTTCATGTATGGTTGAAGTAGATACCAAGTGCGCTTGTTAAAATGCTGATTAAATGATAGATTTTGGAACATATACAAAACTACAATATGCTTGTCACATGTAATTGTTCCTTTGCTCTATTGTGCTAAGATACCGTTAAAACAAGCCTTAGCACAAGCCTATGATCAACCGAACAATTATGCGTACAATAATTAAAGAAACAAATACCATTGATATTCAAGCAATACAAAAAATAAGAGATTAAAGAAGAAAACAACTAACCAAGCACGCAAGCAATTAGGTGGTGTCGGCAAAACCGCCACTAATCCACCGGGTGATAGCTAATATTGATAAGACCAATTCTGAGTACAACGCACAAAACAAACCCTAGCCGCCAATTAGAGCTCTCAATATTATCTCTCAAAATTAATCTAGCTAGTAAATAATAATAATATAACTTATAAATAAAACCTATGACAAATGGTCTATTTATAGAATATAAATCCTATGGGTCTAGGATCGCACAAAGCCAAAACCTACTAGAAATTGAATAATACAAATCCAACTAGGATTTGGACAATACAAAGCCAATTAAGAATTGGACAATATAAAACCTAATAGGAATAGGATTCTTATACAGAGCCAAATCTTCAATTCTCTACCTTGGTGATGTTCCACAAGACCCCAATGCATTACACCATGATCAATTCATCGAATAAGATCCTATCACCCATGCCAGTCCCTTAGGACCACCGCCCCCCGAGGGGCATTAGCACCGAAGGACATTGACCAACGTCGTGCAATGCTTAAACTTCGCTAACGGGATAACCTTTGTCAACATATCTGCCAGATTATCTTTGGTGCCTATCTTAACCAGATTTACAACACCGTTTTCATTAATTTTTCGGATGAAGTGATATCGGACATCAATATGCTTGGTTCTTCCATGATGAACTTGATTCTTCGCCAAGTGAATTGCACTCTGATTGTCACAGTGTACCACCAGTTTTTCTGGCTTCAAACCAAGATCACTAACTAAACCATGGAGCTATACGGCCTCTTTGATCGCCTCCGTTACAACAATATATTTCGCCTCCGTGGTAGACAACGATATCACACTTTGAATCATCGATCTCCAACTCAACGGACCACTACCCAATGCAAACACATAACCCGTAGTATATCTCCGCTCGTCTAGGTCGCTGGCGTAATCCGAATCCACAAAAACCTCAATAGTTGACATTCCAAAATTTTCAAATACCAACCCTTTGTCCATCGTGCCCTGTAGATATCGTAGAACCCACTTAACGGCTTGCCAATGTGGTTTTCCAGGGTTCACCATATACCTATTAACAATGCTCACGGTTTGAGCAATATCCGGTCGAGTTCATACCATGGCATGCATCAAACTCCCAACCGCACTTGCATAAAGAACTTAAGCCATGTACTCCATTTCTTCCTCGGAGCTAGGAGCCATCGTTGCTGATAGTTTGAACTACGGTGCTAACGGGACACTCACCGGCTTTGAGTTTTTTATCCCGAATCGAGCAACCACTTTCTCAAGGTATTGCCTTTGTGTAAAACACAATCTTCCCCTCTTCCTATCTCGCACGATCTCCATCCCCAAAAAATTTTGCGCTCCACCCAAATCTTTCATCTCAAACTCTTTGCTTAACTAAGCTTTCAATACATGGATCTCCATCAAGCTCTAAGAAGCAATGAGCATATCGTCAACGTCAACATATATGAGTAAATAGATAAAATAGCCAGATTCGAGCCTTTTGCAATAAACATAATGATCAAATTCCCTCCGAGTAAACTTTTGCGCGATCATGAACGTGTCAAACCTCTTGTACCATTGATACGGGGACTGCTTCAATCCGTACAATGACTTTTGAAATTTGCACACACTATTTTTCTTACCAACAACTTTAAATCCTTCCGGCTAAGAAATATAAATCTCTTCCTCTAGGTCCCCATGCAAGAACGCAGTTTTGACATCGAGTTGTTCAAGTTCAAGATCAAATTGCGCCACCATAGCAAAAAATGCTCGGATCGAGGTGTGCTTCACAATTGGAGAGAACACTTTATTATAATCCACCCCTTTCTTTTACACATAACCCTTGGCTACCAACCTTGCCTTGAAACGAACACTAGACCCTAAAGCCCCGTTTTTCCCTTTCACCTGATATGTTTCTTCCCCTTTGGCAAATCGCATAGTTCCCAAGTTCAGTTTTTTTGGAGAGACTCCATCTCATCCTCCATAGCCGCTTTCCACTTCGCATTTTCGCTAAAATCCATAGCCTCCCGATATGAAGTCGGCTCATCCTAGTAAGCTACTAATGTGTACGCCACCATATCTTCATACCTATATCGAACCGGTGCACGTCGAGCCCTAGGCTCCCTTCCATTAGCCAAAGACGGTATTGTTTGTTGTTGACCCGATTCCACTGCCGAAATCTCTAAATCCTCATCGAAAGTAGTCTTTTTCTTGTTGGACTCCTCCACCGAATCCGTAACCTGAGTATTAACTGGAGTAGTCACTTTCGTTTCTACCACTATCTCGCTCGCCTTGTTCTCCTTTTCAACCGGAATTGGAGAACCACCGTTTGTCGACTAGGTCATCTTGAGCATAGACATCTCGTCAAACGACACATCCCTACTAATCATAATCTTCTTGCATTAAAGACACCACAATTTGTAGCTTTTAACCCCATCACAAGAGCTTAAGAATATTGCCATACGAGCATTAGGGTTAATTTTCTCATCAGGAACATGATAACAAGCCAGACAGCCAAAAACGTGGATGTTGTTGTAACTAGCATGCGATCCGGTCCACACCTCCATAGGTGTTTTGTATTCCACTCCCGAGCATGGCAAACGATTAACAAAGAATGTAGCGTATGACAGGGTTTCGGCCCAAAACCACTTATCTAAATTGGCATTGGAAAGCATACACCACACCTTTTCAAAGAGTGTACGATTTATCCTCTCTGTTATCCCATTCTGTTGAGGTGTATCCTTAACTGTGAAGTGACGAACGATACCTTCCCGTTGGCAAAAATCCTTAAAATGATCACAAGTGTACTTGCCGTCGTTATCTAACCTAAGCACTATAAATTTTCTACCAATCTGGTTCTCAACCATCGCCTTCCACTTTAAGAATACATCAAAAACCTGGTCCTTATGCTTCATGAAATATACCCAAGCTCTCCTTAAGTAATCATCAACAGAAGTCACAAAGTAATTATTTTCATCCAATGATTGAGTATTTGTTGGCCCCCAGACATCCGTGTGCACATAATCAAGTGCTCCTTTCGTGCAATATACCGCCGTCCCAAACTTTACCCTAGTCTGTTTCCCAAGCACACAATGCTCACAAAACTCCAATTTACAGCTTTTCGCACCTTCAAGTAGCCCTTGCTTACTCAATGTCGTCATAGCCTTCTCCCCAGCATGACCCAATCGCATATGCCATAATCTCGTAATGTCAGTCTCTTCAGTCGTAATCGAAGAAAATCCTGTCACTGTGTAGAAAGTACTCAACATATCATTAAAGTATTCAAGGATTAGAATCTCAAATTTATGGTGTTTCCATGAATATTCAAAGACTAATCATGCTTGGCAATGAAAAGTATCTCATTCATAGAAGGAATGGACATAGGCTAGTAAGAAATACACAAGTGTATCATCTCCTCATTAATGCTTGAGATCTATGTATACAAGGCATACAAAGTCAACTTATCATATGAAAATTATCTTACTAGCTTATGAATATAATGGTTGATTAAATGGAGAAGATGAATGATTCAACAAGTATCTAACAATATTAACAATGGAATGAGAATTGAACTTACATAATTAATGCATTACAAATTCATCTTTTAGCCTTAGCAAAGAAATTTACTCCATAATAAATGTAAAGACAAGAATTATAAAAGTGAACTCCATTTCTCTATCTAAAAACTATTACAAGCTCTCAATAAATTAAGAGATGAGAAGTAATAAGATGTCCCCTCCAATACAACAATGAAGACTATAAAAAGAAGTATTGTGTTGTCTACCTTCCGTCTCTCCATTAAGAACCCAAAAGAAGCAATTGCTTTTGTCCCGTGGATAAATCCACTATTGTATTAATTACAATATTTCTTGAAATGCCTTTTGTCCCATGGATAAATCCACTATTCTATTAAATACATTATTTCTTGAGATGCCTTTCCAAGCAATGTTAACTACAAAAATGCTACAAGTGAGCGTATGAATGACAATGTGTTGGTTGATAAACGCTTAATATTGTCATTCATACGCTCATTTTCGGAGTTGTTTGACGCGTTTATTTCTCTAAAACTACTCGGTTTGCCAACTTATTTCGCGATTAGTCTCGTAGCACTTTTGTATTTAACAATGCTTGGAAAGGCATTTTGTGTTTATTTTGGTGTCTTTAGATTTCAAGAAATATTGTATTTAATACAATATTGGAATTTTCCATGGACAAAAAGAATTCAAGATAGTGGAATTTTCCATGGACAAAAAGAATTCAAGATAGTGGAATTTTCCATGGACAAAAAGAATTCAAGAAAGTCTCCATGTCCATGTGATTAAAGAGCATCCAAGAAAGAAAGTGGAATTCTCCATGTGACCAAAGAGCATCCAAGAAAATGGAATTCTCCACCAAAAATAAACAATAAAAATAAAAAATAAAAAAATAAAAATAAAAAGCATTGTTTATTATTTTAGCATCCAACACAACTCTCCTATTTATAGTCTTCATTGTTGTGTTGGAGAGAACACTTTTTATTTTCTCAATTTCTTAATTTATAGAGAGCTTGTAATAGTTTTTTTTTAGAGAGAGAAATGGAGTTCACTTTGATAATTCTTGTCTCTACATTTATTATGGAGTAATTTCTTTGCTAAGGCTAAAAGATGAAATTTGCAATGCATTAATTATGTAAGTTCAATTCTCATTCCATTGTTAGTATTGTTAAATACTTTTTGAATCCTTCATCTTCTCCATTTTTTCAACCATTCATAAGCTAGTAAGATAATTTTCATATGATGATTTGACTTTGTATGCCTTGTATACATAGATCTCAAGCATTAATGAGGAGATGATACACTTGTGTATTTCTTACTAGCCTATGATCATTCTTTCTTTGAATGAAATACTTTTCATTTCCAAGCATGATTAGTCTTTGATATTCATGGAAACACCATAAATTTGAGATTTTAATCTTTAAATACTTTAATGATATGTTGAGTGCTTTCTACACTTTATGTGATTTTTAGACTCATCATTTTCTTAGTTAAAGTATTGCCAAAGAGGATCTTTTAAATTTATGTCATAAACAACTTCATTAATCATTTTAAGGATTCAATTTGTATTTATCAAATAAGTCTATATAGGACGGTTTGACTTTCACCTAGACCTCCCAATCTTAGACAAATGAAATGTTATGATTTATCGAGCTAAACTCCTTGTAGTTGGCCATTTTCATAATCAAGTCATTTGCCTAAGGAAAACTAACAATGAGTTCTTAAATGCCTAGTTTAAATTTATGCCTTTTATTTTTGTGTATTTTAAGTTTGAATCTTGGTTGATATTATGTGGAAATGGGTTGCACTTGCTTAACACCCTTTGTCACAAGATAAAAATGAGAGATACACTTGTGTTGATATTTGCTTACATCCTTTCTTTATATGGCATTTATATGGGAATGGGTTGCTTTTGCTCCATACCCTTTTGCTTAGAAATGGGTAAAATATTCAACACTTAGGAATTGCATTGAGAACTTTGAATGAGATTGATTTTACTTAACTTTGCAAAACAAATGAATTCTATAATGCCTTAGCCTTTTCTCATCTATTGTTACATCATTTTAATTTTTATTGCAAGATTTTAAAATCAACAATTAAAATCAACTAATTAAATTCCCTTACCCAAAACCTTGGACTCGTAATCACCACATCGTCTTTCCGACTATCCTTGTGGTTCGACACTTGGACTTACCAAGTATTATAACTTGACAACCTGCACTTAGGTACCTAAGCACGGAAGTATTTTCGGCGCGTCAAGTTTTTGGGGCCGTTGCCGAGGATACGGCGAAAGACAGATTACTGGTTTTGAAAAAAAAAATCACTTTGTAAGTATTCTCTCCCTTTGTAAATTACTTTTCCTACTTATTATTATTTTTTTTTTAGGTGGAAAATTTTATTCGAGATCACCCTTCCGGGCTTATGCCTGAAAATTTGTACATTGATCTTTGCATAAGTCCACCAAGAGGCCAACCACTACCAAGGCATCCTAGTCCTTCACCTACTCCCTCCGAAATGGCTGACGAGGATAATGAGTCAAATACCGGAGAAAACAATAATCACCATCCTCCTGTTCGAACAATGAGGGATTATCTTCAACCACCTCGGACGACGTCTAATTCTTGCATCATTCTCCCCACCGGACAAGCAGGAACATTCTCCTTCAAGCCAGGTATGCTTCAACATATCCCCTCTTTTCATGGTATGAAATCTGAAAATCCGTACTTACATTTAAAAGATTTCGAGGAAGTTTGCTCCACGTTTCGTGAGGCAAACACCAATGAGGAAGTAATGCGTTTAAAACTTTTTCCTTTCTCCTTAAAAGATAAAGGAAAATTATGGTTGAATGCTCTAAGACCGCAATCTATTCGGTCTTGGCAAGTACTTTAATTGGAGTTTTTAAAAAAATTCTTTCCCGTCCATTGGACCAACGCTTTGAGAAGGGCGATATCCAATTTTTCGCCAAAAGAAAATGAAAGTTTTTACAAGTGTTGGGAAAGATACAAAGAACTTTTAAACGCATGTCCTCACCATGGCCACGAAACATGGAGCCTTGTAAGCTATTTTTACAAATCTCTTACTCCCGAAATGCGTACATTTGTAGAGACCATGTGTAATGGTCAATTTTTGAGTAAAAGTCCCGAGGAGGCCTTGTTGTATTTTGATGAATTGGCGGAAGGTGCCCAAAATTGGAACACCTATACCGAGGAACCTAAGGCCAAACCTCTGGGAAAGGGTGGGTTGTACCAAATATCCAATGATAATGACATGGGAGTAAGGTTGTTCCAATTGTCTAAGAAGGTAGAGGCCTTAGAGACAAACAAGCTTAGAGATGTCAATGTAGTGTCATCAAGTCAATTGTGTGTCATTTGTGAGAAGGTGGGGCATTCTACGGAGGAATGTCACACAATCCCGGCCTTCAAAGAGGTCCTTCAAAGCCCCTCACAAATCAATGCTATGAACTCATACTCTAGGCCAAATAATGACCCATTTTCTCAAAGGTACAATGAAGGGTGGAGGAACCATCCTAATTTTAGTTGGGGGGGAAATCAAAATGCTCATCAAAATTCGAATGCAAACTCGAACTCCTACCAACCAAGACCACCTCCACCCCAAAACAACTCTTTTGGTCAAGCGAACCCAAACCCAAATTCAAATTTGGAGACTCTTTTGCGGTAGTTTGTAGACAAAACCAATAGAGATGTTAGTGATTTGAAAACTCAAATGTCCAAACTCACCACCGCTTTAGCAACCCAAGAAAAAGGAAAGTTTCCGGCCCAACCAATAGCTAATCCTAGAGGGCAAGCCATGATAGTTGAGGGGGAGTCGAGTGGGAATGTAGAGGAGTTGAAATCCATCACCATCCTTAGGAGTGGGAAAGAGATTGACAAAACTATAGTTCCTAAGGCCAAAAAGCCGGTGGACATAGGTGAGTCAAACCAAGTTGAGAAGGTCACCATTGAAGAGAGAATGAGGGAAGAAGAGAGAGTTGGAAAAGAGGATTTGGAAAAAATCAAGAGTAGTGTCAAAATCCCTTTTCCGGAAAGGTTATCTCAACCTTTGAAGGAGACCCGAAATGCCGAAGTTCTTGATGTGTTCAAACAAGTGAAGATTAACATTCCATTGCTTGATGCGGTGAAACAAATTCCTTCTTATGCAAAATTTTTACAAGATTTGTGCACCACTAAGAGGCGATTGAATGTTAACAAGAAGGCATTTATGGCGGAACAAGTGAGTTCAATAATGCAAGGCACTCGCATCCCAAAATTTAAAGATCCCGGTTGTCCCACCATTTCTTGTTTGATTGGAAACTTTAGAATCAAAAATGCATTGCTTGATCTGGGGGCGAGTGTTAATGTTTTGCCATTTTCGGTCTACCAACAATTGGGTTTAGGAGAGTTGAAACCCACGAAAGTCACGATCCAATTGGCGGATCGATCGGTCAAGATTCTAAGGGGAATTGTTGAGGATGTGCTAATTCAAATTGATAAATTCTATTTTCCTGTGGATTTCATAGTTCTTGACATGCAACCGGTATCAAATCCCGGAAATGAGATTCCCGTAATTTTGTGAAGACCCTTTCTTGCAACATCAAATGCTATCATCAATTGTAAGAATGGGATTGTAAAATTGGCCTTTGGAAATATGACTCTTGAGCTTAACGTGTTTTCAACAAGTAACAAACATGATGATTTTGATGATGAAATTGAACATGTAAACATGATAGAGTCACTAGTACAAGACCATTTTTCTTTCACTTATGAATCGGAATCATTGGAAGATTTGTTAACCACTCCCAATGATCCCGAGGAATGTGTGCATGTGTTTTCTTTGGATGATAGGAACAAGGAAGAACTCTTGAAGAATGAAGAAGATGCAAAAGTGGAACCACCAAATCTTGAAGAAAAGATGGAGCTCAAGCCTCTTCCTAGCAATTTGAAGTACGCTTTCCTATGTGCTTTTGAAACTTACCCCGTGGTAATTTCTTCCGAACTCCCAAATGATCAAGAAGAACGGTTGGTAAGTATGCTAAGTAAGTATCGAAAAGCTTTTGGGTGGAAATTGGCCGACCTCCAAGGAATTAGTCCATTGATTTGCACACACAAAATTCACTTGGAGGAAGGTGCAAAGTCATCAAGACAATTTCAACGCCGGTTAAATCCTCACATGCAAGAAGTAGTAAGAACCGAGGTGTTGAAATTGCTTGATGCCAAGATCATCTATCCAATTTCGGATAGCAAATGGGTAAGTCCGACCCAAGTTGTACCTAAAAAATCCGGGCTTACGGTAGTAAAGAATGAAAATAATGAGTTGATACCCCAAAGAGTCACCACCGGGTGGCGAATGTGCATAGACTACCGTAAGTTAAATGAAGTCACTAGAAAAGACCATTTTCCTCTTCCATTTTTAGATCAAACACTTGAAAGAGTGGCAGGTCACGAGTTCTATTCTTTTTTAGACGGATTTTCTGGGTATAACCAAATCGAAATTGATCTTGAGGACCAAGAAAAAACAACCTTCACATGTCCGTTTGGTACTTTCGCTTATCGAAAAATGCCTTTTGGTTTGTGCAATGCACCGGCCACTTTTCAAAGATGTATGTTGAGCATTTTTAGCGATATGGTAGAGAAAACTCTAGAGGTTTTTATGGACGATTTTACCGTTTATGGTAAGTCGTTCGATAATTGTTTGCTCAATGTTGAACATGTGTTAGCAAGGTGTATCGAGAAGCAACTCATCCTCAATTGGGAGAAATGCCACTTCATGGTGACAAAGGGCATTGTATTGGGCCATGTTATATCGGGAAAAGGCATTGAAGTAGACAAGGCGAAGATCGAGCTTATCTCAAAGCTCCCCACCCCCAAGTCAATTAAGGATGTTCGCTCATTCTTGGGGCATGCCGGATTCTACCGAAGGTTCATTCAAAATTTTAGCACCATTGCTAAACCCATGTGCAAGTTTCTCTTGAAAGATGCCCCATTTGAATGGACCAAAGAATGTGAAGAAGCCTTTGTAAAACTCAAGCACATGCTCACTACTGCACCCATCATGCAAACCCCCGATTGGAGTTTGCCATTCGAACTCATGTGCGATGCAAGCGATTACGCCGTAGGGGCGGTCCTCGGCCAAAAAAAGGACAAAAAGCCCGGGGTCATTTACTATGCGAGCCGAACTCTCAATGAGGCTCAAATGAACTACACCACCACCGAGAAAGAACTCTTGGCTATTGTCTTTGCCCTCGACAAATTTCGGTCTTACCTCATTGGGTCACCTATTGTCATTTTCACCGATCATGCGGCCCTCAAGTATCTTTTCACAAAGAAAGATGCAAAGCCAAGGCTTCTAAGATGGATTCTTCTCCTACAAGAATTCAATCTTTTCATAAAGGATAAGAAGGGTGTCGAAAATGTGGTGGCGGACCATTTATCTCGCCTTTCATTCACGGACCACATTGAAGAGAGTGCTATTAAAGACTCTTTTCCGGATGAGCAACTATTCACAATCTCTTCCTCACCATGGTATGCCGATATCATGAACTATCTTGTCACCGGAAAGATGCCAAGCCATTGGAATGCCCAAGACCGAAGAAAATTCTTGTCCGAGGTCAACCGCTTTTATTGGGATGATCCGTACTTGTTCAAGTATGGGGCGGATCAAATCATTCGACGATGCATTCCCAATAATGAGTTCGAAAGGGTTTTAAGCTCTTGCCACAATGAAGCCTGCGGTGGGCATTTCTCGGCCAAGAAGACGGCCGCCAAGATTCTACAATGTGGCTTTTATTGGCCAACAATGTTCAAAGACGCCTACGCCTTTTGCAAAGCTTGCCCGAGATGCCAAATGTTAGGAGGAATCACAAGAAAAAGCATGATGCCTCTCAACCTGATCCTCGTAGTTGAAATTTTTGATTGTTGGGGCATTGATTTCATGGGACCTTTCCCATCCTCTTTTGGTAATCTCTATATTCTTCTTGCGGTTGATTATGTTTCCAAGTGGGTAGAGGCCCAAGCTTGCAAGAAAAATGATCACAAAGTGGTGATCCGATTTTTAAAAGAAAATATTCTTGCAAGGTTTGGCACTCCCAAAGCGATTATAAGCGATGGTGGTACTCATTTTTGCAATAAATCTTTTGAATCTTTAATGCAAAAATATGGGGTAAATAACAAAGTATCACTCGCTTATCATCCGCAAACCAATGGCCAAGCCGAACTTGCCAATAGGGAGATAAAGCAAATTCTTGAAAAGACGGTAAATCCAAATCGCAAGGATTGGTCATTGCGTCTTAACGATGCACTTTGGGCTTACCGTACGGCTTTTAAAATAATTTTAGGAATGTCTCCCTATCAGATAGTATATGGCAAGCCTTGCCATCTTCCCGTTGAGTTGGAAAATAAATCATTTTGGGCAATTAAAATGATGAATTTTGATATTGAAAATGTCGGAAGCAACCGAAAGTTACAACTTGAGGAGTTGGAGGAATTAAGGAGGGATGCATACCAAAATGCTAAGATAAGCAAAGAACGTGCAAAATTTTTTCATGATAAATCTATTTTAAGAAAAGAATTTAAACTCGGGCACAAAGTTCTAGTTTATGACACGCGTTTGCATCTCTTCCCGGGAAAGCTAAAATCACGTTGGACCGGCCCATACATTGTTCGACATGTATTCCCTTTTGGGGCCGTGAATGTTGAGGATCCCAAAACTGGCTTTGTGTTCAAAGTGAACGGACAACGCCTTAAGCCATTTTTGGAATTCCCACCTCAAGAGGAGTCCACCACTCTTGAAGATCCGACCTATACCTAACAAGTATAGGTGATGTTGTATATACTTTAAAAAAAAAAAAAAATTAATTTTTTTTTTTTTTTGCTTTATTTTCTTTCCTTCCTTTTTGGGTTTGGTTTGATGAACATGATATGAGGATTGAAATTTGGTTGTAATGCATGCATGTTATGTTTTATCTAATTCTAACCCGTTTATTTTTATTAGTGTGTACATATAGTAATTTTGCTTTGAAAAATAGCTCTCTTTTCTTCATGAAAATCGAAAAGCCAAATGGGAGAATGCCAATTTCTCGTTCTCTTCACATTGAGGAAAATGCGTTCTTCAAGTTGGGGGGTAATGTACTTAAACTTTAATGGCTTTTCAATTTATGATTTTTTCATGCGTGTAGAGCTTTAAAAAAAAAAAAAAAAAAAATTGAAAGTTTGAAATATGATGATCATATTTTTTTTAGAATTGTCTTTGAATTGATGGTTTTTGACATGAAATTCTTAATTCGGATAGGTAGTTGAGTGATAATCTCCATGGCATTGCTTCATTTAGATTCTTGAGCCTTGTAGTTTCCTATGAATATGCATAATGTTGTGGTTTGATTTAGTCTTTGGTATCACATAGAGTGATTTTCATCTTGTGTAGAGAGAAATAATGTTCAAATACAATAAAAGCTCTTTCGAAAAGATCCTCCTTAGAGGGGACATATGCATGGCACTTAAAAAAATTTTAAAAACTTTGGATGACTTTTAAACTTAATATTGACTTTAAGCTTCACTTGACTAAATTCATAAGTTATTTTGTCTAATATTAAGGATAGGCAAAGGTTACCATATGAAAAATGGGTGAATAGCTTCCTTTGTGCATTAAAAAAAAAAGAAAAAAAAAAGAAGTTATGAATGCAAAATTACAAAGTGAGACCGCTGCCCTCCATAGAGATGCAAACCACCTTGAGCTAATTTAGCAAAAAGTCCAAGTAAAAGATAAAAAAAAAAAAAGTGCTTAAAATTGACAAAGTTCTTGAGCTTTTGTTTTTGAAAGATTTCTCTCTTCCACTATTGATGAATAGAACTATTTGTGATTAAGAATGATTGTGTCAAAGATCCATATACATAGTGTGTTCAAATGGGAATGTGGAACTAGTTTCTAAAGGAGATTGTAAGCAATGGAGATCGTTATTCAAATGCCAACATTCCAGAAATTGTAATAGTAATGCCAAACACTTAAATCAATTCGTGAAAATGCTTCAATTCTACTACTTAGATTTCAAACTTCGGATGTTTGTGGGTATCATCACTGTAAACCCTCACGAGACAAACCTCGTCTTCTAAGAGAACTTGGGAGTTTTTAAAATGGCTTAGTGCATTTTATCAATGCATTTTCGGATATTATATATAGCTATTTTTATTTTGCTTGCTAAGGGACTAGCAAGAGATAAGTCGGGGAGAGTTGATAAACGCTTAATATTGTCATTCATACGCTCATTTTCAGAGTTGTTTGACGCGTTTATTTCTCTAAAACTACTCGGTTTGTCAACTTATTTCGCGATTAGTCTCGTAGCACTTTTGTATTTAACAATACTTGGAAAGGCATTTTGTGTTTATTTTGGTGTCTTTAGATTTCAAGAAATATTGTATTTAATACAATATTAGAATTTTCCATGGACAAAAAGAATTCAAGATAGTGGAATTTTCCATGGACAAAAAGAATTCAAGAAAGTCTCCATGTCCATGTGATTAAAGAGCATTCAAGAAAGAAAGTGGAATTCTCCATGTGACCAAAGAGCATCCAAAAAAGTGGAATTCTCCACCAAAAATAAACAATAAAAATAAAAAATAAAAAAATAAAAATAAAAAGCATTGTTTATTATTTTAGCATCCAACACAACTCTCATATTTATAGTCTTCATTGTTGTGTTGGAGAGAACACTTTTTATTTTCTCAATTTCTTAATTTATAGAGAGCTTGTAATAGTTTTTTTTTAGAGAGAGAAATGGAGTTCACTTTGATAATTCTTGTCTCTACATTTATTATGGAGTAATTTCTTTGCTAAGGCTAAAAGATGAAATTTGCAATGCATTAATTATGTAAGTTCAATTCTCATTCCATTGTTAGTATTGTTAAATACTTTTTGAATCCTTCATCTTCTCCATTTTTTCAACCATTCATAAGCTAGTAAGATAATTTTCATATGATGATTTGACTTTGTATGCCTTGTATACATAGATCTCAAGCATTAATGAGGAGATGATACACTTGTGTATTTCTTACTAGCCTATGACCATTCTTTCTTTGAATGAGATACTTTTCATTGCCAAGCATGATTAGTCTTTGATATTCATGGAAACACCATAAATTTGAGATTTTAATCTTTAAATACTTTAATGATATGTTGAGTGCTTTCTACACTTTATGTGATTTTTAGACTCATCATTTTCTTAGTTAAAGTATTGCCAAAGAGGATCTTTTAAATTTATGTCATAAACAACTTCATTAATCATTTTAAGGATTCAATTTGTATTTATCAAATAAGTCTATATAGGACGGTTTGACCTCCACCTAGACCTCCCAATCTTAGACAAATGAAATGTTATGATTTATCGAGCTAAACTCCTTGTAGTTGGCCATTTTCATAATCAAGTCATTTGCCTAAGGAAAACTAACAATGAGTTCTTAAATGCCTAGTTTAAATTTATGCCTTTTATTTTTGTGTATTTTAAGTTTGAATCTTGGTTGATATTATGTGGGAATGGGTTGCACTTGCTTCACACCCTTTGTCACAAGATAAAAATGAGAGATACACTTGTGTTGATATTTGCTTACATCCTTTCTTTATATGGCATTTATATGGGAATGGGTTGCTTTTGCTCCACACCCTTTTGCTTAGAAATGGGTAAAATATTCAACACTTAGGAATTGCATTGAGAACTTTGAATGAGATTGATTTTACTTAACTTTGCAAAACAAATGAATTCTATAATGCCTTAGCCTTTTCTCATCTATTGTTACATCATTTTAATTTTTATTGCAAGATTTTAAAATCAACAACTAAAATCAACCAATTAAATTCCCTTACCCAAAACCTTGGACTCGTAATCACCACATCGTCTTTCCGACTATCCTTGTGGTTCGACACTTGGACTTACCAAGTATTATAACTTGACAACCTGCACTTGGGTACCTAAGCACGGAAGTATTTTCGGCGCGTCATTGGTTATGATTACTATGAGCTCAAATGTGCAAATGTAGAGAGCATGGTGAAAGATGAATTGATCCCCATTTTCTTAACTGATCCCACTGCTCCCCAATCTCTCTTAAGGCTCCTGCTCCATGACTGCAAGTTCAGGTTAGTTCATTAATTCCTCTTTTACTTTTCTTTTTTCTCTCATCAATCCACCACCAATAATTTTCTTCTTAATTAATTTATACTAGCTTCTTAATTCCTCTCATATAATTACTCAGCATATATATTTTAATTTTTAGTATCATTTTTAATTGTATGAACTAATTTCATTTTAATGATACTTGATTTTAGAGTACATACGTGCGTGTATATATATATAGGAATATGATCATATCATTTTTCGAGGCATCATCAAGCTGAAGAAGTACCACTTTTTATTCTTTTTTTCACGTGGAGCAACGGTTGGAAGGATAAGATCCCAACCATGATGTAGCATGGACTTGGGCCCTCCGTTTCAAGGTATTTAAAATATATCTGCCTGTTTTTTACATGCCCAATTGCACCTTCATTCCTTGCTGATCATGCTTCCCTAGGTAGCCATGACAAGTACACGACATATTCTTAAGTGGACATAAACTTCACTAATTACTAATCTCAGTGTAATAGAAACAATGAGTCATACTTTCCATTCACGCTGAAATGTTGTCTCTCTTCTTGTGTTATATATATACAGTGGAAATTTAAATTCAAATTCAAAACTTTCATTTCAACCTTTGAATTGTCAACTTCTGCAACAATGCAGTGAGCTATCAAATCGTAGCAAATATTGCAATTGTATCTTAAACTTAATTACGTCATACAAACTAAAATAAATGTACATAAAATTTACAATGCGACACCTAGCAAATTGAATATTTGCTTTCTATATTAGTTATTAACTAGGGGTAACCAGTGCACTTTGGTAAAATTGTGATAATTTTTGGTTAAATTGTGAAAATTTTCTTATGATTTGAGTGTGGAACTTAAATTGACTGTCAAGAATACCAAAAAAAATGAATGGTAGAGAAGTTATCTAATTAAAGTGGGAAATTTAAGTAGTGGACTAAAAATCCATTATATTTATATTAAAAAAGTAACATTATAATATATATATATATATATATTAATTATCACAATTAAAATTAATCAATTTCAATTTTTTTAATAAATGAGTAAATCATAAATGCTAATATCACATTTAGCCTGTACTAATGTTTCCTTAAAAAGATGTAATTTTAAAAAGCAAATATATTAATTACCACTATTATAATAAATTAAAAATTAAATAAAAAGAATATGTTTTTGAGTGAAAATTGGTTTGGGTGGAGAAATCCGTTTTAGAGGGAAAAATTCGCGCTCATGTTCAAATTTTCATTGCAGTGGAGGGAAAGCTGGTCAACTGAGATTGGTAGAAAAAAATGTTTGGCACCAATTTGGAACGGTTGTTTGAAACCGTTCCTAATCTGGAAGGGCGGTAGGGCGTTCCAAATTCGTACAAAGTTGTACTTAAATATGGAACGGTTATAAGTCATCCCAGACTGTGGTGCTTGTTTGCGAGTTTTGGTGTAGTGATCAATGATCGGCATAAAGAAAAATCGTTGTATAGAAAAATTGAAGCAATGGGGATGGAAATTGTTGAAGTAGAGAAATCGGAGTGAAAAGATCATGAATAACATTTCCTTTAGAAGGTCTATGTGCATGTGTTTGGCAATCCACTAAATTGAAGTACAATTTTGTTGCCTGAGGTTTTATTCCATTTCAAACTTTTTCAATATGGTAAACAAGATAGAGCACATAAAATTTGAAACTTACTATTTTTAGATCTTGGCATTCCTTTTGGTTTGTATCATATGTTGTAAATAAATAACGGAGCACGGTAATTTGTAAAGAAAAATAGTGCACAAATCAAAAAAACTAATTGGTTAGAAATATTCATTTGGCAAGATATATCAAACTTATACATTATCCATCTATTATGCTCAATCTTGAATTATTAATGTTGCATATGTATAAATTATTTAGTGTGTATATTTTAGTGGTTAATTGAATTATTAGCAGGTCACTAAATGTTATTCGTATACGACCCGAATCAAACAATTTATCTTAAACAGTTTAAAATAAATTAGGTCGTGTCATTCATTAATTAAACGGGTAGTGTATGAATTCGGATTTTTTCACCCATTTATTAAACCGGTTGTGCATGGGAAGAAGTACTTTTCACCAGATACGAAACTCGCCAGTATATGATCCAAGGAGGAAAAAAGAGAATAAATTGAGTTAGTTTGGTAAGATGGAAAATTAGTTGAGCTATGGAAATGATATTCTCTTGATTTTTAAATTTTTTCATGAATAAATTTTCTTTGTTTGGTGATAAATAAAAACAATTCACAAAAAATATAAAATATGTCAAATCATAAAATGAGCAACATCGCTTATCTTATTTTATATTATTCTACACAAACTAGCTAAATTTATTTTTCTTCTCTATTTTTGTAATCAAACATAATCTTAAATTAACTCTTAATTTCTTTTCTATATTTTTTTTCTCAAAGATTGTTTTCTGTCCGGCAATGGCTTATTACTTCTAGAATTATGCCATTATTTTCAAATGGACTGAAAACAATTGAAGGAAGATACACGTTGGTCACTACAATAGGTTTATTAACCAGCATCATGTCTTGTAAAGATTTTGTTTATTTTTTGCAGTTGTATATACCGTCCAGATTAGTTGATTCATTTCTAGTGCCATGTAAATGCCTGGTAGATCTGAAATTGGTCCCCTCGATATAATGTCCTGTGAAATCTAGGTAAACTTTGGATCTAATGTTTCTTAATTGATTTTACCTTTCCTTTCTAACCTATGTTAGAAAGTTTTAATTTAATGGAGGGAAAATGGGAGGAAGTTTCTCAATTATCTTGCTTGAAAATTTTTTACGGAAAGATTACGAGATAAAATCTCCCCAAATCGTAGAGAAGAGGTTTTTTAAATAAAAAATTAATTGCCCTCAAAATACATATGAAATTCCCTTATAGCTAGGAGGAAAGACTCGCCTTTATTATGAATATAATCATAAACAAACTTAATTCAGTCAGATTTATACATATGTACGGCTATCGAGGATCTCATAGCTAGGAAATCGCTTTTAGCAAAGCCTTTATCCTACGAGTTTTAAGCATAGAATTTTATGGGTTTTGCAAATTTGGTGGTCTAATGCTTATGATGTAATTTTATTTTGAGCCTTAATACTTTGCAGATTTTCAAGTGGCGGTGCATCTCTGAGATAGAGATGAAAGCATATTTCAGAAAATGGTAATTACTACAAATGAGTTGCGTTTAAATAGTCTGGATCTAAAATTTTGGTTACAAATATGGTGAAATTGATGTAGGAAAAACACGAATTTGACTCAATTAAAATGGAACATATACATTAATATAAATATATATATGAATTTTGAACAACTACAGATAGTTTTTATTTGTTCTCAGAAAAAATAGAATTAAAAACAGTTGATCCCTCACATGCACCGTTACTAGCCGATGTATTCGGCTCTCATTACATCGATAAATGCAAGAGCTACCGACTCTTATTAATTAGATAAATACAAATGTTGCAAACTGATATTAAATTAGATGAAATAGCAATTGTGAACAGTAATTTTTTTTCCAACAACAATTAACCTACGTTGCTACAGAAATAAATAAAGGACGTCATCAATTGTTATAAAACTTAGAAGAATGTCATTTTAACAAAGTTCGTAGTCTATAATTCATTTGTATGAAATCATCACAAAAAATAACAGATTAAGTGATAAACGTTACTACAAGTCCAAAACACTCGCACTGACATAATTGGTATTTCAGCTTAACAAAAAAAAAATAGTACACATAAGCCAAACATTTCTAGCAAAAATTTCATTTGTATTGAATCATATCACACAAAATAACAGATTTGAGTGACACATTACTACAGGTCCAAAACACTTATAAATGACAATAATTGATATTTTACCTTAACAAAAAATAAATAGATAGTCCACATATGCCCAACATTCCAAAAAACATAACATACGCCCATTTCCAATCTCCAGCATTCTTTAACAGACAATTCATATTTCTATTTTTCTAAGAAGATGCTCGATGGCAAGAGCCTTCTTTTTTGGTACAACAAAATTTAAGTAAAACTCTATAAACAAATAATGCTTCGGAAGACGTTCTACTTTCACTCCCCGAAGCTTTTTTTAATTAGTGTGTGTAATATACCTCCTATTGGGGTACCTCTTATAACAGGACCGATCGACCAGAGCCCAAAGAGCCCTAAGATCCGCATCCAATTCTTCAAAAAATATTTCCAGTGATGACCTGTATTAAAATATATCAAGAATTTAGACAAGACATTGTAAAGAAAATAAATCATCATTAAACAGAAAATGGAAGGAAAAACAAAAATAAAAACATACATATTACACAATGCCTTTATGCCGCAACGAAACTTGGGAGACGATTTAGAAAATAAAAAGACAGACGACGGAATACAACCATTCTTATCAACTCTCTTAGCCGGAGCAAAACCGGAGAAGGGAGCCTTGAGGATTATAAATGAGTATAAATTTATCTACTTAGTATTTACAAATCGAGTAAAATATTTTTAAATTTATATTTAATCCATCTTGAAGTGAATAACATGCACTTATACAATTGCTTGTAATCAGACAAATAAAAAAATTGAGTATTATCAAATAAAAATATTGTGTAAATAGTGGCTACCTATTAAAATAAATACCACATGCAAGAATATAATATGGTCGCATATATATATAATATGTTTTTAAAATATTTGTAAGGGAAGATTTAAAACTATTAACACTAGTTCCCCAAAGAAAAAAATCAAACATTAATTAAAATAGTTCCCTAAGGCTTCGTTTGATTCGGATATTACAGTCAGTGGGATTAATAATACCAGTATTAATAGTACTAGACTATTAATCCTGGTATTAATTTAATACCAATACTATGTTTGATTTATGCAGTATTAATATTGGGATATTCTATGCTGATGTTAATACCATGTTTGATTCTGTAACTCGTATACGAGATTATATTTTAGAATAACAAAAAAAATAGTAATAATAGCAATAATAATGTAACTCGTATACAGGATAATAATAATAATAATAATAATAATAATAATAATAATAATAATAATAATAATAATAATAATAATAATAATAATAATAATAATAATAATAATAATAATACTGTAACCCCCTTCCATCAAACGGTTTTTCTAGGGGGTTACCATTTAGACACAATTGTAGAACGTAGGATCTTCATTGATTGGAATTCAAGCAATGTTCGCCGGACCTGCACAAATAAAATGACAACACCAAGCAGAGTTTACTTGGTGCTCGCTGTGAGTAAAAACTGGTTTCGGCCTGCCTTGGCCTCATCAGGGGGACGGCTCCAGCCCCCGACCAGTTTTGGGAAGAAGAAAGAGAAGAAGAGAAAAATCCTCCGGTAATAACAGGATCTGGGAGTAAGGTAACACCCCTTACCTTCTAAGGCGTGCTGTACTCTGCATACAAGGATAACCCCCTTGACACCATACTGTCTACATAGCTCCTGGTTAATACCATGTGGCTAAGTAAACAGCATAGGTCAAGGTAACCCCCTTATCTGCAGAGCCATCCGTCCTCATCAGAGTAAGGTAACCCCCTTACCCCATACCTATTCGCCCTCAGAATTTTTGTCCACCCCAGAACCCTTCCCCCCCCCCCCCCCCCAAAAGAAAGGTTAGGAGAACCCCCCCTTTTAAAGGTCTTTGGCAGGACAAATTTGAAAATTTTGAAAAATTTTTTCACCAAGAGTTAAAAACTTTTGTCCTTTTTACTCCACCGAAAGCAAAAGTAAAATCAAAAAGCATTTTACTTTAGACAAAGTTAAAGTGTCAAGGTAACTTTAACGTGTCCTTTGCGCGGTCCACCGAAAGGTAAAAGCAATAAGCTTTTGTCCCCCTTGTTCTACAGTAAGGCTCGTGACAAGAATGACGTCACGCCTTGCATCAGCTCCATTCGAGAGATTCCTCCTTTGGTTGCTTCAATCGATATGTCGTCACTCACCGCTACCAAAGTCTTTGTTTCCTCAACTTTCATTGTCCCATCCATACGTACCTCCTATTCATACGTACCCTCACAAGTTAATGCAAATACATACCCTTACTGACCTAACGCCTCACTCTGCCCTATCCATCGGGACTTACACTCTGGCTAACGGTCCTCCGGGTGATCTGCCCTGTGGAAGCGACTTTCGAAGGTGACTTCAGTAGACATCTCTGGTCAAGGTAACAAAGATTTTGAATATAACCGACAACAACGCTCCAAAGAACAACCAAATCGTAACCCCCTTATCTCTCGCCCGGAACTGAAACGGGCACGGATCGTAAATTATTATTATAATAATAATAATAATAATAATAATAATAATAATAATAATAATAATAATAATAATAATAATATAGTAATAGTGACATTTTTTAAAATATATGGTTCATTTTTCTTAATCCTAGATAAAAAATACCACCTTCCTTTTGATATTAAATTATACCACAAAGAGTGGTATTAAGTTAGTACCGGTATTAGTAATCACAGCACATTTGTGCGAACCAAACATAGTATTATAAAAAAAAGTGGTATTAATAATCACATCCCACTTTTTAATACGCGAATCAAACGAGGCCTAATTGTATCCCGTCGTTTCAAATTACATAAATTGTATTCAATTTGTGTCAAATTAAAATTTTTGTTTAACTTTTACGATGTGACGCCCCAAAATCCCGTTCAGAGGATTTCGCCTCCGGGATCCGGTTAGTCACGGTGTCGTACGCGACAACGGGTGTTATAATATAAAATTCATAACTTAAATAAAAGAAAATTTCAGATAAAGCCATATAACCTGGAAAATTTTGGCATGTGGAGTTTACACTTTCAATAAAAATCATTTCCTGTCAAACAAACACAAGTTTAACTAAAATAATATCTCCACATCTATCAATTCCTTATCAAATAGAAATTAACATTCTAGTACAAAGTAATTCCTCTAACGAGGTTCCAATTTCATAAAAAAAACTATACTTTACATATATGGCTTAAGAGTCTAATACAATATAATATGAATACTTCAAAGAATAAGACACAAGTCGTTTTCCAAACGACTTTGGTAATCAAATCTTCAGAACTATCTAAACTTTGTAAGCGCACCATCCCCAGGGAACACCTGCAAAACCTGGTTTGAAAAATGGGAGTGAGTCAAACGGGCTCAGTGAAAACTATAAGAGTTTTGTATAAGAAAATAGGTTGAAAATCATGCATGCCATGCAATGCAATATAATGAAAGTAAATTTAGCTTATACGCTGCCTCTCTGTAATAAATCACCTCTGGTAAAATACCTTCCTTTCTGTATGTACAATGTAAATATACATACTACATTTCTGAGGCAGCCAATACACAGAAAACCTTTTGTGAAACGCATATATAATGTCCCCAGCCCAAAGTATAAGAAAGGCATTATGTATATACACATATATATCATTATACTGTACATGCCACAACACCGCGACCAGATCTATCACATCAATCACATATATACGTCACATCTAGGATTTTAGATCTACTGTGCACAGAGATAGCCGGCAGCTCGATTTCTTCTGCCCCTAAGGCAGGGACCACCTACCAGGTCCACCTAGACAAAAAATGCCCCCAAGGCAATATAATAATCTCAAGTAGCCACCAAGGCTATATGCTACAGGTAATAACCAATATCTATCTGGTACGAACGGTGTCGGCTAACCGATAGTAAATCCAAATCATATCCAAATAATAATAAACTCATCAAATTAATAAAATCATAAGAATATAGAATCCAATATATGTAGATCTGTATATACGTACATTCCATATGTTTTCATATAACTCGTACATATATATATATATACACTCCAACTATGTGAACATATGCGTATTGTATAACATGTTGTGGTATTGTTGTTGTACTTGAACTAGGCTTGTCAGGTCCGTCAACTAATGGCTCAGCTAAAAGATCATGAATTTGAGAGGCATTATAAGCTTTCAGTCAACGTGGCACCAAATCCAAATATAATATAGTTTTCATAGTATATAAATTCTATATAGACCTCCCCTTAAGACCAAAATGCTTTGTTTATACATAAAAGGGTTATAATCTTGCCCAGCATAGTTACGGACTGGCCAAATAAGTGACAAAACCCATGATTTATAAACCAGCAGCCTAAGTACAACGACAATATCACCAATATGAGTATTCAAAGACAAAGCATACTTTTAAAATCATATATCGCGTCGTAAGTATGCGTATCATAGCTTATAGTTCATAACCATATCCGTATATAAGGGTTTTACGCCAAACTATCCGAAAATAACATAGAAATTGGGGGTTATCATAAAATCCATAATATATGATCATATTAAGTATAAATCAAACCAAATGTCAAGAAGAATTAATCCCAAAACCCCATAAACATGCGTTTATAGAAAAAGCCCTAGGTTTCGTTGATTTGGCGTAAATATGTTGTAATAACTTGAAAACAAGCTTTAATAATATTGTTCCCACCTTAGGAGGGTCAATCCCTCGAAGTATTGCGGAAGAATCTAGCCGAAAAGGCGTAGATGCGAAAACCCCCCAATTTCACTCAAAACCCTAGCCATGGCTTCTTAAGAAGGAGGAAGATGAAAATGGTGATGAAGATCATGATGATGATGGTTTGGTGTGGAATAACAAGCCTAGAGTAATCCATCACACATCTCCAAGATAAGCCCCCACTTCTCTCTCTAGAGCTCTCAAGGTGGTAGGAGTAAAATGAGGAGGAGGGAAGAAGGAGGAGAAGAAGAAGATATATAAAAAACCTCGCCAGCCCGATGTAGTCGACTACATCTTCTTATGTAGTCGACTCACCCAACTTCCATGTAGTCGACTACATGGCTATATTTTGGCCTCCTTTAGTTTTTGATCAACAGCTCGACTTCGCTCGCACTTTTGGACATCAAGGAGCTGGAATTAGGTTTTGGCCAAAACACAAAAGTTGTAGACTGGTTCAAAACCTAGAAATAGACCCAAATGGGGACTTATTTGGAGTTCGGATGAAGAAGATATAGCCTCCAAAGTCAGGTAAAAACCATTAATCGCGTAAAGTCAAAACTTGCTATTTTCGAGCTGATTTTCATTCAATCCACCCGGAATGACCTACGTACATTCTAACATACTTAAATATATTAATATGACTTGTTGGAAGTTCCCGAACCATGCCAACCTTTCCAGAACCCAATTCGGCTATCTGAAGCCTGGTTCTGCCTTGTGCGCAATATGTATCGTGATTCGCAAAAGATAATTAAACGGGATATCGCATACGGCCAACAAGCCTAACCTAGGGGCATTTCAGCCTATCTTCACAAAAGAAAAAAGAAAAAAAGAGATAGGAACCCAGACTCCTACAAGTAGGGGTGTGCACGGTTCGGTTAATCGGATCGTTGACCAATAGATTGGACTGAGCACTTTGGTCTTAAGAATTTTGGAACTGGACTAGACCGAATTCTTAGTTAAGATCGGACTAGACCGGACCAATTTAAACGGTCCAATTTCGGTCGGTCCAACCGGTCTGGGCTTTTTTAATGGGCCAATTTGATTTGGGCTTTTTATCTATTTTTCACACTTATTCAGCCCATTTTTCATAGCATATTTGTATACTAGGTATTGCCCATACCGTCCGGCATGGTAAAATAAACAAATATTAAATACAAATAAAGAGACCCCATGTTCGAATTGTACATGTCAATTTTACTAAATTCACATAATAAACTATCATAGATAAGAATGACATTAGGTGGGGCTTACAGGTTTTTTTGTCAAATCTTAAATCGTAAATGAAAAAGCATATTAATTTGAGCATAAAATGGTTAATTTGAGTGATAAAATGGTAGATAATGTTACGGGAGGTTAATAAAACTCACATACATAAAGGGGGTAAGGAGAATAAAAACTGAACAAAATAATATTATATAGGAATATTAAAAAAGTATAAAACTCACATCCATGCATGAAAACTTTTTTATTCTTATTTCTATTGACTATAAAATGGATATTCAACACACATAAAGGGAAAAATTCAAAAGCATAAGCATTATTCTTAATCTAGGCTGCCACCAAAATAAATAATTATCGAATCTTCAACTAAATATACATATCATAAAATAAAGTTGCGATCTCCAACTAAATGAGTTAATAATTGCTAATAAAAACTGAGCACCTATATATACATTATTCAAGTGAGTTACATAAACCCATATATATACATTCTTTTAAAAAAAAAAAAAAAGGAAAACCACAAAATATTACATTCTTCAAAAGGGTAAACAACAAAAAGAGTAAAAAATTTCAAATATTTTGATGGGTGTTTAGCTATGAAAATCTTAAGAAAGAGAGAATATATATATATATATATATATTTGGTGAGAGATAATTGGTGTTCTTGTATTTTTAAAAAAATTGTGAGGGGAAAAAGTGAGAAAATTTTGAAATTTGAATCTCAAATTTCAATTTGTATATTTTTATTATCAAATTAAGGTGAAAAAAGATAATAAAAAAGTATTTTGTAATTGGGTAATTTGATATCTTAAAAACACATCTAAAGGGTTTATATTTCTTTTTGGTTTGTAAACAAATTTTGACCATTAGTTAATAACAGAATAAAGAAAAAAATACAAAAGAAAATTTCCACTAGAAAAAATGAAATAGTTTTAAGAGTAATGTAAAAAATTTATAATAAGAGTAGGAAAAATAAATTATAATTTTAAATATACAAATTTTGTTTTACACGTAACTTTATATCTACAATTTTAAATATACAAATTTTTATTGGTAAATTTTAAATATAGAAACTCTTACATGGTATTTTGTTTTAAATTTAATGTATTTTGAATTTTATAAAAATAGATAGAGAATAAAGATAAGAGATTAAAATTGGTGGAATAAGAGAGATAAAAAGTTGTTAACTCTATTGATTTGATGTGTTGAAAACACATCTAATGGTTCAAAATTTTTCTTTTTTTTTACAAATTAATGTGAACTATTAATTAGATAATTTGGCGATGTGATGTTTCTTTCCCTTATGATATAGATATTTTTTTTTATAGGAAACATAAACTTTTAATAAAAACCCAAAAAATACAATGACAACAAGAAGAAAAATAGAGCACAGATGATAAGATATCCACCGAAAGCTCTAACAGCTTGAGTAAGAACAAACAGAGACATAAATACTCGCATATTTATATATATATATGTGAAGTCTATTTTAATGGACCAATGCTTTCTATACACACAAATAAAAATACATAGACCCAAAATATAACAAACTCATGTATAGTGTGTTCAATTAATATGAGAGGCTCAGTTATTAGGTTTAGACTTTAGGTTACAAAAAAAAAAGAAAAGAAAAGAAATAAGTATATATATTTAAAAATAAATAAATTATATATATATAAATATATCGGTCCGGTCCGGTTTTTGGGTAATTTTTTTGAGTCGGACCGTAGATCGAACCGAATAGTAATGGTCCAAGATTTTTCGAACCGGACGGGACTGTTATATTTATAAAACCTAAAAAAATCCTATATTTTGGTTCGATTTGGTCGGTCCGTTCGGTCCGGGTCGGTTTCTGCACACCCCTGCCTACGAGAGACAACATTGGTAAATTTTTCGCAATGAGCTGCTTAATTAGCAAGCCAAAATATATATGTGAGTAAACAGCCCAATTGGCCATTAAACAATTAGTTTTGTACCACTTTATCCACTAATCTTTAAAACGAACCATTTAAGCCATCAAACTTATCAGCGAGTGTCATTTGGCCCATTTCGTCCAAATGAAGTGTTAAAAGTGACGGAATGAAACCATGTGCCTAGCACATGGCTTCATTTAAGGGCAAAATCGTCATTTTCACACCACACTAAAATGAATATTATCTCATGGAGCATTGGATCAATCGTACCGCACTAAGATGCATCTGTATGCTTTATTGGTATGACTCAATTCAACAAAAAAACAAAAATACTCTAAACCAGTCATATAGTTTTCTTGTGAACAAACAAAACAAATAAGCACAATGTTATATAACCACATCAATCCTAGGAGTGAATAATATGGAAACCTAAAAATTTCCGCATGAAAGCCTAACATTAGCCAAAAGTCCTCATATATCGAATTAAAGACTAAAAGAACAATAACATCTCATAAACGCATTAATTTATTAACACGATGTCCGATTAGGGAATAATTGTATATTAAAAGCCATATCTTTACAAACAATCTAATAAAGTTCCATTTTTTTTATCACTCGTAATATTAGATACCAAAATCGAGAAGTAGACATATACAAATCGAAATCATGTATGTAAGATTGTAGTGGTTTGTAAATTGTAACAACAATGTTACTGGCACAAGTGTTTTCCTTCATGAGCTTATAGATAAGAACGGAGATTCTGATGGAGTGAACAGCTTCAACAGCAACAAATAGGTTATCGTGGTTGTGTACCACCACTCGGAGCAATACTAGCACCGCCATGCCGGTGACGACCACCAGAAAAGCCTTGACCTTCGGCGGCTGTCGCTGGACCCAGTTCGACACAACTTGATCGGTCTCCTCGGTGGCCTCATCCTCTATATCTCTCTGAGAGTAGTGTTTATCCTTCTTTGTTTGTGTTTTGTGTTTGGGGGAAGGGATTGTTTGTGATTGTGAGTTAGAGGGAGTGAGAAAGTGCTAATTGCTTTGATAAGAGAAGAGGGATTAATAGTGGGATGAAGAAGGTCTTAGTGTGGTGTGAAAATGACGATTTTGCCCTTAAATGAAGTCATGTGCTAGGCACATGGCTTCATTCTGTCACTTTTAACACTTCATTTGGACGGAATTGGCCAAATGGTACTCGCTGATAAGTTTGATGGCTTAAATGGTTCATTTTAAAGGTTAGTGGACAAAGTGGTAAAAAACTGATAGTTTAGTGGCCAATTGGGTTGTTTACTTTATATATGTATTAAAAAAAAAAGTTCCACTTCTTGGAAATTTGTCTTTCCCTATTAATTTTACTCAAACTCTCGATCCTAATGGTACATACATGGGTGCACCTACTTAGTTCAAAGGAGATACGATGACAGGATATATCTATATTATAAGGGAAAGAACTATCACATTACCAAATTATCTAATCAATGGTCCACATTAATTTGCAAAAAGGAAAAAAAAAATTGGACCATTAGATGTGTTTTCAACCCATTAAATCAAGAAAGTCAACAACTTTTTATTTTTCTTATTCCACCAATTTTAATCTCTTATCTTTTTTCTCTATCTATTTTTATGAAATTCAAAATATATTAAATTTAAAACAAAATACCATGTAAAAATTTGTATATTTAAAATTTACCAATAAAAGTTTGTATGTTTAAAATTGAAGATATAAAGTTATTTGTAAGACAAAATTTGTATATTTAAAATTATAATTCACTTTTCTTACTCTTATTATAAAATTTTCACACTACTCTTAAAACTATTTCATTTTTTCTAGTGGCAATTTTCTATCTATATTATACTCCATAAGCAGTTTTTTTTTTTTGTTGTTGTTGTTGTTGTTATTATTAACTAATGGTCAAAATTTGTTTACAAACCAAAAAGAAATGTAAACCCTTTAGATGTGTTTTTAAGATATCAAATTACCCAATTACATAATACTTTTTTATTGTCTTTTTTCACCTTAATTTGATAATAAAAATATACAATTTGAAATTTTAGATTCAAAATTCAAAATTTTCTCACTTTTTCCCCTCAGAATTGTTTTTTATAAATACAAGAACACTCTTTCTCTCTTACCAAATATATATATATATATATATATTCTTTCTTTCTTAATATTTTCATGGCTAAACACCCATCAAAATATTTGAAATATTTTACTCTTTTTGTTGTTTACCCTTTCGAAGAATGTGTAATATTTTATGGTTTACTTTTTTTAATTTTTTTTGAAAAAGGTATGGGCTTATTTAATTCATTTGAATAATGTATATATGGGTGCTCAGTAAATATTAACTCATTTAGTTGGAGATCGCAACTTTATTTTATGATATGTATATTTAGTTGATGATTCGATAATTATTTGTTTTAGTGGCAACCAAAGTTAAGATAGTGCATATACTTTTGAATTTTTCCCTTTATGTGTGTGAACATCCATTTTATAATCAATAGGAATAGAAATAAAAAAGTTTCCATGCATGTGAGTTTTATACTTTTTTGATATTCCTGTATAATATTGTTCGGTTTTTATTCCCCCCTCTCTTCATGTATGTGAGTTTTGTTAACCTCCCGTAGTGTTGTCTACTATTTTATTACTCAAGCTAACCATTTTATACTCAAATTAATATACTTTTTCATTTACGATTCAAGATTTGGCAAAAAAAAACCCGTAAGCGCCATCTAATGCTATTCTTATCTATGATAGTTTATTATGTGAATTTAGTAAAGTTGACGTGTATAATTCGAACGCGGAGTCTCTTTATTTGTACTTAATATTTTTTTATTTCACCGTGTTAGATGGCACGGACAATACGTAGTACATATATAAAGGGCGGTGTTATTGCTACACTCCAATACTCTCCTTAACACTCCTTTTCAAAAATATTTATACTTAATCATTTATCATTAATAACTTATTTTATACTTAATAATTTATGATTAATAACTTAGTTTTATTACCCCCGTTTCATTTACGCCCATTTGAATAACGCCCAATATAAGAAAATTCCTCGTAATAAAACAAAGCATGGCAATCCACTTACCCTTCTTACTTAAATTTTCATCCATTTTCTTCACTCTCTACATCACATTTTAACTTTGAATAGTAATTGTCCAAAAAAATAAAAAGAAAAAAAAATTTGAATAGTAAAATTGTTCTCTCTCTACAAAGAAAAGGTAGAATATTGAAAACCATTTCAAATAGTAAAACACTCTATGCTGCCATCCATAGATTTATAAAATAATACACATTTATTGCTTCACAATTTGGAAGGAAAAAACTAAGAAATGATCGTATAGCTCTTCATAAAAAGAGTAATAAAATCAAACTATTACTAGCATAGAAATAAAGTGAAAAATATTTTAATCTAAATAATTTTATTTTAGGCAATTTAATTAGAGGTGAAAATATTAATTAAATGTATCTGAGTATTTATTTTCTATACGAAAAATATGTATTTTTTTCTTGCAATGATAACATATTTTTCAAATTTAGTGTTTGTGTACTTACCATCTATTTAGAATAAGACTTTTTAATCTTTGAACAATTTTTTACCTTACCAAGAACTTAGGCCTTGTTTGGTATGTGGATTTGAAAACTCGGGAAAGAAAAATCATTACTTTCTTTTATTTGGTAAACATAAATTTTGAAAATACTTTCTAGACAAAAGGGAAAGTAGGGGGGAAACTATTCCACTCATACTTTACGGGATTGATTTTTCCTTCTCATTTCCTAACATTTATTATAAAAGTTTAGGACAACTATATTCCTATTTAAATATGTTATTACCAAATTTTTATAAAATTAATGTTGTTTTTGTTTTAAAATATAAGAGTATTATTAAAATATTAATATATTTTTACTTGCCTTTCTTGTACCAACTAAATACCGAAAGGAAAATTGAATGGTATTTTCTAAATACTTTCCATATTTTACCAAACAGAAGAAAAAGAACATAACAAAAACTTTAGTTTCTCACCTCTATGGAAAAGATAAGGAAATTAATTTCTCTTTCGTGAATCAAACAAGGCCTTACTTTCTTTGGGGTAGATTAAGAAAATAAATTTTTACTTTTATACATTATCTACTTGTACTAAAGAACTACATAGAATTAAAATTATTTAAAAAATTAAGTAATTAAATGACACCAAAAGCCTTCAAACTATGTCCTAAGTTTCAATTAAGCCCCAAAGCCTAATTTTGTGTTAATTGAGCCCTTAAACTATTCAAATTGAACACTAATGGCCCTTCCATCCAAATCCTCCGTTAAAATCAAACGGATTGATGAGTTTTTTGGTCATTAATAAAGTTAATTGGAAAAATATAGAAAAAAAATAGAAGAAGAATGACAAAGAAGCAAAATAATTTACAAAAATATATGGAACACTTAATGATTGTTATTGAAATTCTACAACAACATTAATTATTTTGTTAAAATGTCAAGCCAATTCTTCCCGCCTCCGCCATTTTACTTCTTCCATGTTTATTTTTTTGTACAAATCACAAAAATCATAACTTAGAAAACCCAAAATAAGAAATTTATGTACATATTTACAAAGATAAGTGTATTTAATTGGGTTTTATTTCAATGATACATTTATGCACACACACATATTTCAAACAACCCCCCCCCCCCCCCCCCTTCCAAATAATCTGAATTGACAACTCATTCGCACTAATTAATTTTGGTCACTTATACATGTGTGTGTACGTATATATGTGAACCCATATATATATATATAAATGTATTATTAAAATAAAACTCATTTAATTAGTATACTTATATATGAACCATATATTTATATATATATATATATATGTATTTATATATGTATAAATTTGTACATAAATCTCTTATTTTGAGTTTTCTAAGTTATGATTTTCTAAATGATTTTACTTCTTTCTCTTTCTTCTTCTAATTTTCTTCCCTTTTTTTTTCAATTAACTTTATTAATAACCAAAATACTCTTTAATCCGTTTGATTTAACAGAGGATTTGGACAGAATGGCTATTAGTGTTCAATTTAAATAGTTTAAAGGCTCAATTGATACAAAATTGAGTTTAAAAATTTAATTAAAACTTAGGATATAGTTTAAAGGTTTTTGGTATTATTTACTCAATACTAACAAAAAAAAAAACGTATTTTTCATATTTTGCAAACGTTTTGGTAAAAAACTAGACCCATGTTTGGTGAATGTTTTTTTTTTTCAAATTTTAAAAACTCAACTTAAAATCAATTCAACTTTTACACTTCCCAAAATTTATTTCACTTTATTTTCTCTCTCTAAAAAAGCTTTTAAAACACCATAGCTTTAAATTCAAAAATCAAAATTAAATAAAAAATAGATATTTGAAACCTACTTGTCGAGATCTATAAAATAAGATCCATACTTTCAAAAAAACTCAAACAAAAACCAAATTTATTTTTTAACATACTTTCAAATTCTACCAAACACCATATTTTAAAAACTCAATTTAAAAATTCAACTCAAAACATCAATCAAATATCACCTAGACTTTGACAATTAAAAACATCCCAAGTGAAATGACTAATCGAGTAGCAGGTAAACCGAATTTTTTACATAACTATGCTGATTTTTTAATTTATTTTGTAAAATAGGATTGTTCGAAACTTATTTGTAGAAATATGGTAGTTTTAAAATCGAGATTTAAGGTGTATATTTTAGTTGTAAAAACGTGATTCAAACCAGCGTTTTTTTTTTTTAAAAAAATTCAATCTGTAAAAACGCAATCCCTTATCGCGTTTTTAATGGTAAAAACGCTACTCAAACTCGCGTTTTTACCATTAAAAACGCTGCCCCTTGTCCCGTTTTTACAGCAGATTCAAAATCCCCTTCCCTCACAGCAGAACAACTCCTTTCCTCCCTCATTGCGCCGCACGCAGAGCTCCGGCATACCCTCCCTCCTCCTTCCTCCATCCATCATCCCTCCTTACTCCCTCACCGCAATCCTCCTTCCTCCATCACCGGACCTCCTTCTTCCTTCGTGACCTACGTCCTCCTTCAGCAGGTACAAAATCTTCTCCCTTCTTTGTTGGATAGTTCATTGATTTATCTTTTCCCCTCTTTGTTGTGAATATATGTGCTTGTATGTGTGTATGCGTATGTACGTATGTGTGTATGTATATATGAAGTTGATAATTGTGGGTTTTGAGATTTTCTAATTTTTGGTTGAAATTAGTGTAATATAAACATCAAAATAAACAAGTTTGGGGATTAATGGCCGATGGTTGAGATTTTACAGCGATTAATGGCCGATGGTTGAGGTTTTCTATTTTTTGGTTGAATGGGTAATATGTATATATATTTGATATATGTTAAATGTGACCCTTTCAGTGGTGGTTTGTGTAGTGGTTTCAGTGGTTTGGGTGTTTTGGAGGTGGTTTGGGTGCAGCGTCGAGTGTTTTGCTGGTCGGACTTTGGAAGTAGTTTGGGGAATTTGGTGGTTCTGTCAGTGTAGGGGATTAACTTCATTTTGGAGCCAACATTGGTTGTAAATTTTGAAAAGCCGCAATTTGTATAACTTATTAGATAGTGATGTTTTATATATGTTTGAGCTAGATTTGTAGTGGTCCCTCGGTCATAAAGTATGCACATGGTGTCAAATTTGTATATGAAAAAAAGTCAGTTGCCAATGAGAATAAAAATCATATTACAACAAACTGAACCATTTGAAAAGTAATAAAATTGTATATGTAAGCAATTGACTAGATTTATAATTTTTTTGCTTCAATTGGGGAAAAAAAAGTTGGAAGCGACGTTGCATACTTTTTGAATTGCACCACCCATTTTAAAAATAGATTTGCCTCTTATATGGATTTTTATATTTCTTATCAAACAAAAAGAACATCTAAAGGAACAGCTTTTGGTTGCATACATCTATATGAGAAACTATAAATTTTTTTTTTAATATTTTTATTTTCATGCCATTACATAAAATTTACAAATTTCCTACGTTAATAATTTACAAATTTGATAATCTTTATTTATTTTTTAACATTTCAATGGGGTTGTGGGGTAATAATGGGGTTGTGGGGTTAATTGTTCGGAATTTTTTGTGGGGTTTTATTTGTATGAAGCAAAGTGGTTATCCTAATATTTTGTTTAATCTCAACACGTTTAATTTGAGCAATTCGATTTTGCTTCAGGTAGCAATCATAATATTTTATTTAATCTTAAAGTAAGATTAATTATGGTATCTTCAGAGCAATATATAGTAAGGGGGATATATGATAAGCTTTTATATAATCTTTTATTTAATCTTAAAGTAAGCTTAATTATTTAATCTTGAAAGCAGTACGCCTCTAAGAGGGATAAATGAGAAGCTTTTATATATAATATTTTATTTCATCTTAAAGTATGCTTAATTATTTAATCTTAAAAGCAGTATATACTAAGAGGGATAAATGAGAAGCTTTTATATATAATATTTTATTTAATCTTAAAGTAAGCTTAATTATTTAATCTTGAGAGCAGAATATACTAAGGCTATCGTGATTTGGTGTTATATATATACTTTTATTTAATCTTCAAGTATGCTTAATTAATTGCGAAGCATTTATATACACACACAGAGTCACATATATATACAGAAACTTTTTTAATTACAAAGTAGGCTTTTTGTTTAAAAGTAATATGAAACTATATTTGCGTTTTATTTTTCGCAGAAATGTCTTTAAACTCTGGTTCCAGTTCCGGAGAATCATGTTCATATGTCACTTATTTTTGTGGAGAGCCTGCTCCAATTAGAGTGTCATGGACGTCGCAAAACCCATGTCGGAGATTCTTTGGTTGCAGGAGTTATGGTAATAATGGATGCAACTTTTTCGACTGGGTTGACAAGTAAAAAACAATTCAGGAAGAGATGAAAGAAATTTACAATCAAATAAGGCATATATCGGTCCAAAAAGAAGATTGGATTGTTCTATAAACAGACGGAACTCTGCCGAAATTTTTAAAAATTACAGATGTTTTGATGTACATTTTAAAATTTATAAGTTGTATTTCTTCGTTTACAGATGATTTGGCAGCCGTACACTGCACATGTTATGGCTGGTTTGCCTCCTTATTGTCTTGCCGGTCAGGCTATATGGCGAAGTAGGTCACCTCTTATCTATTTTGAGATAGTGGAGTGACATCTCCCTGACAGAGTCATGCGACAATTTGGTTTACACCAGAATATCCCCGTTGATTTTGTCATCAGTGAGCAGTTGCACGATACGGATATGAGGGGGAGGGGGCGCGGAGATCCCATTGATTGGAGACATCAGCATCGCGATTATATCGCCTTTTGGGATCGCAGACATGACCACGTAGTCACTGCGGATGTGTTACAGGGCCCGATATAGTACGACCACTCGTACATGATTTGGTTTCGTACTATTACTCGTCGTTTCATTCTTGCGGCGCCTGAGCAACCTCCTGAGTTTGGTCCTGTGCCAGTAGGTGTAACATTGGAGATACTGGTAAGTTATAATTGCATCAGCTAAATGTAATTTAGAATTTTTTTGCCGTCTTAAATTTCATATTTATATAATTTTGTTCCTTTCCAGGGTGATGCGCTTGCTAAGACATATTCGTTGGCTATAAACCATCCTTTGCGTTCGATCACATGAGATTCTACATCCAAGGAGATATCTGACTTGGCACATTTAGCTCTTATTACGGCGCGCCAAGAGTTTCGATTATCTGTTGATCCATTACAGGTCCACGGCCCTATACCCGAGCCAATCCCACGACCCCACCGCCGTCGTCGTTAGAGGCGGCATGCACCTGCCACTACTACTACTACTACTAGTACGTCTTCGGCACAGTCTGATACATTATCACATGATGCTGGGCCATCTACCTCTACACAACATGTCTCTTCCCCGTCGGACCCTACAGTCACCACTACTACTACGTTACCTACCACTACTACTAGTACTATGCTACCCACCACTACTAGTAGTACGTTACCCACCCCCACCACCACTACTACTACGTTACCTACCACTACTACTATGTTATCTACATATGACCCCTCTAGATTACTAGATACTAGTACTACTAGTACGTTACCCACCCCCACCATTACTGCTAGTGCTTTTACTTTTCCATCTCCCTTTAGTCTATCACAGCCATATACGTTATTCTCGACACCTGACCCCACCACTACTTGCACTATTACTACGACTATTACTACTACATTACCCACCCCCACCACCACTACTACTACTACTACTACTACTACTACTACTACTACTACTACTACTACTACTACTACTACTACTACTACTACATCTGTGTTTTATTCTCCATTTCCCCCCGGCCTATCACAGTCAGATACGTTATCCTCACCACCACCAGCCAGCTTATTGCAGCCGAGTACGACGGACTTCTTGACACTCCCTACCATATACGAGGATTTTGACATAGGACATTATATGTCTATATTGACGACAGACTCGTCATTTATTTCACCAGTCGTGTCGCTTCAGCTTCCACTCGGACTTTCACAGTCACCGACATTTACACCCACAGATCATCATGACAGGGGGACACAGTTGAGCATACCAGATGTTGTAGATGTACCTGTGTTACCTATCGATATAGGACGAGGCAGAGGTAGACCGAGGGGTAGGGGCAAGGACAGGGGCAAAGGTAGAGGTGTAGAGGCGCACACCCATACAGAGGTCGAGAAGGATGAGAGGCCGAAGAGGAAGAGGAAAAAACCTAGTTGTGGTACTTAGTAGGTTGATTGTTAGTAATTAGAGAAAAAATGTCATTTATTTACTTGTATGAAATGGTTGTACATGGATATTTATTTTTGCTTAGTTGTATGATCTTGCATCCATAGCCAAATGCAAGCGGAAATATTCCTTCACTTGCATCCATAGCCATTGGAACAAATAATTTTCCATTGTACTTGCCACGTAGATGTGTCGCGTCTACACTTATAACAGGCCGGCAATGCACAAAGCCTTCAATGGAAGCACTAAAGGCCCAAAAGTTCTTCTAAAAATACGATAATGGCCATCATACATCTTGCTTCTATACTCGTGGACGGTGCGTTGGTTGTTGTACTTAATTGCGGCTAAATATCTCGGCAGAATAGCATAAGACTCTTTCCAATTGCCAAATAATATTTCAATAGTCTTCTGTTTCGCATTCCATGCCTTCCAATAAGAAATCTTGTAACCATATTGATCCTTAACAAATGCGACGATAACGCCAATCTTAAGGCCAGGGTCAACCTTAATCATGTGTTTTACTTTGCTGGCAATGAATTTGCAGTCCAAATGTTTGTGAGTTAGTTTAAAACGATCAAATGTGCATGTGTGGAGACCCTCGTACTTGGTTAACTCAAACTGGCCATGTTTCTTCTTCCTTTTACAAGCACGAAGCCGCCATTTGCACCCTTTTTCGTGCAATTTATACCTTATTGCCCATGTATCTGCCTTTGATTCATCAACAATAAATTCATTTAAATTCTTAATTGCATATTGTTTCACGGCAATCTTCAACTTATCTTTAGTCTCGTAAGTGAGCCCCTTTTGTAATTCATTTTGATCGACCAACTGCTCATTAATTGTCACCTCCTCATCCACATACGTAACAGGGAATTGTGTGTAAAATGACGGTATATCTTCCGCAACCATCTCAATTTGGTTTGATTGTTCACATTCACCGCTTTCAGTGTCACTCTCTTCTGTACGACTATCAGATTCCGAGTTCCAATCTGTGTCCTCTCCAGTGGAGTCATCATATTCTATATCATCTCCGTACTCAAACATTGGCTGGTCCGGTATGTAATTCTTACGGGTATGGTCGCGCGTCTCAAGAAAAAATTCAAGCTTTTTTGATGGTCATGAAGTAGAAGGCATGTTAGAAACATGAGTGTAATGTGTCGATGGTGGTGAATTATATGAGGCTGAGGCTGGAAATTTTTCAGCAAGTGGGAACACATTATAATTCAGATCAACTTTCTCCACATACAAATCGATTGCATTCACAGATGGAACTTTTAAAATACTTCCCATTGCAAAATGTAAGCTTCTGTCATCATTAATTTCATGGAGGAAGAAACTACAAACATTCATGGTCACAAATAGTGGATATCTACATACAATTTTTAAGGTGGATGGCGAGAGGTCAACATTCATAACAGAATAAATCATTCCAACTAATTCTGAGTACGTCGTACCTTCTTCAACGATAATTCCTGTTTTATGTTGCATATTGTAACATTATCCATGCTCTCCATTAATAATTTCTCCGCCCCAATATAAAAGCATAAATACTTGTCTGCTCGTCATTATTTACCTTTAACAAAATTAAACAAATTTATCACCAACTGATAATAAATATAATTTATCTAAAATAATCAAGTATGCCCTCCATTATGATGGTAAATAATACATTCTTTAAAATAAAATATAATTTCTAAAAAATTAAATAAGTATATATATTCTTCAAAATAGTTATATAATTATTGAAAAAATAAAATTAAGTATCAACCCCTACGAAATATTATATTAAATTATTTATTTAAAATCATAAAATAAATTTTTGCGAATAAAAAAATATTATAAACCACTACAAATTTAATTATTAAGTATTACAATGGGCCTTTTTGTTTTTGAACCATTTTTTTCAAAAAATTTTGCATTTAACCCACCTGTTTAGGGAAATTAGGAAATGACCCAAAACAATGGATAATCACTAATTTCTTGTTTTTATTTTCCATAAAATACCCTAAATTGACTTTTCAAGTAAACAATTTAATTATCCCTAAGATTTAACTTATAGAAAACTTTTGAATTTTGAAATCTATTAATATCCGAAATTATAGAAGAAACATCCATTTAATTAGGGAACTTGAAATTAATTTCAAAAATATTATAAATCATAATACTTGGACTATACACAAAACACAAATTTTGTATATTACAATAATATGATAATAAATTTACAAATTTACAAAAATACATACATTCACAAATCTACAAATCTATATCTAAACCCCCTTCCCCCCCCCCCCCCCCCCCCACACACACACACACACACATACATTATGCATACATACATCTACAAACAATTAAACAAAACTATATCATAAATCTACAATAATATCTCATTTATTTTATTCATATCATTATTATGTAAACGTAGATCTATAAAATATATAGATCAAGACACAAACAAAATATATAAATTTATAAATAATCAAAATACTATAAATGGACATACCTATTATAAAAAAGATGGAAAGAAGAAGTAGCAGAAGATGAGGAACAAAGAGCAACATCCATGAAGTAGCAGAAGATGAGAAAGAAAGAGCAAGAGGAAGAAGAATAAGAAATTGAAGCGAGAAACGGCGCAATAGAAGGCATTTAGGTCAAATTAATTAGATTAAAAAACGCAATAATGAATCGCGGTTTTATGTTAAAAAACGTGATCACAAATATCGATTTAAAAAAAAATAAAATTTGGGCTGTAAAAATGCGACAAGGGGAAGCGTTTTTAATGGTAAAAACGCGAGTTTGGGTAGCGTTTTTACCATTAAAAACGCGATAAGGGATTGCGTTTTTACAAATTGATTTTTTTTTAAAAACGCTACTTTGAGTTGCGTTTTTACAACTAAAATATACACCTTAAATCTCGATTTTAAAACTATCCTATTTCTACAAATATATTTAGAACAACCCTATTTTACAAAATAAATTAAAAAATTAGCATAGTTATCTAAAAAATTCAGGTAAACCCATTACTTGTTCCAAGAAGTGGAATGACCAATTAAATCAGCCAATTTGTCAAGTCATCTGTATAATAAAGAATGGTTTTTTTGACCAAGGTATACTTTAACAAACCAATCTAATTAAAAATTTGGATAATATTTCTATAAAGTTATTCTTTATTTTAATCATACGATATAATTTATCTTAAGAATTAATTTATATTATTAAATTTTTTAGTGTTATACAATTTTTACCATTCAATAAAAATGCACGTATAAAACAATATATATTACCACACACAATCGCATCAACTTTCTCGCTACACATTTTTATAAAACTTTGAAAACTACTAATAACTTTTAAGCCAAATTTTAAATTTTAATAAAAATTATATATTTTAAACCTACCCACTGAAATTTATATAACATGATCCATTATATTTATAAAATTATGTATAAAAAATTAAGAATTACATATAATGAGTTCATTAGACATTTTTTAATATTATGTTTTGATCAAATATTTAAAGAAAATTGAATTGAATTTTTTATTTTTTTGTTGTGTTTCTGACGGAAAGGAAAGTTATTATTATTATTATTATTATTATTAAAGTACACTACATAGATCTACTAATCGTTAATGGTCTAGATGAAAGTTTATAAAGTTGTTTTATAGTTTCACTACACGACGTGATTTGTATCCAACAACTCATTCCCACCATACATTCTTATATTTTTACACAATCGCTATCATTGGATCGAAATTCATACATATAATGATACATATCATTTCACGCAATCAAATTATACACACACCTAATTGCATCAAATTTTCATCTCTTCAAATTGTTTATAAAACTTCAAAATATAATAACATTTAATCCAAATATAAAACCGTAGTGAAAATTTTATGTTTGAAAATTACTCATTGAGATTTATAAAATAAAATCTATTATAAGGTATAGTTGTTAAGGAATAGGTTGTTTTAATTTGCATGCATGGTACTTTCAAAATATGATTTGGTTAAACATTTTCAACAATTATATATTTTTCAAAATTTATATTTTCTTCAGCTTAAATTAAGAGATTCATTTTCGTTTTAAAACATCTTAAATTAAAAACTCATTCCATAATAATGTCCCAAAGTTTACGATATCAAATCAGTTGAATTGATGACTACTGACCTTTTTTCTTTTTACCAATGATTAATTTGAAAACATTGTTATTTTATGTAGTACGAAAGTTACAGAATAACTCTTAAGTAAAATATACATTTTTTTTAATACATAGAATTGATATATCCGGGTTATTCAAAGAAGGGGAGGAGGTAATGTATTACTATTTTTGAATAAACATAGCAAATGGAAGAAAAACTAAGCAAAATGGAAGAAATTATATTATGCACCACATACCTACATTTATGCTGGCATCCATAGCTTTATAAAATAATACACATTTATTGCTTGACAATTTGGAAGAAAAAAACTAAGAAATGATCGTATAGTCCCTCAGAAAAAGAGTAATAAAATCAAATTATTACAAGCATAGAAATAAGGTAAAAAATATTTAAATCTAAATAATTTTATTTTAGGCAATTTAATTAGAGGGGAAAAATATTTAAATGTGTTTGATTATATTTATTTTTGATGTGAAAAAAATACATTTTTTTTCTTCCAATAATAACATTTTTTTCAACTTTTGGTGTTTGTGTACTTGCAATCTATGTAAAATACAAGTGCGTTTGATTGCAAGTATAAAACTTGTATGGAAAGAAAATAAGTTATAGGCAATTCAATTGTTTAGAATTAAGTTGCATGAAAAAACGTCAATTAAATGTGTTTGATTGCCTTAATTTTCTACTTAGAAAATATTTTATTTTTTCATCTTTTGGTATTTGATAATAATTGTTTACATGAAAATTGTAATTTTTTTTTCAACTTTTGTTGTTTGATAACTATTATTTTTTATGAAACTTGTTCCTTTTTCCATGGAACTTGTACATTTTCTACATAGAATTTGAGATATGTTAAAAAATAAAATAAAATTTATACTGTAATAATAAAAAAATATAATATATAACAGTGATAAATAAGTATATCCTCTAATGTTAACAAATCAACCCAATTAAGAATTCGGATAATATTTTTATAAAGTTATTTTTCATTTTAGGTATGCGATATGGTTTATCTTAAGAATCAATTTATACTATTAAATTGTTTTGGTTTTACACAATCTCCGCCATTCAATAAAGATGCACATATAAAATGATATACATTACCACCCACAATCACAACAACTTTCTCTCTCCTCACATTTTTATAAAACTTTGAAAATATAATAATAACTTTTAAGCCAAATTTTAAAATTTAATATGTACCAAGAGATTTTAGGAATGTATATAAGAAACCATGTGCAAGGCATATGACTTCAATTAAGCGTATTTAAATAATTTTTGTTATAAAATAGCCCAAGTTACATTATTTGTTAAAAATATTATCATGTTTTATAAAATTTATGTTTCATTTTGGAGAGAATTAAAAGAAGGAAAAGTTATTTTGTTGCAATATAACCAAATTGACCTTATACAAAGTTATGTGTCATGCAAATGGATTAGATTTAATAGTTAAATTTAACGAAATGGTCAAAATGGTACTCACTCCAAAGTTAATTTGATGACTAAAAAATGGGAAAAAATGGTAAAAGTGATACTCACTCCAAAGTTTAATTAATGGTCAAAGTAGTTCGTTTTGAAATTTAATAATCAAAGTGGTAATAAATCGAAAATTTAGTAGCCATTTGAACTGTTTATTATAATAATTTATTTGTCATTGCACCACTATTTCTTTAATTTCCTGCATAAAAAAAATTACTATGTATGTCATCATTCGAAAAATAGTAAAGTTAAGATTATATTCAAACAGTGACTTAGTGGCACGTACGAGATTATTTATTGGCTCCATTAATGTAAGTGTGAGACAAAATCCCTAGAATCTCAAACAACGTAATGTAAAAAAAATTGATAGGAGTTAACTTCTTATTAGATTTTTATTAGGTGGCTATTTTATACATTCCGCATTTTTATTAATTCTACCGCTATAAATAAATTAAAAAATAAATGAAACATTTTAATTATATCTTTATTTATTTTGGTTACAACACAAATTTTTTTATTTTTTATTTATTTATACCCCATCTCAATTCATTGATCATTTTGGTTATTTATTTTTTATTGGTTGTGTCAATATATACCAAGAGATTTTAGGAATATATATAAGAGCAACATTTTTATTGTTACACAAGAAGGTCTCCTCCTCGTCATCTAATTTTATATATTTATTGGCTTCATTAAAACACCTGCAGCCTGCAGGTGATTTCGGACATAATCTAAAAATTATATTATGTACCAACGAGTCCATTTTTAATGGGGCAAAATTGGATGATATTATAGGATCTCTAATGATAAAATAATACGTGTTCACTTTCATCTAAAATTATTTTTTTTATTTTTTTATTTGATTTAAATAAATAAAAATAGACACGTATCGTTTTATTATTAGGATTTCATGACCCCATCCAATTTTGCCTCCATCCAAAATTTGTCCCCACCTACCTACATTTATGCTGGTATCCATAGCTTTATAAAATAATACACATTTATTGCCTGACAATTTGGAAGAGAAAAAAAATGATCGTATAGCCCCTCATAAGAGCATCCGCACCGGATACCTTAAAATTTAGGCTAAATTTAGCTATTGCTTTCTAAATTTTAAAACATGCACACAGCGGAAATGGTATTTTTTTACTCATACGAATATCTCACATTCGTATGAGTTTAAAAAAAAAATTAAAAAAAATAATAATGCCATACGATTGAAGAACAATTGTATGAATTGTTTTGGCATACTTTTTCAACCATACGAATGTGCCAAATTCGTATGGGTTAATTTGTAATTTTTTTTTTTTTTTTTAGTTTTAGTTTTGTTAGTTATCTCACACATATAACTTAAAAAAAAATAGATAATATAATCAAGAAATTCCCATACGAATGAGCCAAATTCGTATGGGTTTAGAAAACAAAAAAAAATATACATATAATCAAGAAATTCCCATACGAATGAGCTAAATTCGTATGGTTTTTTTTTTTAGTTTGATACGAATCTGCCACATTCGTATGCCTTATACGATCGACCCATATTCGTATAGGGTAAAATTTAAGAGAATGGTAAATTTAGTCGTTCTCTACCCTACCTTCCAAATTTTGTCCATCCAAATTCTTTAGCTGGAGAGAGGGATAGGGTAAATTTATCTATTTACCCTATCCGGTGCGGATGCTCTAAGAAGAGTAATAGAATCAAACTATTACGAGCATAGAAATGAGGTGAAAAATATTTAAATCTGAATAATTTTATTTTAGGCAATTTAATTAGAGGGGAAAAATATTTAAAGGTTTTGATTATACTTATTTTTTATGTGAAAAATATGTAATTTTTTCTTACAATAATGACATAATTTTCAACTTTTGGTGTTTGTGTACTTACAATCGTATATTTGTGCAAAGAAGTAGAATGACCAATTAAATCAGTCAATTTGTCAAGTCATCTATATAATAAGGAATGCTTTTTTGATCAATATACAATTTAACAAATTAACCCAATTGAGAATCCGAATAATATTTTTACAAAGTTATTTTTTTGTTTTAACTGTGCGATATGATTTATCTTAAGAATTAATTTATACCATTAATTTTTTTTGGTTTTACACAATCTTCGCCATTCAATTAAGATGCACATGTAAAATGATATACATTGCCAAACACAATCAAATCAACTTTCTCTTTCCTCACATTTTTATAAAACTTTGAAAACATAATAACAACTTTTAAGTTAAATTTTAAAATTTAATAAAAATTTATATTTTAAACTTACTCACTGAGATTTATATAACATGATCCATTATGGTTATAAAATTATGTATAAAAAAAGAAAGAAAGACTTTTCTAATAAGAATTACATATAATGGGTTCATTAGACATTTTTTAATATTATGTTTTGATCAAATGTTTAAAGAGAAACTACTCGGATTTAATTTGATTTTTATTGTGTTTATGATAGAATGGAAAGTTGTTATTATTATTATTATTATTATTAAAGTACACTATATAGATCTACTAATCATTAATGGAAAGTTGTTATTATTATTATTATTATTATTATTATTATTATTATTATTAAAGTACACTATATAGATCTACTAATCATTAATGATCTAGATGAAAGTTTATAAAGTTGTGTTACAGTTTAACCACTCGACGTAATTTGTCTCCAATAACTTATTTCCACCATATATGCATTGTTATATTTTTACACAATCTCCATCATTGGATTAAGATTCATACATATAATGATACACATCATTTCACACCATCAAATTATACTTGCACCCAACCGCATAAATTTTTTATCTCTTCAAATTATTTATAAAACTTCAAAATATAATAACATTTAATCTATCAAACCATAGTGAAAATTTTATGTTTGAAACTTACTCATTGAGATTTATAAAATAAGATATATTATAAGGTACAATTGTCAAGGAATAAGTTGTTTTAATTTGCATGCATAGTACTTTCAAAATATGATTTGGTTAAACATTTTCAACAATTATTTTCAAATTTTATACTTTCTTTGGCTTAAATTAAGAAGTTCATTTTTGTTTTAAAATATCTTAAATTTAAAACTCATTCCATAATAATGTCCCAAAATTTACAATATCAAACAAGTTTAATTGATGACTACTAGATTTTTTTATTTTTTTACCAATGATTAAGTTGAAAACATTGTTGTTTTATGCAATACGAAAGTTACAATATAACCCTTGGGTAAAGTATACATTTTTTCTGATACATAGAATTGATATATCCGGGTTATTCAAAGAAGGGGAGGAGGCGATGTATTATTATTTTTGAATAAATATAGCAAATGGTAGAAGAGGGGCAACAGATAAAACATTGTTCATCTTTTGGATATTTTTAGTATGTCATTGCAATTATATTTTTGAGTAAACTACCCTAATGGCCCTTCAACTATTGACCTAGTGTCACTTTGGCCCTTAAACTAAAAAACGCGCCACTTTAACCCTTAAACTATTAGCGAGTGTCATTGTGGCCCTTCCGTCCATATTTTCTGTTAAGTTGGACGGAAATGAAGGGAATTTTTGTCATTTTAATTATTTATTTAAAAAAATAAATTTAATTAATTTTTTTATTATAAAATATATTAAAAAAATAAAAAAAAATGGAGAGAAAGAGAGAAACCAAATCGGAGAAAAAAATACAAGAAATTTTTTTCTCTCATACATAACATGTGACGCCCCGAATCCCGTTCTGAGATTTTCACCTCCGGGACCCGGTTAATCACGGATGCCGTGCGTGACGGCGGGTTTAAAATATAAAAATCACGACTTTTGAAAACTTTTCTTCAATAAAATGTCCAGATTTACAAATACTCGGTATGTGGAGTTCATTTAAATAAAACCAAGTTTAAGAGGTTTACAAAACACATTATGACAAACACAATCACATTCAACTCCACATCTATATATAAAAACCATTTGTACAAATCCATAGCCCATTATCCAAAATAATGGTAAAGTCCATACATAAATAGAAAGAGTTTAATACAACCAACGATTATATACAACCGAGTCCTTAGTTCAAGGAATACAAAAGATATAGGACATCAGAGGCTACTAGACTCGTAAACCACACGCCAATCCCCGATGCTTGACCTGCAAAACAGTTTAGAAAACGGGGTGAGCCAAATCCGGGCTCAGTGGGAACTATATAGGTTTTATATAGAAAATAGTTGTTTTACGTTAATACAGCAGTTTGAAAACCATGCAGTGTGATGCAACTCACACACCCGTGCGTGCAAACCCCGCTAGGAATCCTATCCTAGTCACCAGGAAGCTGACTATCCGATTAACCTTTTCCTTCCCTAAACTTCCCATAGAATACCCTGAGCCAATTCTCACATTACTAGGGAATCGAGGATATAAACCTACTTAATACGTTCTCAAGTGTAACTCAAGGTTATACTATGCCATCCGGTACCTATACCGTATGTTGTGACAGTTGGCCAAGTATCTATCATTTTCTCTTTAGTTATAGTACGTTATGAATTCCATACTTGGCCACCTACAAGGCCGTACCCCTACTACATTCTCACAACCAAACCACGTACTCACACTTGTACGCCAAGTTTCTATGGCCATTAGCTATCAATGCTTTTCACTTTATCTATTAATACATTATGATTGGCCAACGCTTCCTGTGTATATTATATTCCTTACAATAGTGTATATATCATTACTCTCACTAAAAGTACACTCGTCCGAGGCAATATATAATCAACCATGCCATACCAGATATGATACAATACAATAATAATGATAATATAAACAATTCACATCCATAACACAACAATCCGTATCATATCTCCAGTATAGTGCCTCAGTTTCACCCCGCGGTCTGACCAGGCCCAGAACAGAGAATCCAGCGAGTCCCGAAGGATCCCAAGCTCTTGTCCATGTCTTCTCCAGGTGGGGAGTGGTTCAGGGACTTAGTTCTCCAAGTAGGTCATTCGGTGATAACCCACGCGACAGTCACTTTCCCGGGGACAACACCCCGAATATTTAACGAGGAGAACACCACATACAAACCACATCGACACTCTGGAGAAACTACACCAGGCGATACCCTAGTGGGTGATGACCATTAGTAGCCCAACTACTTCCCGGGGACTCACCATGTAGGAAGTAGTGGCACACGGGACCTGCTCCGCTTGCCGGGAAAACTCATCTAACCAAGGACACATAGTCCAGTTGGAAGGCAAGATACCTAGAGTGGGCTCTCCTTTGTGGGCAACACAACCACCGGTGGAGTCACCGACTTCATTTTCCCCGTGCACGGTTTAGGGCCTTTCACCCATGGGCGGCAATAGGCGGCCCTCCTTCGAGTCACGGGGAGCTACCCGGTGCTCGGCATATCATCATATCCAGCCCATATGTGTGATCACAGTAACATACATCACATTCATTCATTTCCCACAATGAATATCATCATCATCATCAATCATACATCACACATATGGCTAAGCATCACATATATAATCATACAAGCGCCCACTCATCCATTTATCATCATTGACATCATCGTCAATCATTTTTACAAGAGTATTCATCACTCGTATACTCCATACGTTTATCGTCACATGATCATTCTTATAATAAGGCCAATTGATTCGGTAATCGCGTTATACACCTCATCATGTGATACGTGTATTCAACTAAGACCGTATATGTTTCATAATGATTCACTAGCTATATCATTAAGCCAAGTATTCATTATTAACATCATATGTCTCATTACGTGTTTTATGATGATACTCACGTCATCCTATCAAGCCATGTATTGGTTATTATGAATCTAGCTCATCCGGCATACCAATACAACTCGCCTAGGTGTCCGTGTCCATGACTAGGGGAAATCCGTGCCCTAACAACTATGTTTTATGCATTCTAAAGAGTATCAAGACTAAACTCTCGTTACTAGTGCCTAGCTCGCTCCACGCAAGCCACTAGACTCGTACGCTAAGGCTTATCGCTCCACCGTAGTGGATTCTCACCACACATACCATAAATAATACCCTTCGGTCGTATCTAGTGGTATAGATGTGTATTGCTATCATTAATAACCCAGAATCATCCATCTATAAGCACAAGACCTAAAAACCCCAATTTATAAGTCATACGAATAGCTACGGAGTTGGTTTCACATGAACCTCTAGCTACGCATGCTAAATCGTGGAACTAGATAATCAATCACGCTGTAGGAGTGATAATCTATCAATATCCATCATTAATCTAAGAATCATCTAGCCCAAATCCCAAGAGATGCAAACAACACATGCTTTTGATCAAAATCCCCAAACTTGTAGTTTAAATCGCTAATCATCAATCAAACGTTGGAAAACAAGTTTTTGTACTAGTGTCCCCACCTTAGACAAGCCGAACCCGCAAGTTGATGAAGCGTAGAAGCCGTATTGTCCAAGCCCTAGCTTCAACGCAAGCTCCAACGGAAGAAGAAAGCGGGAAGGATGATGAATAGTGAAGAAGAAATGATTCGGCACTCCAATCTTGGATGGACGATGAGAGATGTGCGTGATCTCTTATCTCTCTCTCTAGAGCTCTCTAGAATCTCCCTCTATCCCTCTCTATGTTGGATGCACGAAAGTGGGGGTTGTGGGGGTGTTAAACGACTTAAAAACGACTTAAAAACGCTCAAAACCGACTTACAGGTGAACCATGATCGATCATGGGTCCCCCATGATCGATCATGAAGCGTTCTGGAACTCTCTGGAGGACCATGATCGATCATGGCCCCTTCCATGATCGATCATGGAAGTCACTGCAACAGCAAATGACTTTCTGAGCTCGAAACGGACCTCGAAACGGCTGAATCTCGACTCGGCCAAAACACGAAAGTTGTAGAGGGAAAAGAAATGAAGACGTGGCCGAAAACGGAGAGTCGTTTGGACATCGGATGAAGAAGTTATGGCCTCTCAAAGTTGGCCAGAAATCTATGAATCGCGAAAAGTCGAAACACGCGATTTTCGCCTCGGTTTCAACCCGAACCACCCGAATAACGTAACGATCACTCCCTCAAACTAAATATAACTAACATGAGATACTAGAACTATTGGGTTGAGTGCGAAGGACTTGAAACCTAATGCACGCTCTCTAACGGAGATTAAGCCTTACCGGGCTTAAGAGAAGGTCAACGTGAAAAAAAGGAACATGGGGCATTACATAACAAAAGACAACACCAAATTTCAAAACATAATTTGGTGATTGAAAACAAATAATCATGGGTTTTTAACTTGATCTATGGCAAGATCCATGGGGGTGTGTGTGTGTGAGAGAGAGAGCAATTTGGGGATAGTGTACAGAGAGAAGAAATTAAAGAGAGAAAGGAAGCAACGAAGAACACGGGGAAAGGACACAAAATAAATGGAAAATCGGTGCCGGAAACTCGGAAGGACAGAAAATCGACGACCGGAATAAACGGATCGCCAAAGAAAGGAGGTCACGGCGGCAATGGAGATGGGAGCGGTAGAGAGAGAAGATGGGTATGAGGTGGGGAGGAGGTCGGAAATGGAGGTGGTGGTGGTGGTGAGAGAGGTAGAGACAGAAGATGGTGATGTATAATATATATATATATATATGGGTTTCTCTTTTTCTTTCTCTCTTTGGGTTTGTGGTGAGGAGGTGGTTGGAAATGGAGGTTGGGAGGTGGCGGTGGTGGTGGGAATGGTAGAGAGAGAAGATGGGTTTAAGGTGGGGAGGTGGTCGGAAATGGAGGTGGGAGTGGTAGAGAGAGAAGATGGGTTTGAGGTGGGGAGGTGGTCGGAAATGGAGGTGGGAGTGGGAGGTCGGAAATGGAGGTGAGGTGGGGAGGAAGTCGGAAATGGAGGTGGCGGTGGTGGTGAGAATGGTAGAGAGAAGATGGTGATATATTATATATATATATATATGGGTTTTTCCTTTTCTTTTTTTCTTTTTTTTTTAATATATTTTATAATAAAAAAATTAATTAAATTTATTTTTTTAAAAAAAATAATTAAAATGAAATACCCTTCATTTCCGTCAAACTTAACAGAAAATGTGGACGGAAGGGCCACAATGACACTCGCTAATAGTTTAAGGGTTAAAGTGACGCGTTTTTTAGTTTAAGGGCCAAAGTGACACTAGGTCAATAGTTGAAGGGCCATTAGGGTAGTTTACTCTATATTTTTTTTTAAGAAAATCTCTAATGTTTTTTTTTTCTTTTTTTTTTTGGCAAACAAGAAAATGTAATTTATCATTGAAAATGAATATAACTAAATTTCTATTACAGTCACATTTTTAATCTTTGGTAATTACAAACAATATATGGATACACTTGTTGGCATCAACTTTGAAAGAACAGGAAACGGAATTAGGGGGTTCCCAAGGCTTAAGCTTTAGTTGGTTGGTCGAGAAGCTAACCCTCCTGCCAACTTAATTTATTACATGCAAGTGTATATATCTTTAATAATTTTTGGTAGCAAGATATTAAATCAAATCATGTACTTTAAAAAAAAAAATTTAAATCCCAATAAAAAAATTATAATGAATTCCATTTTTTTAACGTGTAAATTTTTTGAAGGCATCCTAAATTGGTTGATTTCAATAGTAAATTCGGAACAAATAAAACATAAATGTCTTTGATAATAAAAAAAAATTGGTGCGCCATGCTGGATGGCACGGGCATACCATAATTAACAAAAACATAAAGTTTTTTTGTTAATTGGTACTAGGTAAACATACATTGATACATATTAATTACTCTCTTAATTTTCTTTCCTTTTTTCTATTTTTTTTTTTAATTTTATTAATTGTATATGTGCAAACTGTGGGAGGTTAAAAATGGAGTTCCCATTTGGGCCAGATATTTTGGGGCCAAGCCCAAATATACCGGACATTTTGGGGGTAAACCTAAATATAATGCGGGAACTGTGACGGTCAGAAGATGCTAAGTCTTTGGCCGAATACAATTTCCCTAGCTAGCCGAGTATACACTGATAGTCGGAAATGACGAAAGTGCCGATATGGTCGATGTAGCCAACAAGAATTGGACATCTATACTCATAGACACGTTTGGCGTTGCTTGTCGAAATGGGCGCTTAAGCGAATAGCTAATAGACACTTGTAAATTGCAAAGTTAGTTATAAATAAGGAAATATCCTCACATGAAAAGTGATATATTGATACCCATGTTATACCCTTAATAGTTTGTTATTGTTACCATAATGAGCATAGTGACCCTAATTCTATACGTACAAATAGAAAGGGATAGCTCATTTAGCAGATATCTAATTATCATTATCCTTACACTTAATTCCACACATTTCCCTTCAAAAGAAAACCATCACCATTGTATTTACTTTGAGCAAAGCCATTAGAGCCAAGTAAAGAACACTCTCACACGCATAGGAGAACGTACTGTCAGATTATGAATAACACCCACCGGAGGAACCTACCCCACAATCAAATCCTTCTATATTTATTGCAATTTTACTACTGTTCATTACCTTTATCACATCTTATTGCCAATTTCATTATTTTAGGCTAATTATCTCTTTATTAGCTTTGGTTAGATTTTTACCATCCACACAAACATTGCCCTAGTTTTTATACATTGATTCTTTACGTTATTGAAAAACTCTTTGCACTTATAAATCATTTCTATACTTTTGCTTTTGTAAAATTCTAATGTCTTAAATTGGATCTTTTGTTAGTGCAATTAGTTTATACTATTCATAATGGAGGGACCTATTCGGCTAGTCACTCACACCGCGTACAATTAATTTATAAACCTTGAAGTTTAAGGTCATTTTAATGTTTCACCCCAAGTTTCAATTGTTCTAAACTGAAACCTTGCATGAAGTACAACTAGTGACTCAATTGAAACCTAATGTTAACATCTGTTTAAAACCACTAATGATCCTACATGGTGATCCACATGGGATCAGACCTGGACTATTTTGAGGTCGCCAATTTTTCTCCCTCTTTTGAATAATCTATAGGGTTAAACATATTATATGTATTTTTTTTGGTTCGAGAGTTATCCTACGAGATATCTGGGCCACCGATGCATAGATGTTGCTGGTCAAGTATTATTTTGACAACGCCGAAAATCAATCTTAAGAGCACAAATTAAAGTCGACCCCAAATTAAATTGTTCTAGTGATAATCTTATACCATTGGGTCAAGAGGTCTGATTAAATTTATTATATGCATATGCATGAAAATGAAACACAAAATAAAGCAAGGAATAGAAGAGTGAGATAAGGGTAGTACTTATGTTCATATCAAGTTGGAACACATAGTAAGCAAAGGAATGATCTAACGAAAAATTACTCTTCTAACTGTTAGAAAATGGGTATTAGAAAACACATTTTCTACCATTTTGAGGGCAAAATTGTAATAAGACTTTGCACTCGGATGTGAAAGTTCTTAATATATTCGTGTTCTCCTACGTGAGTACATTGAAATCGTGTATTTACATGCTCAAAATGGTTAAGTGGTGAATGAGTAATTGTCACTCAAAGTGAGCAAGTTGAAATAGAAAAATGCAATGAAAGTGGGAAGTCCCACATAGGAAAAGTGGAAAAAATTCTATGGGTTTATAACTAAACACATGAGAATGCCTTATTGAATGATGCAAGATAAGAGGCTCTCTCTCGCGCACACAGGCGCAGGGGGGGTGCAAATCATGGACCGAAATAAGCCTAGAACCATGGTGGCTCGTGTGTGCCCGCACCTGCGGACACGAATGCCGGACCAAAAAGCGAGCCTTGTGCGGGCTAAGTTTTTGCACCCGAGATATTAATTTTTTCAATTTGAATTTCGAATTCATTGTATTTATGTTGATTAATTAACCACTTAATGGTCAGTTTTTGAGAAACTGATAATGATTAATGGTCCGTTTTATTTTGTTTAATGGCCATTATTCCCTATTGAATTAAAAAGGAGATTTCTGTCTCATTCCAATACACACAACCAAAATTCGACAGTTCAAAGAATTTCCTCTCCATTGAACCTCCTTCGCGTTTGTTCTAGCTTGTAGGTTTTCTTCTCCGGTGGTAAGATTCTAACATCTTCAGTTCGTTCAGTATACCGAGGTGCTTAGGTAACACTGAAGTACCGTTTCATCCTGGGAAACAGACGTCGTCCGGCAGCCTCCAAGCACTACCGAGGGGCGGCGTAACTGTTTTAAGGAGACTGTGGATATCACAGGACTCGGTTTTAGTGTCGATTAATTTTGAGTATTATCAATTTCGAATACAGAATTAAATTTGTATCATATAAAGTTTCTAACACTAACTACAAGTATTCTAAAAGTGTTTTTTCTTAATTGACGAGTAACAAGTCCCAATAACAAGCCCACAAATTGTACACGAAGAATATATATATTTATTACGCACCAAGCCACCACAACCTCACATGGACGCACCAAGCCAATGATAAATTGCATGCACGAATATGTACACACACACATATAGTTACCTTAGACATTCTAATTAAGACAAGAATAAACAAGTAGAATAATTTCAAATAAAATAAAATAAAATAGTAATGAATATGGAAAATAAAAAGAAGTGGATTTGTACCAACCGCTCTGGCAGTTGGAGGGGCAAATATCCTCTAGATCTTTCTTAAAAGGATGCCTGAATTTTGTTTTATTTATTACGATTGATATCAAAAAACTCTAAAAACTAGTTTGATTCAAGTTTTAAATTATTTTTGTAATACGACATTCTATTTCAGATAGATTTCGATATTTGGTTTAAGTTTTGTGTTATGAATACATTATTTTAAGAGTGGAATATTCTTTCTAAGTTCTCAATCTTAAATTGATGAGAATAGATGATTACTCTAAGTATTCTCTTTTAAAATTTCTCCTAATTTTTTTTCTTAAGACCAAAATATTCCTTTTACTTATTGAGATAACTTTTGTTTTTCATTTATATTCTTTTTAAAAGAAAAAAAAATGTTATTAGTTTTTTTTTTTTTATTATTATTAAATACATGCAACGACTTTTCATAATTCTTAACAAGCAAAATTTAAATTTTACTCTTGTAAAATTGTTAGAATTTATCTTTTAATTTTATAAACGAAAAACCTTTCGGTAATTCACACTACTCTTGTTTGATCCAAATATAAAGAGGCAATTCAACGTTTCAAGATAAAAGAATTCATGTCTAAACTAAACATTGGCAAGATATCGTAGTTGACAGGATAAAAGCTTTTTAAGAATCTAAAATGTCCCTTCTATGTAATTTTCAAAACTTGAACCAAACAAACCCTAAATTTATACGAAGTTAATAAAAATTATAAACAATGATATATACCAAAACCTCTGCAGCTCTAAATTAAATTCCCACATCCCATCAATGCACAATGAAACTAACCAAGTTCATGCATAAATTAAGTTATACAGTACAATACCAAGAAGGTATACCATGTTCCTTTCAACACTTGAACAATTCCTGCTATACATGGAGAGATATATAACTACATTTAATGTATTTGGGGGTTTCATTTATAACCTTATTGTTTAGGTAAAAGAGAGAAAAATTGGTCTCCACATGGATCGCTACTTTGGATAACTGTTTAACATATATAAAAAAAATAGAAAAATTATCAAAATAAATGCAACATTTGGTCATCAAATTATTCAAAAACTTTAAAAATGATCATCACTAAACTATTTAAATGATTTTATTTTGTCCACTCCATTTAAATTAACCATTAGTCAATGAGTCAATGACAAAACTAGAGATATTTTACTCAAAATACTCAAAATTCACTATTCCATCGTCCTCTCCGGCTAGCACCACCACGCCAGAATCCTACAACAGGCCCCGCCTACCACTTCTTCCGCATACACCTCTCTCCCACCTACCTTTTCTTCGGCACCCATCTCTCAGATCCTCACATCGGTGTCATCGAAGGACGAAGAACATGAAGCACCTTCAATTTCTAACAGCAAAGTTGTGGTCAATTTCACGAACCAATGATCTCACTCTATTCAAATCCCTTCCAAATTCAATCTCCTCACGAACCATCCACAATCTTTTCCTTGTTCTGGTCCATTAATTAAGGTTTACATATATACATATATAATATATTATCGATTTGGTAATTAAGAGTTACGAGAATGATTCGCCGGACTTGTCATCGGAGGTTGGTGACGAGCACTTTATAGACATTGACATGAACAACGATGAAGGCCGACTCCACTTCTGTTTGTCCGGTGGCATGTCGTCCGACACAATCTCGAACCGAAAATTGGACATTCTGGCAAGGGAGTGGATTGAACTCTTAAACCAAAAATCTGAGATTCAAGAAATGGGACGATCTGAGAGGTGGGTATGGAAGAAGGGTATGTAAGAAGAGGTAGGCGGCGCTGGCTGTAGGGTTGGTGTGGTGATGCTGGCCGAAGGGGATGATGAATAGTAAATTTTGGATATTTTGGCTATAGTACCTCTAACTCCGTCATTGATTAACCGTTAATTTAGGGGGAGTGGGTAAAATAGAATCATTTAAATAATTTAGTGAGTCAAATAAAACTAATTTTAATTAAATAATTATTTTTAAAATTTTATAATAATTTAGTGACTAAATATAATATTTACTCAAATTATCATCATTATTTTTCTCTTATCACTACAAGAATTTTATCTTTTTATAATTGTTTTTTAAATTAACTTTGTGTCAGTTTTGACAAAAATATCATAAAATGTGATATAGTTTGATTTTATGACTTTTTTTGAAAAATTAGTTTGTTTATTTTTCATGACCCTTTTTGATTAACCATCATTTTTTTATGTCAATTATAAAAAAAAGTTACAAAAGTTGAAATAATTTGATTTTATTATAACTATCTTTTTTTTTAAAAAAAAATAAGTATTATTTATTTTCATGACACTTCCGGATTCAACATTATATTTGTTTTTTTTAACTTTATTTTGCTTTGAGGAAAATTTATAATTGGTGGTACAAAAATATTTAGAATTAACTTAATGTCACTTTCACCAAAGAAGTTAATTTTATAAATTATTTTCAATCTTTTTTAGATCAAAAGTCAATCCATTTTTATTCATGAAATAATTGGAATTTTTCATTATCTCATATTTAATAAAAAAATAGGTCTTAAAAATAGTTATTTTCTAATGTAATACAAAGGGGCTTGAGTTAAACAACCTCGAAAAACAAAGAACTAAACTTGTAATCATTTTTGAGAAGGCAAACAAATGACACTATAATAATTTTACCTTTATGACTTTTTTTTTTTTAATTTAAATTAATGTTAGTTTTAGCAAAATCTTTATTCAAGGTTTTGTGTGCTGTGCAAAAAGCGCCTCATTAATACTATAAAACATATAGTTTTACAATTAATAATTAAGTGACTAAATATAATATTTACTCAAATTATCATCATTATTCTATCACTTAAAAAACAGTCACATTGTAACCTTTTTTAAAGAAAACATATTTTTTGTTACTTTTGAACTTATAACAATTTTTAATCACTTAAAAAATAGTCACATTTAAACTTTTATGACTTTTATAAAAAGTTATAAAAGTGTTATATTTTTGTAGTGTGTTTTTGGAATCGCCTATTCTTAAATAACAATAAATTTAAAATTTATATTACATAAGATCTTTAATCGAAACAAAAGAAGAACTTATTTTACAGATCGATAACTAATGAAATATTAATCTAGCAAGTCTTTATAGGTTAAGGTTTTGATTGTCATTTGGACTCCACCTTCTAATGGGACTAGTTATTTCATTCCCAGTAATAAGACATCTATCATTTCTTTTACCAGTAATCTTGAATTAAAGAATTTGGTTTGTTTTGGGAATATTATTACAAAAACAAGCAAACAACATCCAAATCATGTCGATATAATTAACTCAATTACAATAAATATAGAAATTTCACCAATATTTGTATTTTTAATAATAGTATCTATTAACAATAATTTTTAGATGTCTTATTTCGTTACTTTTTTTTCTTAAAGATAATATAAAAACAATTGTTACTTTAAGTGGTTGGACTTTTATATATGCATGTGGAGTTTGATTTAAAGAGTTGAAACTTATATTTTTGTATATAGGTTTTGAATTTGTTAAACTTATAAACTTCACGTGCCAAATTTTTATTTTTTTAAATAAGGCTTTCTAACAAGACATTCTTTCAAATAATAGCTAAACTATATATTTTAATTTGCACCCATCGTCGAGTACTATAGTATAGTGATTAACCGAGTCCCGAAGGTCAAATCATCTAAACGGAATTTGGGATGTCTCATGAAAGACATGAGTATCTTGCAAAAAATGGGTCAATTAGAACCAACATAAAATTTAATGTTTATGATGCAATGATTTGTTATGGTCATCAATAGACAAATCCTTTAGAAGGATATATCTTATATAAAACAATGACATTCCCATCTAGTGAGTACTCATTGGCTAATGTACTCATTGTCACTAAATATCATGCATAGTATTATAGTAAAAAAATAGCAAATATTTCATATGTCCAAAATTAAGAGTACCTAATTTACTTTTGCACTTTTAAGGATCCACTAATTTCAGTATAATCAATGCTCAAGAATAAAATTTATTTAGCAAATTTTGTACGTGATCAAATAGTATACGAGAAAGAAAGGAACCATAAAATATCCTGCAAGAGAACACATTCTCCGAGTTGATTTCTTCTCTAACACCTAAAAGAGTAACACGAAACTCATAATACAAGTCATTTCGTTGGCCTTGAACCCGTGTTAGGTATTCGATCTTCCCATTTTGCCCCTTCGTGCTTTAATTTCACAAAATGTTTTTAATATTAGTGTAAGCAATGGAGCTTGAACCTTTGCACTTGCAAGTGCTATATAGGGCCCTCAACTGTTGGGCCTCTTACTACTTGCTTAACTTTTATTTCTTTAAATCACTTGCATCTATATTGCACATGCATCGCGTATGTGCAAAAATCTAGTAAAAATATGTAAAAGTCTAGTTTAGAAAGATAATCCATATCCAATAAGTTACAAAATGATGTTATTTTTTTAGTACAGATGCAATTACTTGCATCATAAATGAGCAAAGTAGTGACACATTATGCTTAAAGTTCAAATGGTTGAAGAGAAAAATATAATGTTGCTCCGATTTTTCCAAGGTTACGTTGATTAGTTTACCCAGAAAAGAATGCAATTAAACGGGAAATACTTTTTTCCACCATTTTGGTTGCCTTTTTGGAAGCGAAGTAGCTAACGCCTTTGAAATTTGACCCAATACAAACCATTGCCATATCTTTGTTCTTAATTATGATAATGCCAACTAGAAATCTAACATAGAAATTAGGGGGAAGGTGTATTTTCCATGGAAAATGCTAAAGATTCCACATTTCCCATATTTAGTAGTGTTTGATTGCATAATGTTCTCAGGAATCAATTTCCACGGTACAACTTGGTTTTTCCAAATGATGAATTTTGATCTTCTCCATATAAAATATGTGCAATCAAAAAGCTACATGTGTTTAAGATTGAAAGCAAATACGGGTGAAAGCATTATTAATCTGGTTGGGGAGCTTATATATTTTTTTCAGTCATAGAAAATATTACATTACACAAGAAACCAGTAGAAATGCAGAAAATGAACCATGGTCCAAGTTGTAAATATGAATTGAAAAGGGAAAACAATAAATTCTATGAAGAAACTAACTCTCCTCTCTTTAAGAAGAAAACTCTATCTTGCAAGCTATCCTTTGGCTTTCTCATTGTCATGCTCGTCAATATAAGAAGATAAGGCCCTAAGACCACCCTCTTCAATGCCATCAAGGCCATCAAAGAGAGCAGATCTAGAGGAACGATTCTCCCTACAAAAGAGAAAAAATAATAATAATTTTAGTAGAACGAAAAATTTCAGAATAAATAGGAAACTTCAACCAAACACCAAGATGACAAACAATACAAGACCAAGTAGAAATCTCGACAAAACATACTCATATACATGTTAGTATAATCTTTTCTTCAGATAATTCAGCGGACGTACTATATTTGACTGAACCAATTCATCTTACGAAAGCTTAGCAGTACTGCTCAGAGTCATAGCTTATTCCCTTGCCCTTCACCTATCACTTTGTAAACCTCAGACCGGTATCCCCCCTAACATTATACTTTATAGCCAGAAAACCAAGTTTAATTGGCCCCTAAAGATTATTATCTAACATGTCTTAAATCAGTGTAACTTTATCTTGAAGACTTGAAATGGCAAAAGCTGGCTGATGCATAAACAATTATTTACCAATTGTAAAAAATAAAAGAGAGAAATGAACTTAATTGCGAAAGTAAAAAAAGAGTTGCGTGTAAGTATTGGAATCTATTTTTATCACCCCTTGTACTATACTATTCCAAGTTGCTGAAAAAACTTTAAACGCTCGAGGTTGCAGAATAAATTGATTAATCTGCCCAGAAAATGAAGGTCAAGTTCTTTGAATCTCCTTGTGAGAACATTCATTTCTACAATAATTGCATTCACGTATACATTTTATTAAAATAAAATGTGTTCTTTATTTTTTGGAAGCATATTTATACATAAAGAACACATTTTAAAAGTAAATCCAAAAAATAAAGAACACATTTTATAATAGAAATGGATGTTCTCACCATTAAATGTATTATTATGTTTATTTTTAATTTTTTTAAAAAAAATAACTCTTAATATCGGTGGGAGTGAAAAAAAAAAAATTGAGACAAAATCGATTATAAGCACACCACAAAAATCCAATATTTTTATATGTAATATGAGTAATATAGATATTTTTTGCAATTTGAATTTCAAAACCTAACAAAACAATTCTTAAATAACACAATAAATAAACACATGCAAGGAAGCCACGAATTTGAACCCTTTTTAAATAACACTTAATTTTTTTAAAGTGTTTGTGTTAGTTAGAAGCATGTAGATTTAGTAAAAAAATAAGTTATTTTTCCTTTTTAGTTAGAAAATCAGTAGTATTTTTTTTACGTCATTTTTGCGAAGCAAAAGAAATTTTAGGTACTTTTTTTTTTTTGGCCTTTTGATATATTTTCATTGCCTACATATTTTCTCATTTTAATAGAACATTTTAATAGAAAATGAGAAGTTTCAGAAGAAAAAAAAAAATTGGTTGCCACGTCAGCAAAACCGTTAACTTTAACAGAGGAGTTGGACGGAGGGTTCAAATTGCAGTGAAAAATTACTTTGGAGGCACGATTGCAAAGTTTCAAATTTCGGGATCAAGATTGCAAATACCCCCAAACTTCACGATTTTCTTTGTTTTTTTTCTAAAAAAATGTGATGGGTCTTAGACCTTTATTATTTAAGAAAAATAAAATAAAATTTCAAACCAAGATAGATTCCAAAACCAAAAACCCAATACGCTTACACACCAACACCAATTCTCTTACACATAGCAGTTGTCAGACCCATTGATGGGTGAGGGTTGCCTGAGAATCTTTACATGTTTTCGTCATAATATTTTGTCCTTATTTTCATTGTTATATTTACTAACAAAACAAGTAAATTACTCTAATTCGTAAGATACTCACTGGATATGAGAGAATTTTTAAATTTGAGGTTTACTTAAAAATAAAATAAAATTTGGTGGGTTTTTGTATTTGTAATTTAAAGAAGACTTAGAACTTTATTTTTTTTTTTCAAAAAATAGAAAAATAAATTTTTTAAATTAAGTGAGGTTCCAAAACCAACAACTCAACACACGTTACTAAGCTTACACACCAACACCAATTCTCCACTACTTGTAAAAAGATAATTACTTAAATAATAATCTATATTTTTAAAAAAATTATTCAGCCACATAAATGGATATAGATTGCTGTAGAGTCTAAATGGAGAAAAAACAATTAATTTCAAACAAGAGAGAGTGACGTGAGGTCACAGGAAAGGAGATGGCGTTAATGTACAAGACATAACATAGGAGTGATTTTGCATGGAAATAGATGGGAGAAGAAAAAGAAAGAAAATAGATATGATTCAAATGAGAAAAGGCGAAAAAGGTGATAAGCTTGAAGAGACATATTTATCAATAATTACTATATTTTTCCAACGGAATCTTTGAATTCATTGTGCACTTGCTTTTCTTGATTCTACATACTATAAAATAAGCAGTAAAAAGATGAACAAAAAAAAAATAAAAAAAGTTGGGTTGAAAATATATAGTGATGCATATATAAATTTATTTTAGATATTTTCTTAATATATATATAGGATATTAAAAAATTTTGGTTAAAGAAAATAATGATTACTTTGAGCATTGAAGATGGTTGGTAGCGTTTAATCTGCCCGTTAGTAAAAATATTTATGTACAACCCAAAAAAATGTTAGCTTCATTTAAATCCCTGTAATTTTTAGTTTCATGTAATTAATTATTAATAAACATATAACTCTTCAGCTACGTCTAATGCACATGATAAAAAAGTGAGATATAATTACTTTATCCTATTTCATATTTTGATATTTGTTGGAATTGAATATTCGAACGAATTATTTATCTTACTAAAACTTCTTATTCACCGAGAAAGGAATTAATGAATTCCACCTAAGATGTGGAATTATTTTATCCTATTTTAATAAGATTAAATAATTATATCTGACTCTTTAATCTATCTATCAAACACACCCTTTAAAAATTTAAATATTTTTTAATCTTTAAGTTATTAAGTATAATTTAAAACTTTTCTAATGGTATAGTCAAAATAAAAAAGATATTATTTTTATTTTGAATTTCAAATGACAGAGTCTGACATGAAGGACAAGAAAGGAGTTGGCTTTAATGTACATGATATAACATAGGTGTGATTTTGCATGGAAATAGAAGGGAGAATAAAAGGAAAGAAAATATATATGATTGAAATGATAAAACGTCAAAAAGGTGACAAGCTTAAAGAGACATGTTTATAACTAATTATTATATTTTTTAATGAGATCTTTGAATCCATTGTGGACTAACTTTTTCATCATTCTACATACTACAAAATAAGCAGTAAAAAGGCAAAAAATGTTGGGTTGAAAATATATAGTGAAGCATATATAAATTTATTTCAGACATTTTCTTAATAAATATATAGGATATTAAAAAATGGTGGTTAAAGAAAAGTATGATTAATTTGAGCATTGGAGATGGTAGGTAGCTTTTAATCTGCCGGTTAGTAAAAAATATTTATGTACAGCCAAAGAAATGTTAGCTTCATTTAGACCCCTGCAATTTTTAGTTTCATGTAATTAGTTATTAATAAATATATAACTCTTTGACTATGTTTAATGCGCATGATAAAAGAGTGAGTTATAATAACTTTATTTTATTTCATATTTAGTATTCGTCGGAATTAAATTGGACAGATTATTTATCTTACTAAAAGTTCTTATCCTACCAAAACAGGGATTAATGAATATCACCTAAGAGGTGATATTATTTTATCCTATTTGAATGGAATTAAATAATTATAATAGACTCTTTAATCTAACGCGTTAAATATTACACTCTTTAAGGATTTAAACATTCTTTAACCTTTAAGTTATTAAGTATAACTTAAAGTATTTCCGGTGGTATAGTCAAGTAAGAAAGACAACCTTTTTAATAATATTGTTTAACCTTTAAGTTATTAAGTATAAGTAAAGTGTGTAGTAATCTAGAGTTTTATTTTACCACGTCATCGTTCCGGGCGAGACACCGTGAGAATGATCGAGTGTCGGAGAATTGGTGTTGATGTGTAAGCTTAAAAGCATTTCTAATAGAATAATCAAAATAATTTTTAATTATTCATTTGGTAAACAGTTAAAGTTAACTATGTAACATTCTCGATGATTTTTTTTTTTTCAATAACTAAATTTGTAAAGTTCATTACATTGATCGGTTACAAATTAGTCAATTTGAATTTTTTTTTAACTTAGGGAAAAACTATCTAAATTTAAAAATATTATCTTTTAACCATATAATTAGTGAATCCCTCATTTTAATTATTGAAGAATGTTGTTAATATTGATTATAAAGGAGATAGATTTAGTTATTGGTTAAAGGAATCCTAAATTTTAAATATGCCATTGGGGTAGTGTGTTTAGCCAGCATTGTTAAAATTGTTATTTTGTTTAGACACTTTATTTTATTTATAGCGGTGCCATTTACACCCTCCATATTTGTTTCCCTGTTACAAAACCTCTAAGGTAAATTTATTATCAGTAACACACCCTAAGGCCTGCTTAATGAAATGTGAGTGCAGTCACATACACTTGGCCCACTTGGGGAGAGTTTATTGGTAAGCACTCGCTTAGCATTACGTAATGGAGTGCTTTCGTATTTCACAAATAAGGTCCACCTAATGAAAAATGAGTGCAATCATATACACTCGGCTTAAATGGAAGAGTGTATTGCTAAATACACACATAACATCAGATAATAAATAAGGATGCAAATAACACATACCTTTATTAATCCATCTGTATCAAATTAGCTCACGCACTATTGTTAAATTTAAAATTAGCGGGTTCAATTTATGAGAATTTGAGTAATTTTTGTTTGGCAAAATAAATATATAAAAAACATAATATTTTATAAATTTTTCGAGAATAAGAATTAGTTGAGGTGTGACTCGTACATTTCGTATTAATACATTTTTTTTTATATCTTTATCTCCTGTCTTCCCTTTTCTTCGTCTCTCGATCTCTCTAAACTCCTTACCTTTCTTCTCCTTATTTATTACCATCACTTTAATCGTTTAATACATTTTATTCTGAATAGAATCATCTTAAAAGCAATCAGATGTTGGAGTTGATGCGTATGACAATTGTTTTTCTTTTTCTGTTCGGCCGTGGTTCAAGTTCAGGGTGTTGGACAAAATATTTGTGTAATTTGATTTTAGCAAAAATAATTAGTTATAAAATAAATAATTAAATCTATAAACAAGAGAATAAGGACATAGATAAAAATAAAGAACGGAAAATTTATTAGATTTTGCAATTGAGGCAAGTGTTAGACACTATATTCTTACAACAGTTTCGCACCCGCTACGATACTTACGGACTTTTGATCGTTGTCTCCTAGGATACAACGATTGCCACATACTTAAGTAGCACTCCAATAAGTATGCTCTGACGAATCGATAATTATTATACTCTCATACTAGACTTGAAGAACAACCAATTGTAAAAACGTGTCCATTGCCAAATGACATGCCCATTCAAATGGCAATGTGTATTAAAATTAAATTAATTTTCACTTAAATTATTAATATTTGATTAATAATTCCAATAGTCCCCAACATAAGTAAAAATGTCAAAGAGACAAATAGATATGAAATGACCAATGAAAAGATAGATCTTGGGTCGACAAATGTATAAGAGTGCAACAGAAGATTATATGCATCAGGATAGATAGCCAAACAACTTTGAATCTTCCTTAGTGAAAGACAATTGTATTTATTAGTGAAATTAGTGGAGTAATTTGTGCTTTGAACTATCAACTGTTTGTAAACCAATACAATAGTCTTCACACATAAAACCTTTTTATAACCATCAATTCCCATTGTTGTGTTCATTTTGGCCCTAAATAGTTCATGGTTTCATAAGTGCTTTATAGAATCTAGCATTTCTGTCGATTCCCATAGAAGCGGCCATTCTTCACACTCACATAGGTGACTTATATTAAGAGTGCCTTGCTGTACCGCACTTAGAATTTCCATGGTATAGAAGTCAATAAAAGTATAGCTTATCCATACAACAATCCAAGCATGTGACGCCCTAAATCCCGTTAAGAGGATTTCGCCTCCAGGACCTAGTTAATCACTGAGCTGTACGCGATGGTAGGTACAAATTAAGATAGTTCATGTATATTCGAAAGCATTTCTTGTTTTAAAACTCTGTTTAATTTTTTTTTGGCAAGTGGAGTTTTTAAGTTTAACAAACCCAAAACCTGTATAAATTAATATAAGTTTCCAACTTTTAAATCAAGCTCCACATTCACATATAAAGATGCTAAACCACATATAGTAGCAAGTGTTTGTACAATCAAATCCCTTGAACGAGGTCCCAAGCAAAATTAATAAGTTTACAACATTTATACAATCAATGATACATTTAAATTAACTATGGATCCAATGGTACAAGGTGTCAAAATACAAGAAATTAAATAAGCACTAAGTCATCCTTGGACGACTACAAAGTTCTAAGTTATTAGAGACTTCCTAGACTCGTACACATGCCATTCCCCGAAGAATACCTGCAAAACTGTATTGGGAAAAATGGGATGAGCCAAACACAGGCTTAGTGAGAACTATAAGGTTTTGTATATATAAAATACATCTTAAGAACAATGCGTGCAAGATGCCATAGTGAAAATAGTTTTCTTTTATATGCTGCGTAAATACGTTATATCTATGAGTTGTAATTATATTCAAACTCATACTACCACTGCAATGAAAATGATTTTAGAACATGCACGCCATTGCGTTTCCATCCCCAAAATAGAATAATATATAAGTCAACTGAAAATATAATTGAAAGCTCACAAATATCATAAAATAGCCATAAACCTCATACGTATGGTAAAAGAATTATCGCTAAGATACAAACAATCCTTAGTAAGAAAATACGTACTTCCATTTAGTATGTATATAAAACCGTTGGCTAGTTCGTGAGACGTGGTATCACAATTGTGTCATCTAAAACTGTCTCACCCACCCTTGACGATCATCTCAATAACTCATAACTAGTTAAGCGTACAACTAGGTCTGCATTTCGTTGCCTTTCACCCATGCGGCAGCAGGGCCTCCCGTTAGTTTCCATGAAAGGTTTCGGGTGTGTCCCAACTTCCAGCCCCATCCTAATGAGACCAAACTTGGGACCGATCATGGACTAGTGCAATCATGTGTGTATGAATATCAAATCACTTAAGTATCAAATCCATAGTCAAACAATTGTGCTAATTAAATGGTATAACAATTCCTAACAAACCCATCAACTAGCCAACTAGAATATGTAAGAAATGAAGACATCATCATCTCAAAAGTATACTCAACACATCCATAATCATATACATATCATAATTATATCTACGAAAGTATGAAATACTAAAATCCATATACTTGGATCAAATGTACGTTCAATATAGACATATAGTATATATATCAGACTCACATTCTAGATATTATATAATGATACATGTGTTGTACATTAAACCAAGTTCACCCAGTCCGTCAACTTACGGTTTAATTAAGGATTTAGTTTCCAAGTTCACAAATGGGGAATTCCTTAACATAACATCAAACCGGCCCTAAGCCAAACATAAGCCATAATTTATAACACTTTACCTTGATATAAATTTCCCACGTGGTTTTCATATTGTATCAAAACCAAAAAAAGCGTTAAAAACTTCCCTGGCATAGTTATGGACTGGCTAGTTCCAACAATTTTTCTTAAACAGCAAACCATAACTCATGAGCGATAATAATATCACAAACATAAGTATTTATAGTCAAATCATACTTTTAATCCCATGTATAACTTCATATATATACCTACAATATTATTGATGTTCGCTATCATATACGTACATAAGGGTTTTATCCTAATTTTCATCAAAAGCCACTTATAATGTATAAAATCATATTGAATTCATACGCAATGCAAATCAACCAAGCAGTAAAATCAACTTAATCCCCCCATGAACATGCAATTTGTGTAAAAACCCCAAGTTTAGTTTGATTTGAAGCACATAATACTTAATAGTTTGAAATAAAGTTTGAGTACAAGTATTCCCACCTCATTGGAGCTTTCTATTCGAAGATTGAGCTGTAGAAAGAGCTGGATTGAGCTAATCTTGTGTTTTCCTAAACTACTCCGAGCCCTTGCCATGGAGGAAGGTGGAGATGGTGAAGAAGATGATGAATAATGATTGTGAGAGTTTGATTTGGCGTTGGTTTTGTGGGGATTTCGAGTGGTGAAGATGCGTAGGTGAAGAACTCTTCAAAACCCTCTCAAAGATGCTCTATTTCTTTCTCTAAATGGATCTAAGGTGTGTGGATCGAAATATGAGAAAAACGGGTCTAAATGCCGGTTTATAATACTTAAACGGCCAAAAATTACATGCTGGACCAGTCTCCTAAAACCCCAATACCGGTTCCCACTTTAACTCTTTGAGCTCTGGTGCACTGTTCATAATTCGGCTATAACTTTTTGCTCGGAACTTTGATTAGGGTGACCGTTATATCCATATAAAGGTAATTCAAAGATATAAAACTTCCTAAGAGGAAGTTTATCCAAATTATGGATGGATGATTCCCATAAATTCATCGAAGACAGCGTTCTGCCATGTCATTATCGAACGATCAGATTTTGCTAACCGGCCTAATTCGCATGCTATTTTGACCAACGAGGAATGTCAATTGGCTTTCAATCGAAACAAGAAAGCTGTAGAATGACTCAAAAACTAGACAAAATCATAAATAGGGACTTAATCATATAAGAAACGAAGGAGTTACGAAACCTCAAAGTTAACCAAAATTAAGAAATTGCGTAAAATGAAAACACACGATTAACATCTCGATTTCAATTTGGATCACCCGAATTATGACATGATTGTTCCCGCAAACTCAATATACCTAATATGACATGCTCAAAGAGTTGGATCAGCTAAGAAGGATTCAAAACCAAAAGTTAATGCCCTAACGGAGATTAAGCCTTAACAGAGCTTAAGGAGATGATTAATTCGAAAATGTAACACGGGGTATTACAAGGTAGCATTGAATTATCATAGGAATGGGTGGATATAATTATCTCCCATGCGCTACTAGCGAAAGACACACGATATTCGATTTTCTCTTTAAACCTAAATCTTGGGATCTCTAGTCACTAGGTAGGGTGTCATCATTGTAATGTTTCCTTAATAGGCTTATGATCCAATTCCCCTCCATAATATCCTTACTCTCTAATTGGAGGATCCATTTCCTTTGTTAGGCCTAACGTTGTATATTGTCGTAAAATAGAACAATTGTTTATGATACTATGTCTATGATATATATGTCATGATGTAATACCCCATGCTTTAAATTTTCTTAAATTAAATTATATTAGCTTATTTATACTCATGAGAGTGATCGTTTGGTAATTCGGATGGTCCGAATTGATTTCGGTTGATAAATAAAAAGTTTTGGTTCTTCGCGATTCGTTAATTTTAGCTAAATTTGAGCTATCGTAATTTCTTCATACTTATCTGATTAAGATTCCCTCCGCGTAGGTGTCTAGGTTTCATATCATTCTATAATTTTTGTGCTTTGACTGAAAGCTAATTCACACTCCTAGTTGGTCAAAACAGCGTGCAAAGTAGGTCGGTTAGTAAATTCTGCTCATTCGGTAGCACTTTGGCAGAGCGCTGTTTTCGGTGAATTTTTCGGATTTATCTGTCCAGAATTTGGGAAAACTTCCTCTTAGGAAGTTGTAGATCTTTGAATTACCTTTTCATGGACATAAAGAGTACTTCAATCGAAGTTCCGAGCAAAAAGTTATGGCCGAAATAAAAACAGTGCTCTAGAGCCCAAAAATAATAGCGCGGACCGGTATGGCATTTCTGGCATACCGGTTCGGCACCAAATTTTTGGAAAATTTGTGCTCTGCGGACCGGTATTCAATATTTGGCATACTTGTCTGCCAGTTAAACTTTTCCATCGACTTAAATACATTTTAAAGCCATTTTTGGTCATTTTTCACCCCAACTTCAACCCAAACTCTTCCACACACCTCTAGGGAGTTCTAGAGGGTTCTAGAGAGAGAAAGAAAGACATTTATATGCATTTCTCATCCTCGATCGAAGAATCAAGCACCAAATCATTCAAACATCATTCTTCTTCACTATTCATCGTCTCCTACCTTAGTTTTCTTTTTTAAAAGCTCAAGTATGAGCTTTGGCTATGCGAGTTGGGGTTTATATATCATTGATTTGGGGGTTTTTCTACTTTAAGGACGTGGTGACAGGAGAGCTTGAGGATTTTACCGAACGGGGCTTTGGTTTACAACTTTCTTCCTTCTTTTGGTCTATACACATGAGGTAGGGGTTTATATCTTTTCAAAACTTGATAATATGATTTTATTTACTAAGAGATGAATGATTTTTTTTATATATATACATTTTGATGTAGAGCACATATTTTTTGTTTTTGATATACAAGGATGATTTACACATGAATGTTAGATATGATGATTTTGCCTATTGATATTAATGATATATGATTATTTGAAGTAAGAATTCACGTATTTATGCAAGATATGCCATTTAACCTCTATGATTACATGGTATTGATTTATACGGATGCTCTTTGGAGGTATATGTGTTGGTTTGACAAGAAAATAATTAGTAAAGGGGTTCGTATACACTAAAGAACATGGAAATGAATTTGATAGAGTTTATATGTAATATGTAGTATCTACCTTATATATGATGCATGAATTGGAACAAGATATGCCGCTTGAACTTGATATATATGTAATATAGACTTGTAAATGATTTTCCTTCGATATATATGCTTGGTTGTATCCAAGTGAATTTGTAAATGGGTTTTGTATGCGCTGAGGATACATGATGAATGAAGTTTAAGTGGCATATGTGTTGTTTTTAGTTCTCATAAAGAGCATGTATGCATGTTGTGCATCACTATTGTGTCAACTGCAATCTTGAAAATTCTTCAGCAAGCTCGGATTCCATTATGGCCTATCGAATAGGCGTATATCTCTTATTATGATGCTAAAAGCTTCAATATACATCTATCTCTGCTTAGAGGCTACAAAGAGGCTTATTTCTCATGGTAATTCATGGAGGCTTCATTTATATCTTGTTATCTTCTTGTCTGTCGGATATGATTGATTAACAGATTTCTGGATAAGGATTGTGCTTGGTCGTGGATGACCAGGGTGATGTGAATTCTGTATGAATGTTTGTTTTCATGTTGCTTGCTAGGATGGGAAAATAAGCAGGGCCTAGTGCCCTTGGGTCGAAAAGCCTTAAACCCCTGGGAGATATTGTTTGGCCACCTATAAGCCATCGGTGAAAGACCTGGGAACCTAGGCATTGGCAACGCACCATAGATTCGATTCTTTTCTATAAAAGATAGACGGGTTGTTGTTCCACTTCTTGGGCATGATGATGGTATGCCATTTTGAGGTAATGGATTCTATGATGAGATTTCAGTTCAGGTTCTCGTTGATAGGAACTATGATTATGTTGTATGATCTTGGAGCGAATGAATTCTATATGGCCATCTTTGCTTGGTTTCTTATCGGCATGCATCGTCAAGATTCGAAAATGGGTTGACATAAAGGGAGGTTACCTGCATATGCATGAGCATGCATCATCATGAACTAGTTATATTTTGTGATATATTACAAATAATGTTTTGATTATATAATGAAAAGGTTTACTTGGTTTACAGTAATAAATCAAGGAATGTTTTCAAAGCTTTCCCTTCTACTCCCCCTATTGAGCGATAAGCTCACCCCGTTTTTCAAACTATACAGGTATTCATGAGTCCAAAGAGAACAGGGACACGAAGGGACCGAGAATGAGTTAGTGGCTCTAATACAGATTCATTTTTCTCATGTAAATGTTTTCTTACGAAGCCACGGCTAACCCAAAGTATTGTATATTATCTTAACTTTACTTAGTCGGTTTGTATAATGGTTATATCCACATTTGTATGTTTGTGTGCAGTACTATTATCATCAGTATGATTATGAAGCGGTTGTTTGACATGTATGATATTAATATTTGGATTTCCTTGTGCATTTACATCATATATCCATTTTAGTCAATCTAAGATAGGTTAGTGACACTCCATGCCTTAATTACGGGCGTTGTCCCAATAATTAGGGCGGGGGTGTCATACATGAGGTACCATTTATTTTGGAATATCCTTTTTAGAATTGAAACGTCACTGAAATTTTCTCTTGCTTAACTCAAAGCAATGATTCCAACTCATGATCTAATGATAATATTGTTTCGAGATTTCCAAAACTTCAAATAATTATTTAAGTGTATGGACAAAATTAATTTACATACATATATTTGTCCTTCGAATCAAATGATTCAATTCCGGTCCACACATACACTTGGAACTTATGTAATATCATACTTTTGATGTATTTCAATACTGACTTAGGCCATCTCCAATGGTCATTTATATTCATACAAATTTCTATGATAGAAAAGAAAACTAGAAAAAATATGCTCCAATGGGGTTTTCTATAACAATTTTTATGTGAGGTGGAAGTTGAATCACATGGGGAATTTCTATCACTATTTCTACATGTTCAAGCGTTATTAGTCGGGTTTAGGGTTTTATCCCAGGTGTCTGGTTAAGGTTTTACTTAGATCTAAGAATAGCCATGGTTAATGTTGATTGAAATTATACATAGATTAGTATGGAAAATTAATCTTTGTGATAAGTATGCACTGTGTCTGCCACACCTTGTGTATCTCTCATATCAGAAAACTCAAAGATTAATTTTGTCTAGAAAATAGTAGTATAATTGTTGGAAAATGAAATGCTATTTATGTGTAATCGAGTCCCTTGAGATTTTGTTGAAGGCTAGGGAAAGTCGATTTGTTGTATCTCGGGAAAGTACTAGTATGAGTAGATATTATTTTATCCAGGTTTGATGATTTGTTAGTTGGAGGCTATTTTGATAATCCAAAGAAAAATTTGACCAGATAACTCTGTGGAAAGAACTCTATTTTCTCAAGAATATTATATCTCAGTTTTTAAAACATCTTGCAAATAATTCTCAGTTAGTTTCTTCTTTAAGCCATTCTTCGTCTTCAAAGTTTTCAAATGATAAGTTATCATCTTTATATGAAGTTTGTTATCTCCCAGAAAATGAAAGGATTTGTGAAATTGATCTGCCGATGGCAAATCCGTATAATGTTTTTCAAAACTGTCTTCCAGCTCTTTTACAAAAATAGTCAAACAACTCATAGGTCCAAAAACAAAACTTCCAGTGAAAGAGTATGTCCAATCCTCAAAGTTTGACAATTATCAGATTCCCTCTGAAGAGAAAGAGCATTTTTTCACAATTCCTTTCCCAAATGCTTTTGTAAGAATGGCGATAGCTTAAGGATACACACACCTTCATTATGGTGCTATGCATCTAACTATTACATTTCATGGTCGAAAAGGAATAGTTGCTGTGAAAAGGATAACCTTGCTTGACAGTCGTTGCAAAGAGTATCAGCAAGCCTGCATAGGAACCATCCAAACAACTTTGAATGCTGGCACAATCTTCATTACTCTTTTCCCAAATTTTAATATTCCTCTTTCTGACCCGTTCCTTGATCAAGCCTTGAAAATCCAAGTTCATATAACTGGTGCCCTTATGGTTGAAGGAACTTTTTGTAATACCCCGTGTTTCATTCTCAAGTTAATCATCTTCTTAAGCCTGATTAATGCTTAATCTCCGTTAGGGCATGAACTTTTGCTTTTAGACTCTTGTTAGCTGATCCAACACTTATGGCATATCATATTAGGTATATCAAGTTTATGGGAATGATCGTTTCATGATTCAGGTGGTCTGAATCGAAATCGAGATGTTAGTCGCGTGTTTTTACTTTACGCGATTTCTTAATTTTAGCCAACTTCGAGGTATCGTAACTTCTTCGTTACTTGTCCAATTAAGCCACCGTTTGCACCTCTATTTAGGATTTGATACAACCTATAACTTTTTTGTTTTGACTGGAAGCTAATTCGGGCTTTACGTGGGTCAAAACAGTGTGTGAAGTATGCAAGTCGCTAAAATCTGTTCATTCGGTAGTGCTTCGGCAGAGCGCTGTCTTCGATGAATTTATGGGAATTATTCATCCATAATTTGAAGATACTTCCTCTTAGGAAGTTGTATAACTTTTAATTATCTTTCCGTGGACATAAAGATCACTCAAATCGGAGTCCCGAACGAAAAATTATGGCTAAAATACGAACAGTGCTCCAGGCCCAAAAGTGCTAAAGCTTGGACTGGTATTGGGTTTTTGGCATACCGGTATGGCAAGGAATCTGGTCGGTTTTAAGCACTTTAAAGTGACATTTACACCCCCTTTCCCCCATATTTTGACCCACAAGCCTTGGAACCTTCTAGAGAGAGAAAGAGGGCCATTTTTAGAGAGGTTTAGAGAGATTTTCATCGATACATCTTCACCACACAAAATCAAAATATCAAACCAACACCGAATCACCATCTCACATCACTATTCATCATCATCTTCATCCTTTTTAACTCTATATCTAGGGCTCAAATGACAAAATTAGGGATTAGGCGATTTGGTGACTTCTATCTCGATTCAACCCTTCAAACTCGAGGAATAAGCTTCATAGAGGTGGGAATCTAACTTTAAACCTTGTTTTTCCAACTTATTACTATGAAATCATGATTTTATCTCTTCAATGCTTTGAAACCTTACTTGTACAAAGGGAATTTTTAATATATGTTGATATTCTGTATTTTCGTTAAAATTAATAGTTTGAATGACATCAATATCATTTCTATTACATGAGTAACCTTGAGATTTTACCTATATATATGTTTTATGCAAAAACCTAGCTAAGAAATGGGTTTTCAATATAAAGAGATGTATGGCTTCAATAATTACATTGATGGTTCAGATAGCCTTTATATATGTTAAAATACATGTCTAAACGATATATTATAGCTGGTTTCTCTATTTACACGAAAACCCACTTGGAACCTTTATGAATGTTAATGATTCTTACTACGAAAGTGGAAGTTTACCTTTAAAGGTTCAAGTGGTGGCTTTTATATTATAAAATGATCATTTATAAGTTGCTAAATATATAAGAATGGCTTACATGATAATATTCCTTGTCGGTTGCAAGTTAAAGTTATATTTGTTTTATGCTAAACCTTGAAACGGCACAATTGTTTCTCGTATGAGCCGATTGATATATTGTTGAGCATCTATGTTAGCACTAGTCCATGGTAGGTCCCGGGTTTGGTCTCTAACGATTGATGCCGAAAGTTGGGACATGGTCTCCTGGGTGCAAGACCTGAAACCGTGCACAGAAAAGAATGAGAGGCACTGCAGCCACATGGTTGAAAGGCCATGAAACGCAGACTCGGTTGTATGCTTGGACGATCATCCTAATTATACGAGTAAGAATAGAACGAGAGGCCCTGCTGCCGCGTGGTTGAAAGGCCATGAAACGCAGACCAGGTTGTATGCTAGGATATTGTGGAATTTTAGAGAATATGACTTAAGGTTCATGTGATAAAAGAGATACGTTGTGCCGTGGTTTTCCATTGAGACAGGGTTGATTTTACAAAGCCTAAAAAGGATATTTTCTCAAAGTTTTGTCGGGGTTTTAAAGTTAGAAAAGGATTTATTTTAAATTACTACATACATATATTTGTAAATGAGTTACTTTATATTTTAATACGAGAAGGATCTTCTGAGATTTTACAAAACGGGTTTTCTAGATACTGTTATTAAATGATTCCCACTGAGTCATTCGACTCACCCCATCTCTTCTCCACCCAGTTTCTTTTGCAGGTTCATTCGGGGTGAATTATAGAGAGAGAGAGAGAGGATGCGTTCCTTAGTCTGCCTCTGTACCTTAGTTCTTAGAGTTTTATCTATAAAATGTATATTGGATTCTTGTATAGAACTCAAGCTGTAATGGTATTAATTGCATATGTATGGAGCTTGTATTAATGTTCATTGTACACTTTGAATATTGTATCTTCTACACTTGGGACCTCGTTGGAGGTTAGCTGATTGATAGTAGTTCTTCTTTTGTCATGTGAACGATTGCTTAGTATGGAAATGTTCTTATTGTTTAGATTATGGATTTTTTTCCGTTTTACACAGGGATTGTATCTAGTTGTCTCGCCGTTGGCGTACGGCACCCGTGATTAACCTGGTCCATATGGTGAAAACCTCTAAATGGGATTCAGGGCATCACACTTTTACTGCTACCTTACATCATCAAATGGTGTACAGGATTCAGAACCATGTATTTGATATTTCAACTCCCAACTCTAATTCAGAAGATGCCCTCCTGATTAAAGTTGAGTCAAACCAAGCTCCTTACCATACATACATCCTTAAACAATTACCCTATTAAGAACTGTTGAAGGTTATGCTAGAATCCTGTATTACCTCATATGAAGCCTTACAAGAACAAGCTCGTCCTATTTCAGTCCATTCGAGTGATCCCACTTTCATTCGAAAAAATGATAAATCTGTTGAAATTAGGTTTTCAAAGCCATCAGTTCCCCAAACAACTTGTCATTTTGTTACAGAAATCAATGTCCTTGAACCTTTGTTTCCCCTACCCACTGATCCTAGACTGGTTAATGAACCAATTCTTATCCTTATGTTTGATAAAGATTGAAGGTCGTGTTACCAAGGAAAGGGTCCAAGTAGTGGTCATATTTGGTATAATATCTGTTATTTTGATGCATGTGAACAAGCCAGGGAAGAAGAAGAGAATTGGGAAGATCGTCCCAAACAAAAAGGGAAAAAGAAATCCTCTTAAGATATTTTGAGAGAGAGAGATATGAAGCAAAGGACCCTGCTGTTGATCTGTTAGGAGAACCATCAAGAAAGTTTCATTTTTACGTCCTTTATAATGATGAACCCTAATCCCCTCAAGAAGTTTCAAGCTATTCACCACCACTATTGTGATGCCCCGAGTCCCATTTAGAGGTCTAGTCCTCCCGGAACCAGTTAATCACGGTGCCGTACGCGACGTCAGTTTTAATATATATTATTTTAAAACTCGTTTTTAGAAAATTTTGGCATGTAGAGTCCGTAAATTGAACAAATCCAAAACCTGTGAATTGATAAAATAAATTTCATTTCTGAAAGTCAAACTCCACATATTATACAGCCCAGTTGTTACAAGATCACATATATACAAATCCTACAACGAGGTTCCAATACACGATTAAAATGTTTACCTTAAAAACAATTATAAGTTTGATTATACAACATTCATTTAATACAAGAAGAGATCAATTTAAAATGATAGATATGGAATCAAGTCCTCCTTCTAAGGGAGACTAACATGGCTCAGAGGTCATCAGAGGTAATAAAGTCTAACGCGCACAAACCCGAAAAGTGTACCTGCAAAACTATTTTGGAAAACGGGAGTGAGCGAAACACGGGCTCAGTGGGAACTATAAAATTTGGTATATTAAAATACACATAATAATATGCATGCATCGTGTGGTATAAAAATAATAGTTAAACAGTAAGTACACCATGTATGTATATGTAATACTCATCTCTATATACCATAGATGCTAAAATACATGCAATGCACATCAAATGATCCCGTTTCCCCAAATATCAAGCAAAACCATGAATAATAGGAAATACAAGATCATTAACCGAAAGTACAATGTGTTGGCAACTACTACGGGCTCCAATTATGCTACGCTGGGTCTTGTATCATCTTATCTCAAAGGCAATCAAAAGGGCTACAACCCTTTATATGCAATGGGCTCCAACCCATTGCGTTAGCGGCTACAACCACTAACAAGAGGCTACAACCTCATATCATCAAGAGAGCTACAACCCTCGTCTAGTACCAGTCCTTCGGGCTCTAACCCGATAATCTAAGCGCCTACAACCGCAAATAGGCTCCAACCCAATCAATAAGGCAGGCTACAACCCTCCAAGTAAGGCTACAACCTTACAATCACCACCTACGTAAATAATTGAGCCAATCTTGAAACCACGAAATAACTACAAAATATAAAAGAGCCAACACACTGATTAGTACTAAATCAATGTATCTTATTCATAAATCTCGAATATGGAAATCTTATATATATATATAGTCCATCAATATTTGGCCATTACCAAAAGTAATTCAATAAACAAAGATACATTACTTCCGCATCACTCTAGTTATAGAAACTAGCTCAACAAAGTAATATCTCACTTATGGTAATTCATTTACCAAATGTAAGTATGCCACATGTATAAAAACAACATAAACCTTTCACAATGATGTCCATAGGATACATACATTTATCCCACCAAGTATTTTAGTTTAAAACTCCATGAACGATATCATTGGTCGTAATCCATTTGGTGGGATATTTATTTAAAATTTATTATAAACTTCCCAATAACTTGTAGCTCTTGGACATCATTCTTTCATGGGTAGTAATAAAATCGTATAATAAACCCACCAATTTTGGTTATATAATTTGGTTAGCAGAATCTAGCAAACTTTGTCATAAAGTGGGTTTTAGCCAAATCTATTCCATTTGTCAACAAGTGGCATATATACTTTATAACATCACATTACCACAATATATATAGATGAATTCATGTATAAAACCCATCATATAAGCCTTTTCTAGTTGTATACAAGTTCTAGTTAAACACATTTGTGTATTGATGGGTTTTAGGGTGAAATTGGGGGAAATGAGTATACGTGTCAAATTCCTTATTAAATAATCAAATTCATATATTAGTAAATCAATCTTGACAATAAATAACAAGAAATTTCAACCCAAACCCAATGCACATGATGAAACTCGGATTTGTATGAAAAACCCCCAATTTATAGTTTAATCAAAGCATGCAACACATAAAACTTTAGAAAAGATTTTTATATTATTGTTCTCACCTGGAATTGAAGCTTTAAACAAAATTTAAAGTCCCATGGATGGAGGAATGTGCCAACCTTAGCGTCCTCATGCTTTGCCAAGCTCCCATGAAGGTGTTGATAGGAGGAGGATGATGAATAGTGTTATGATGTGTGTAATTATTCAATAAAGGTGAGAATTCCACCAAGATATCTCACAAGTATCATCTCTCTCTCTCTAGAACTCTCATTTGGTGTGTGGGAGAAGGAAGGCTCGAAATAGAAGATAAAAAATGATTTGAGTGTATAAAAATGGGGTCCAAGTTTTGGAAAATTTGGCTCGATCTTGGGGCCCCAAGATCGATCTTGGAAGCTTTCAGCCACAGCATTGCTTCCCACAGCATTGACCACTGTTGGTATTTTACTCATAACTCCTTGCTCGGAACTCGGATTGGGATGATCTTTATTATGTCCACGAAAAGCTAATTCAAAGATCTACAACTTCATAAAAGAACCTTCCTCAAATTATATATGGATTAATCCCAAAAATTCGTCAAAGACAACGCTCTGCCACTACGTTACTGAATGATCAAATTTTAGTGATCGACTGACTTCACACACAATTTTGACCAACGAGGAGCATGAATTGGCTTTCGGTCAAAACACGAAAGTTGTAGAATGGATTAAAGCATAACTAGAGAACCAAATGGAGAGTCAATCGGGTGTGAAACGAAGGATTTATGATATCTCAAAGTTTGCCAAATTTCATAAGTCGCGTAAAATGAAACTACGAGCTTAACACCTCAATTTCAAACCGAACCACCCGAAATCCAAAACGATTCTCCACGTAGATGTATTTAATGTATTAGAACATATTTAAAGTGTTTGTACCATTGAATTCTCCTTGAAACTCAAAATCACTAGTGAAAGCGAGATTGCACACTCGAATAAGGCTAATACGTGGAGTTTACGTGTGATAAAATACGGAATATTACAATCTCTCCTCCTTAAGAAATTTCGTCCTCAAAATTCAGAATGGAATACATTCCCAGCTTAAAATATGATAACTCCAAAAAACGATGTCAAATCTCAGCCTAAATACCCCTATTTCTTGAATTCCACTAGGGGTCGAATACTCGTACGAAGGAAAAATCTACAACATAAGAATTATTCTTCCAATTCTTAAAGGATTAAAAAGGTAAAAACTACAAAATATGGAAAGAATCGGTTCGGTACATTCAATGGGCAAACGCCAAAATCATCCCATAATCGCGGTGGCACCCAGACAATGACATTTTGGTTTTTACCATAAAACTCTTCAACTTCCATGGAAACCGATGAGCACTTACTAAATGAGCTCCTACTTCAACAGCGTAGTCTAGAGCGTGGAACAAAATATTACATTGTATTCATGTACGCTCTACCATGTGGGTTCCAATCTCATTATATACGATCAAGCTGGAAACCTAAGGAGTTCGTGAACGTTAATCACTTTATAGGAATGTGGCACCTACACAACACCCATATCAAGGATTTTAATCTTTACTACAATTGATAAAAAAGAACTAGGTAGCAAACCCATAGCTACGATGAGGATGATCACACTATTCCACAAATATTATAATTTTAAACTAATAGTTTCATTTAACATCTACCAAACTCAAAGCAAAATTGCAATAGGAAAAAGAGGTTCAAACTTAACCGAGGAAAGATAATACTCTAGATTATATTCTAGGAATATACTATGGGTTACTAACTACAGCATAGGAAATGATACATTTTTCCTCAATTGGGTGTAAGCATTACCCACAAAATCTCTGCAGTCGACTATCAAATCAAAATGTCAGTTGTTTAATGGAAAATCTGGACAGCTCCCACAGCCTTATCTAGACCACTTCAATAGTCGACTGTTTAGGGCAACAACTGACTACCCACTCTTGAGCAAGTATATGACTTCCTTTCTAATAAGGGCCCCCGACGAATCAGGTTTAACATAGAACTTGATGAATCTGTATGAGTACAATCAAGAATACAAAGGGAACTAAATGGGGCCATCAAAGAAAATTCTAATAGCTCAATGATCTCCATTATTCTCAATTCAAAGGAAATCAAAGTGAGTGATAAAGAAATCGAATACGGAATTTTAACTATAGCACATGAGAACAACAAATCAAGGTTTCTCACCACGAAAGCGATCGGAGAAATGTAGTCCTTCATAAAGATTTCTCAAAACAAGCTTGTCACCATTAGCTTCATGACAAAAATTAACTTGTCACAACGATGATGTAAGTGAACATGAATGAAAAGCAAATATGACCGAGGTTCCCTCATCAACCACTAATTTACCCAAAAGAGAGTTTCATTAACATGAACTCTGCTGGGATGCCATGGAATTGAGCGATAGTCCCCATTCTCTCCTCTCTTTTTAAAGAACTCGGGATATTTTAATCGGACCTATTACCACGCTTATTCTCATCCAATATTAAGAACTTCATCACAAAGGCCCCCAATTCTATATCATGACCATGCCTACCCAAGGGATTAGGTCATCCCATAAATATGATACCACCCCAAAGGAGGTGAAGAAAGGAAAGGACCCAAAAAATGTTTCAGCTCCACCAACAGCTTTGGTCGTGATAATGCTCAAATAATTGGCTGGTACAACTACATTTTCATTGGACATAAGGAACCCATTAATTCTCTTTCATTCTTAAATAAAAGCCAAGTAAGATAGAAATGAAACACCATTGGAGATCAACTTTTTTATGCTTTTCTACCCATATGAAAAACCTGACAACTAGATATAGAAGTGTTGTAAAATAACATTGACACCTAAGATAGAAATGGAAAAAAAAAATTCCAAGCCATCTCCAATGGTGATATCTACTTTTCCATTTCTATCCTATGTGTCAAAGGACTTTGTAGAAAATTTCTATATGTAATTGGCAATATCATTTCTTCCTCACCCCCTCCAGCTCTATCCTATATGTAATTGAAAAACATAGTGCAAGTGTGCTTTTGGCGAGTTGAATACTTTACTAAACTGACCTCTTTGTGAGAGATTTTTTTTTTGAAACAGAGTGCAGTGTGCTTTTGGCGAGTTGAACACTTACTAAACTGACCTCTTTGTGAGAGGGTTTTTTTTTGAAACAGAGTGCAGTGTGCTTCTGGCGAGTTGAACACTTACTAAACTGACCTCTTTGTGAGAGGTTTTTTTTTTGAAAAAACAAAGTGCAAGTATGCTTTTGGCGTGCTGAACACTTTACTAAACTGACTTCTTTGTGAGAGGGTTTTTTTTTTGAAACAGAGTGCAATTGTGCTATTGGCGAGTTGAACACTTATTAAACTAACCTCTTTGTGAAAGTTTTTTTTTTTGAAAAACAGAGTGCAATTGTGCTTTTGTCGAGCTAAACACTTACTAAACTGACCTCTTTGTGAGTGCTTTTTTTGAGATAGAGTGCAAGTGTGCTTCTGGTGAGCTGAACACTTACTAAATTGACATCTTTGTGAGAGGTTTTTTTTTTGAAAAAACAGAGTGCAAGTATGCTTCTGGCGAGCTGAACACTTTACTAAACTGACCTCTTTGTAAGAGGTTTTTTTTTTGAAACAGAGTGCAAGTGTGCTTTTGACGAGTTGAACACTTACTAAACTGACCTCTTTGTGAGAGGATTTTTTTTTAAAAAAAAGCAGAGTGCAAGTGTACTTTTGGCGAGCTGAACACTTTACTAAACTGACCTCTTTGTGAGAGATTTTTTTTAAAGAAAATGCAAGTGTGCTTCTGGTGAGCTGAACACTTACTAAACTGACCTCTTTGGGAGAGGTTTTTTTTAAAAAAAAACAGAGTGCAAGTGTGCTTCTGGCGAGCTTAACACTTACTAAACTAACCTTTTTGTGAGAGAATTTTTTTTTAGAATAGAGTGCAAGTGTGCTTTTGGCGAGCTGAACACTTACTAAACTGACCTCTTTGTGAGAGATTTTTTTGAAATAGAGTCCAAATGTGCTTCTTGCGAGCTAAACACTTACTAAACTGACCTCTTTGTGAGAGGTTTTTTTGAAATAGAGTGCACATACAAATAGCAAAGTATCAAACAAAACATTCCATATTCGTTCTTTTGAATGAAAACTATTACAAAAAAGTACAAACTTTTCTAGCTCAAGGGTAGTATCTCTTGAGGTGTTCTATGTTCCATGGTCTCATGAGCTCCATACCGTCTACAGTACTCAAATAATAAGTGCCTGGTCTGCAGACTTTAGTGACCACATAAGGGCCTTCCCACTTGGCAGCGAGCTTACCATGTTCAAAAACTTTTGTTGCCAATGTAACTTTTCGGAGCACTAAGTCGCCAACACTCAAGCTTCGATGGTTGACCCTTTTATTGTAGCTTATGATCATTCTTCTTTTATATGCCTCTTCTTTAATTTGAGCTTGCTCTCTCTTCTATTCGAGGAGGTCTAGGTCAACCAGCAGGTTCTCGTCATTACGAGCTGAGTCGTGGTGGTTGATTCTGTAAGTTGGGACTCCCATTTCCACCGGGATGACTGCTTCAGTTTCGTACGTCAGGAAAAAAGGGGTTTCGCCTGTTGGATCCCTAATCGTGGTTCTGTAAGCTCACAGTACCGAGGGGAGTTCTTCAGACAGTTTTCATTGGCATCATCGAGTCTTTTCTTTAACAAGTTCAACAAAGTTCGATTGATGACCTCTGCTTAGCCGTTGGCCTGAGGGTGGACAGGTGAGTTGTAGTGATTTTCGATTTCATGTCCTTCACAAAAGTCCCTAAAGAGATTGCAGTCAAACTGCTTTTCGTTATCAGTGATCAGTACTTTTGGGAGACCAAAGCAACAGATAATGTTCCTTTACACGAAACTCTGGATCTTCATGGTGGTGATCGTTGCTAACGCTTCAACCTCAGCCCACTTAGTGAAGTAATCAATGGCTACTACTGCGAACTTGGTCTGTCCTTTGTTCAATGAAAAAAGCCCCACTATGTCCATGCCCCATTGAAAGAAAGGCCAAGGGCTGCTAACGGGGGTCATGAGCTCAGCGGGGAGCTGTTGGATGTTAGCGAATTGCTGACACTTGTCGCATTTTTTTACCAATTCCTTTTCATCTAGTAGGATGGTGGACCAAAAGTAGCCTTGTTTGCCGGCTTTGAGCGCTAGTAAGTGAGCTCCCGGATGCCCTCCGCACAGGCCTTCATGGATTTTCAGCAGGGCCACTTGGGCCTGGTGCGGGTGTAAGCAGAGCAAAAAAGGGAGGACGTACCCCTCTTATATAGTATTGCTTCGATGATCACATATCTATTGGACACATCTTTATTCTTTTTGCCATCTTCTTATCTTCAAAGAGAGTTCCGTCAACAAAATAATTTAAAATCGGGTCAATCCAGCATTTACAGATTTGGATTGGGGCTGCATCCAGCCCCGCGGGCTCTTCTTTGGCCTTCATTTTCAGATATTCAATGTGCACCCCGCTTGGTAAGTTTGAAGTTGTGGTAAGCTTGGCCAGGCGATCTGCTTTATTGTTTTGAGCTCGTGGGACTTTGATAAAAACTAGGTTAGAGTACCTCTGAGCCACCGCTTTGGCTTTTGCTAAGTAAGTGACCATGCGTTCTTCTTTGGCCATGTTGTGACCAAGTATTTGGCCGACTACTGTGAAATAGTTATAGACCATCATTTGCCTTGCTTCCAGATCACTAATTATTCTCAAGCCTGAGATGATGGCTTCATACTCAACCTCGTTGTTGGAAGTCCTGAACAGGAATTTTAACACTATCTCTAGGGTGTTAGCCTTAGGAGTTATCAGCACCATGCCAGCTCCGGATCCTTACAAGTTAAAAGCCCCATCGGCATGCAAGACCCATTTGAGCACCCCTGGCAGTAAATTCATCGAAGTGGTAGGTGTCGAAGTGTTCGGGTCCACAAGTGGTAGTAGCTCTGGTGGCTCTATAATCTGGTCTTCAGCGTAAGTGAACTTGGCTATGAAATCTGCAATAACCTGGCCTTTAATTGAGGTCTGAGATCTATAGTTAATCACGAATTGCCCGACTCGACAGCCCATACAGCCAGCCGGCCTGATTGCTCTGGTTTGTTGAGGACTCTTCGCAGTGGCTGGTCAGTGAGCACGTCTATGGTGTGGACATGAAAGTAAGGTCTTAATTTTTGAGATGTGATAAGTAGAGCATATGCCAGCTTCTCTAATCTTGGATAATTTATCTCGGCAGCGTGCAGAGCTCTGCTCGTGTAGTACACTGGTAGTTGAGTTCTTTCTTCGTTCCTCATCAGCGCTGAGCTGACTGCTGTTCATGATACCGACAGATATAAGCTCAGGATCTCCTCATTTCTTGGTGAGCTTAGGAGAGAAGGAGTTCCGAGATACTGTTTAAGCAGCTGGAAAGTCAGCTCGCATTCTTCGGTCAATTCGAAGGCCTTATGCAAAGTTTTGAAAAAAGGGTGGCACTTGTCGGTTGCTTTGGAGATGAATCTGTTGAGAGCGATCACTATTCCCGTTAGACTTTGGACCTCTTTTGGTTTGGTCGGAAATTTCATGTCAATGAGGGCTCGTATCTTCTCCGAGTTAGCTTCAATCCCTCTTTGGGTGACCATAAAACCCAAGAATTTTTCCCCTTTAACTCCGAAAGCACACTTGGTCGGGTTAAGAGACATACTATTCTGCCTGAGTATGGCAAAGACTTCGTTGAGGTTGGACACATGGTTCATGGCTTTAAGGCTTTTAACCAACATGTCATCGACAAAAACCTCCATGTTTCATCCTATCTGGTCTTTAAACAGTGTGTTCATCACCCGTTGATAGGTATCCCCCACATTCCTTAGGCAAAAGGCATGGCTTTATAGCAGTACGTGCCTTCGTTGGTGATGAATGAGGTCTTATCCTCATCTTCTGGAGCCATCCTGACCTGATTATAACCAGAATATGCATCCATGAAACTTAACATCTCATGGCCCGTAGTAGCGTCTACAAATTGGTTGATCTTGGGTAGTGGGAAGTTGTCCTTCGGGCATGCTTTGTTGCAGTCTTTGAAGTCCATGCACATTCTCCACTTACCACTATGCTTTTTGACGAGCACTCTATTGGAGAGCCACTTTGGGTAGTGTACTTCTCGAATGAAGCCAGCTCGGAGGAGTTTTTGAACTTTTCTTCAGCGGCCGAGTTTCTTTCTGCAGCGAAACTTCTTTTCTTCTGCCTTACAGGTGCAAAAGTAGGGTCGATGTTGAGCCTGTACATCATGACCTCTGAATTCATCCCCCTCATGTCACCGTGGGACCATGCAAAGACATCTATTTTAACTTGCAAGCATTGACAGAGCTTTTCTCGGACTTTTGTGTAGAGTTGATCGCTGATCTTCAAGACCCTGTCGACTTGGGAGGGGTCCAGAACAAAATTTCTAGGTCTTCCACCAGTTCGCCTCGAAGCTCTTTCTCTTCATCTCTAAGATCTAAGGTGTCTAATTCCAATTTTGATGCGTTGTTAGGCTCTCCTACCCTCAATAACTTTTCCTCAACACCGGCTTTTACCTCGACTACTGTGATGTCTGAGGTCCTAACTTTCTTTAGTGTTTTGAATTGGCAGTTACGAGCTTCGACCTAATTTCTCTTACACTTTCCGACTTAGGGATGGCAAAAAAAACCAACCCGTCGGGTTACTGAACCGATCCGATCCATTTGGAGCGATTTTTTTAAAACGGATTTAGTTTCGGGTTTTAAAAAAAATCAATGCGGGTTCGGGTTTGGTTTCGGTTTTTCTTCCTGAAAACCGTCCCGAACTGCCCTGAATATATATATATATAATATAAAAATATTATTTTATTTAAAAAATATATATACTTATATTAAAATCCTAACCCTAAACTACCCCGCTTTTCCCTATTTCTCTAAGCCGCCGCTCCTCGCTAAGTCGCCAATCGCCTTCTCCGCATCTCCGGTCTCCCCCTTCCCCCCACATGCCACATCGGCCATCTCTCTCTCTCTCTCTCTAAGCCACCGCAGCACCACGCACGAGAATACTAGCGCACCGCCACTCTTCCCTCGACAGTCGGCTTCTTCTTCTCCGTTTTAACTGCTACTCTGCTAGTTGAGGTGAGATTTAATCTTTTTTTTTCTTTTCTTTTCTCCGCACCGCCACTACAAGTTTTTGCTTTTCTTCTTTCTTTTTTTTTGGTTAATATAAATTATTTTTCATGTTCAATTCCATCGAACATAATTTATTAATCTCTCTGATAACCTTTACGAAGGATGGGATTCTTTCATTTTTAGAAGATACAGAAACACTCAAAACTTTAGGCAGGAGTAGAATTCGTTCAAACCTAGACCATTAGACCTTCACTCCATCCTTCTATTGAGATCTTTAAAAACGAATATTGATATGATCCGGTCTAGCTCCAATTTCTATTCGACCATGGTGGTTCGTGGCATTCTAAATGATGATCCACACTTGATGAATTACAAGGATAGAGCATGGAAATTCAAAAAGAATTTCATGGAATTTCAAGACTTTTATATTATTTCCTTAATTATTTAGGAGTTTATGTTAGTTGTCTTATTTTATTATTCAATTAGGAATTAGATTAGTAGTTTCCTTTTTGAATAAGTTTCCTTATTATTTATTAGTTTCCTTGTTGCACTAGGATTATTCTAGATGTTATTATTTTCCTTTTCTAAGTAGGAATTAGTTTCCTTTTTGAATTAGGATTCTAGCTTTGTTTACTCCTATTTAAAAGAGGCACATTATTATTTTATTATATTAATAGGAGTTTGATGATTAATAATATTGAGAGTTTTCTCTTTGTGTTCTCTAAGAACATGTTGAACATGTTGAATTGATTAATTCAATTGTTCTTACTTATCAATCAATTCTCCACCAATTGATTGTGGCGTCTTCGACTATACCGAGGTTCACGCTTCTTTAAGCGTTGGGTTGAGGTTTTCGCCTTCCATCTTTCGCGTGATTCCAAGGTTCTAGTCTATTTATAGACTACGGGTTGCGGATCCATTAGCTTGGCTAAAAAAGACGATCCGAGTTCGCGTCATTGGTATCAGAGGAAACTTTTCTATCCAGGTTTTCTATCTTAGTTTCTTGTTCTTTCAATTTCGTAGTAGATTCTTGAAACCCTAGGCCTTCATTCTTGTTAATCTTATTCCAAAAAAATTGTGTTAGGGTTTATAGATTAAAAAAATAAAAAAATAAAAAAAATAAAATTATTCGGATGAACAGTAGCCGTGAACAGTGCGCGTGAACAGTATTTCGTGAACAGTGCGCGTGAACATCAACGATGAACAGTACTGTGAACAGTAATCGGTGAACAGTGCGCGTGAACAGTACTCGATGAACAGTAATCGCATGAACAGTGCCGCGTGAACAGTGATTTCTGAAAAAAAAAAACCCAGAATTCTGAATTGCTTGTAAACCCTAGAAAAAAAAAATTATTTGTTTAGGGTGAGTTGTTTAGAATTAAAATATATCAAAGTTTGAATGTTGAAAAGAAATCCTATGTTTGTTTTTATGCTTCATGGAATAGGGTTTTGATTGCTATGAACTCTTGCGCTATTATTGAAATTGAAGATTCCCATTGAATCCTAGAAAATTTCGAATCATAATCAATCGTTTGGGTTTGTTGATCCTTGTTGCATCTTCATTCTAGTTGGGATTCTTATTTTGTGTTCCATATAAATCTATTTTGCTTGGGAAATCTAGAAAGCCATAGGATATTTGATTTGCATTAATTAAGGATTTGATTGTTGCCTATCGTTTGGAAATTTGCTTGCATTATTCTAGCAATTTTAGAAATTCTTTTGGCTCATTAATATTGCTAGAATTTGGTTTCTTTAATCCTTGGTATTACATTGTTGAACGCGTCTAAATCTAATTGATTGGTTGTGCGATTGGTTGTTGAGGAGTTGTGATATTCATATTGTTCAACTTGTTTTAAAAATTCCAAGGAGAAAAATTGTGAGGTTTATTATTACTTGAGTGACAAACACGAGAGAAAAAAAAATGTGTGATACTTGAGTGATACACGTAAGGGAGTGCGTGGGGAAATTTTTATTTCTTTATTTGTACTAATCCTTATTTTGGCAGCGCAAGAATGTCTTATTTTAATTTTGAATAAAGTTGGCGTGATGAGGAGTTTAAAAGGGATAGTGCGCGAGTAAAAAATCTAGAAATTAGACGGCGCATGCGATTAAGTGAAGCTCTTAATGGGGAAAGGATAAAACAAAATTTCGGTAGTAGCACGAAAAAGGCTTCCTTGTTTGATGAAGAGGGTTGTTCTAAGTTTAACGAATTGTTTACCAAAACTTATGAGCAGTTTAAGAGGAGGGGAAGTTTTGTGCCAAACCAAATTGAGGAACAAGCCGTAGAAGGTGAATTGCTAGCTGAATGTGGTGACCCAAGCGTGCGAGTGAATGTATTTCGAACTAGATGCCTCGTGCAAGAGAAGGTGTGTAGTTTGATAATTGATGGGGGAGTTTACTCAAACTTTGCTAGCACAACAATGATTGAGAAATTGAATCTGCCTACGTTCAAGCACCCGTGTCCTTATAAGTTGCAATGGCTGAATGATAATGGAGTGATAAGGGTGGACGAGCAAGTTCTTATTTCTTTTGGCATTGGGAAATACAAGGATGAAGTTTTATACGATGTGGTTCCAATGCAAGCCGGCCATATAATTTTGGGTCGACATTGGCATCTTGATAGGCAAGTCAATTACAATGGCGTTTCCAATAAGTACTCTTTCAAGATGAATGAGAGAACCATTACTCTTGTTTCATTGCCACCAAAGCAAGCTCATGAAGATCAAATGAAGTTACAAAAGGAGAGTGATCAAAAAAGAGAGAGTGAACAAAAGCAAGAAAAGAGTAGTAAGGCTAGTGAGGAAAGGAAAGAGAGTAATGAGGCTACTAAGGAAAAGAAAGAATGTGAAAGGAAAATAAAAGAGACTGAGGTAAAAGAGAGAGAAAAAGAAAATTCAGTGATCTTTAGCGAGAATGAGTTTGAAAAAGACTTGAGTGAAGTGAGGGAGATTGAGGCAAAAAAGAGTGAATCGGAGGAAGAATTTTCAAATACTAATAATTTTAATCCCGTTTTGCCTATATCTATTGTATCTTATTTGCAGGGAGTTGGAGATCAACACCAAGGAAAAGTTGAGTTGGCACATGGCCAACAAGCTTTAAAGCAAAGAGTTGGTGAGTTTTCTAAGTTGGAATTGGTAAGTTGTTCTTCGAAGAAATTATTTGGATTTAAAACAAAGTATGGCTTGTTTGAATGGGTAACTAATTCTTTGATTTTGAATAATGCTTTTATGAGTTTAAAGAATCAAATTTTTTAGCCATTCTTGGAAAAAATTGCTTTAAAAGGCTTTGATCGTTGGAATGTTACACTATCACGTAGCAATAGTAGTTTGAATTGTTACTTATCGATTAGTTGGAATGATCAATTGCTTATGATGAGTTTTGATGCGCTAACCGCTAACCTCAAGAAGTGCACTCTTGGCACGAATGAGACTATGTTTCTTTGCTTTGATAAGAGTGTTGTAGGTAAGCCGGATTTAGCGGGGGAGTTGAGTAGCATGGCAGCCGTGGAGCTTGATGAGTTCGAAAAGAATTCATAAATTAAATGCAGAGGGGAGCAAGGAATTTCCAAGGCAGCCATGGAAGCGAGGAGGATCTTTGCAAAGGAAAGAGAAGAGATTCTAGTTAAAGAACCGGATATGAAAGTTGACTACGTAGACTTCATTGGAGTGGACAAGTACGATTTCCATCCACAACAACAGCTAGGAAGTTTCTTCAATGAACTAAAGATGATCGAGTTGAAGCATCGCCTCAAGTTCAATGAATTCCATTTGTCAAAGAAGGCCAAGCAACAAACTGGTAGATGTGGGTTGAATCAAACAATGCTTAGCAAAGATTCGAGGACGAATCTTCTTGAAGAAGAGGGGTATGATATGATCCGGTCTAGTTCCAGTTTCTATTCGACCATGGTGGTTCGTTGTGACATTCCGAATCTTAAAACAAATAAGTTAGTATCATTTACACATGTTTAAGTATTTATTAGCATTTACAACTATGTTTATGCATTGATAATATCAATTAATTACTAATGAGTGGTGAATAGTGGAATTTTGCATTTTTGTCACGTTGTTTGATTTTGTAAGAAGAATGTGAGTTAAGTTTGTTTATTTTATAAGAACTTATGTTGGAATAATAATTCATGAGGGACTTATTTGAAAATAAAGTATGTAAGTGGATTTAGTTGTGTGAAATAGAAGTTGAGGGGGTAGTGTGTTAATTGAGTTATATGTGTATGATTGGAGTGTTGTTGGGAAATTTAAGAAAAAAAAAATCAAGAGAAGCTACGGGGAGAAGGAGAGAAAAACAGAGAGAGGAAGAGGAAAAGAGGGAGAAGAAGAGAAAAATAAGGAAATTTGGAGAATTAAATTTCGGTAAGTTTAAACTATGCTATTTATGTTTTTAATCATCCTTTTATTATGTTTGTAGCAATTGAAATTGGAAAATTATGATTGAAAGATGGTTTTGAATTTGTTTCTTAGTGTTCTTGTGTGTTGTGATGATATAATTGAATTTTCGTGATCATGAAGTGTGACGCCCCGAAATCCCGTTTAGAGGATTATACCTCCGGGACCCGGTTAGCCACGGAGTCGTACGCGACGACAGGTGATCAGGTGTCAAACTGAGAATTTTATACCTCAAATATGCTCAAGTAATAGAATCATTTTAAGAGAAAATCTGGCAGGTGGAGTTTATTCATATAGTAAACCAAATCCTGTCAAAATGTACATATCATCGTTTTCATAAACACTCCACATTTTAAGAAAGATCATATATACAAAGCCTCCAATGAGGTCCCAATACAAAATAAAATAGTTTTACAACACTATTCCAACAGTACAACAATCAATATAGAAAAGTATAATACTAGTCGTTCTCAAACGACTTAGGTAATCAGAGGCTGTCAGAGCTACTAGACTCCATAAGCGTACCATCCCCGGGAATACCTGCAAAACCTGGTTTGGAAAATGGGAGTGAGCCAAACGGGCTCAGTGGGAACTATAAGGGTTGTGTAAGAAAATAAGTTGGAAATCATGCATGCCATGCCATGTATTATAATGAAAATAGTTTATGTGCTGCTTCTCTGATAATAAACCATCTCTGGATAGAAACGTGTATATATAACTGTAAACACATATATGTATATAACACAATTAAGAAGCAGCCAATGCACAGAAAACCTTTCGTGAAATATATGTATGATGTCCCCATCCCAAAGTACAAGAAAAGTAATGTAAGTATACATATACATCATCGTACTACATATGCCACAACACCGGGACTAGATCTATCACATCAATCACATATATCAACTCACGTCTAGGATTTTCATATATCTACTGTACAGAGATAGCCGGCACTCGGTTTCTTCTGCCCAAGGCAGGGACCACCTACCAGGTCCACCTAGACGCTACCTCACGCAGCCACACAGGCATACGCTACCTCACGCCGCTATAAAGGCGCACGCTACAATAATACTCACGTAGCCACCAAGGCTATACGCTACCGGTAATCACCATCTATCTAGTACGAACGGTGTGGCCATCCGATGTAAAATCACAATAATCATAAATACATCAAATCAATGAAATCACAAGAATATAGAATCCAACATGTACAGTTATGCAAATACATTATTCCATGTATATTCGTATAACTCGTATATATGCATATCCATCCATGTTATGGGTACTTACACACTTTGTAAAACACGTAGTGGTATTGTTGTTAAGGTTGTACAAGATCTGCCAAGTCCGTCAATTAATAAAGGAAACCAGAAAAATCCTTATTTGGGAGGTTTCACATATTTTTATCAATTTGGCCCCAAGCCAAGTCTAACACAATAAAACAATGGATACGAGTTCCCAATTAGCCTCCCAATTATTTAAAGACTTGGTTTATTCAAAACATATATATATATTTGACCAGCATACTTACGGACTGGCTAGGTAAGTAGAAAATCTATAAATATGGTTTATAGCTAAAAACACAACAACAATACCACCAATATATGCACTTTGTCCCAAAACATACTTATAAAATCATGTATCGCATTGCATATATGCGTATCATAGTATATAGTTCATAATCATATCCGTATATAGGGGTTTCATACCAAACTTTAGGAAATTAAGATAGAAATTGGGGTTTTTAGTATAATCCACCATTTATATGTATATCAAGTCCAAATCAATCAAAGAAATGGGAGAAATCAACCCAAACCCCATGAATGTGCAATTTAGGTAGAAAAACCCTAGGTTTAGTTTGATTTGAGGTGAATAAGATGTAATCGTAAGAAATCTTGTTAAAATACTATTGTTCCCACCTTAAGAGGGTCAATCCCTCGAAGTATTGCGGAAGAATCGAGCCGAAACCGCGTAGATGCGATAATCCCCAATTTGAGCTCAAGAAACCCTAGCTATGGTGGATGGAGGTGAGGGAGGAGATGAAGATGATGATGGAGATGATGATGATGATGATTTGGTGGGGGATAATAACCCTAGAGTATTCTCACAATTTCCCCAAGGATAGCCCCTCAATCTCTCTCTAAGAGCTCTCCAATGGCTTGGTGAAATGAGGAAGAAAGGAGAAGAAGAAATTTATAAAAAACCTGTCCAGCACGATGGAGCCGACTCCCTACTGTTCATGGAGTCGACTCCCTAGGCCTGGAGGTGCCCCTTTCACTTTTGGTCATAGCTCGACTTCTCATGATTTTGGGCCTCAAGGAGTTGGAATTGGGTCTCGGCCAAAACACGAAAGTTGTAGAGGGAATTGAGATGAAGGTGTGGCCGAAAACGGGGACTCATTTGGAGTTCGTATGAGGAAGTTATGGTCTTCCAAAGTTGGGCAAAAATCATCAATCGCGTAGGATCGAAACTTGTGATTTTCCACCCGATTTTCGTCCGAACCACCCGAAACAACTTATGGTCATTATAGCACACTTAAATATATTAATATGAATTGTTGGAAGTTTCCAAACCATACCAACCTTTACAGAACCCAATTTGGCTACCCGGAGCCAAATTCAGCATTATACGCGAAATGGGCTGCGATTTGCAAGCGATAAGGAAACCGGGTGTTACATGAAGAGACAATAATAGATGATATAAGTAGAAATCATGCTAAAAATCTATAAGTTCATAATTTTGGCAGACTGGTGTCTCTGTGGGAGAATTGCTATAACTCCTTGTAGAAAATTCTGATTTATGCACCGTAAATTGCATTAAAAAGTAGACACATAGAGGTTTCCATAAATATAGGGTAGAGCACCTAATTCTCAGCCAATTGGTACAGTTTAATCCGTGAAGTTGGACTATTGACATACGTTATATTCTGGACAGCATGTTTGTATTGAGTTGTTTTGTGAATATCCGATGTTTTAGCCGTTGGATTATGCTCAAATTCTGGAATATTGTTTATAGACATGTTGTGTAACTACTATAAAAATTTGAGAATGATCGGACAACGGGAAGTACCTAGTCTGTGCAAGAGATTCGGATTACACCTAATTCTAAAAGGTTGTAATGTGTTATAAATTAACAAGTATATAAGGGTATACATTTGTGTAATTGTTAGTGTATTTAGTACACTTATAAATGATTATATTGAGGTAGAATTGGAATACTAATTATGTTAGATTGGTAGGTGAAGGAATGGATACTTTTAACGCACCGAGAAAATAGAACTTGGAACTACGTTGGTGTGGACTTGAGGTGAGTGTACTCACTTGAAATTTATATACATTTGAATGTGTAGTTAGAATGTGGGAGGCATTATTTCAGTTGGCACTTGTAGATATGATATGGTTTAAAAGATTGTGGGTGGGTATTCTTTTAGAAGTTGCAGGTTCGAAATGCATATTATGTGTAATAAAAGTTTTATGATGGTAATTCTTGGTATAAATTATGAAATTCTTAGAATATAAATATTATTAGTGGAATATGTATGTTGATATTATAATGCTTGGTAAAGTGGAGTTGAGTCGTGACTTGATTGAAAGAAGAGTATGGAAAGATACATCTGATGCCCAGTATATATAGGGCTAGAGGATGTGTATATGGAATGGATGCTTGATGCCTAATAATTAAGGCTATAGAGCGGTTATGTATGTGATACATCTGATGCCCAGTATATATAGGGCTAGAGGATGTGTATATGGAATGGATGCTTGATGCCTAATAATTAAGGCTATAGAGCGGTTATGTATGTGATACATCTGATGCCCAGTATATATAGGGCTAGAGGATGTGTATATGAAATGGATGCTTGATGCCTAATAATTGAGGCTATAAAGCGGTTACGTGTGTGGTACATTTGATGCTTTATATGATGGCTAGAGGATAAAAATTGAATGTGATTATATATGGTATGTGTATATATATATGTACTTTTACAGATTACTGATAAGGAAAGTGATGCATTCACTGAGCTTATAGCTCATACTGTTATATATGTTTCTCTTTACAGGTATCAAGAAGGAATGTCCACTGCCAGGTCTAGGATGGGTGAGAAGGTTTATAGAAAAAGACACTACGTCATTTTTGTTCATTGTACTAGTCTTATTTTGTGTATTTGACTAGACATCCTTATGTGTGTGAGTTATAAATATTTGCTAGTATTATTTTTGTTGTTCGGGTGTGACATTCGTGGCATTCTAAATGATGATCCACACGTGATGAATTACAAGGATAGAGCATGGAAATTCAAAAAGAATTTCATAGAATTTCAAGACTTCTATATTATTTCCTTAATTATTTAGGAGTTTATGTTAGTTGTCTTATTTTATTATTCAATTAGGAATTAGATTAGTAGTTTCCTTTTTGAATAAGTTTCCTTATTATTTATTAGTTTCCTTGTTGCACTAGGATTATTCTAGATGTTATTATTTTCCTTTTCTAAGTAGGAATTAGTTTCCTTTTTGAATTAGGATTCTAGCTTTGTTTACTCCTATTTAAAGGAGGCACATTATTATTTTATTATATTAATAGAAGTTTGATGATTAATAATATTGAGAGTTTTCTCTTTGTGTTCTCTAAGAACATGTTGAACATGTTGAATTGATTAATTCAATTGTTCTTGACTTATCAATCAATTGTCCACCAATTGATTGTGGCATCTTCAACTATACCGAGGTTCACGCTTCTTTAAGCGTTGGGTTGAGGTTTTTGCCTTCCATCTTCCGCGTGATTCCAAGGTTCTAATCTATTTATAGACTACGGGTTGCGGATCCATTAGCTTGGCTAGAAAAGACGATCCGAGTTCGCGTCAAATATGATGGTCGAAAATCACCCTTGCAATCCTATTACTAATAAAGACCCAGTGCTATAGAGTAGCTACTGCCTGCGATTGTGCATCTATAAGTTGTTTATAGTGGTTTCTTATATTTATACTCAAGTCCCACCATCAACATTGTTTCCTTTCATCATATATAACTTTGAATAACAGTGGTGGTCAAAACCATAGTGTTTTGTATCCTATGATTAGTGTATGTGTTCAAATAAAATATATGTAGCTAGATAATAATAGCTAGATAATAAATATATGTACCCACTGCCCATTTTCTTTTTCTAGCTTCTGATTACAGAAACAAAAAATTTAAAGAGATTGTTTTTCTAGCTTCTAATTAAAATAATTTGCAATAATTAAATACTAGCTCTCTGGTTGACCGGTTTTGTACAATACTTTTATTTTGGGCTTTCTTAGTTTTATAGCTACAAGTTATACAATTTTGCCCATGGAACAAACTGGGTAGGTTAATACATCCAATAAATGCATTTCCTTCTTCCTATTATTTAATTGAATCTTGATACATTATTTAATTGATGTTGATGTTAATATTATTTTTTTATTTTAGGTCCATTATAAATCAATTTATTCAAGACGAGGACATTTTAGTTAATGTTGATGTTAAGATGATGTTTGTTTCTTCGTAAATTAATGATTTGATAAATTAATTATTATTCCATATATTTTTATGTTTCTAGGTGCGGTTGATACAGCAAATTCAAGTGTTACAATTTGTGATGAAGAATCTGATTTGTGAATTGGAGGTAATTATTTTATTATTCTAGACTTATTTAATCTTTGAAGTAGTTTTTTACTTACTATATTTATTCTTATTCATATGTATTTTCAGGTGGTTTATTGTTGATTTGCTACTATGGAGATGATTTGAGAATGGCTCTTTCTTTGAAATTGAAGAAATTGTTGTTTGAAGTTATTTGTGTTTTTGGTTTAATTATGTATGAAGAATTGAAGTTATTTTGGTTTTTAGTTTAATTGTATTTTAAGATTTGAACTTTTAATTTGAAGTTATTTGTGGTTTTTAAAGAATGGATGCTTAATTAATTAATTTGTTTGAAAATTAATTAGTTTAATGTTTGTTTAATTGGCTATTGCCTTATATTTGAAAATGCTACATTGCTACTTTTGTTTGAAATTGTTGTCCAATTTTTTTTTAAATAATGGTTATTCGGGGCGGGTCAGGTCGACCAACACGTAATCTATATATTTGGGGCGGGGCAGTTCGGATTCGGTTAATCGTAAATTAATTTGGGGCGGTTTTGTTTTTTTAAAAAAACCGTGGCGGTTTCGGTGCGGTTTTAGTTCGGGATAAAATAATTCGGTTCGGTTTCGGATTTAGGCAAAACCGTCACGAAATCGCCCCGTTGCCATTCATATCTCGACTCCGTGGGGGGTCGAGAATCTTATGGTCAAGCTGCAGGTCGAGATGGCAGCCCTGATTTCATTGAGCATTCCCCTACCAAGGATGGCGTTATAATAGGGAGCTCTATCCAGTATCAAGAATTCGGCGATTGTGGTGATCTGCTTGGGGGCTGTTCTCAGGGTTACAACGAGCTTAATTGTTCCCAGAGAATTAGTTTTCTCTCCTAAAAAGCCAACCAAGGTGACTGAGGAAGGAGTCGGGTGCTTTGTGGTAAGACCCATGGCCTTGAAGATGCTGTAGTACATGAGGTTGGAGGTGGCTCATGTGTCAATGAGGATCCTGTGAACATTGTGATTGCCCACCATCGTTGTTACCACTAGAGGGTCATCATGAGGGAACTCTACTCCGCCCATATCTTCGTCACTGAACACTAACTCCTTGACATCGTACTTCACCATTTTGGTAGGTCTAAAGCTGAAGCATTCTCATCCGAGCTTGAGGATCTGGCCTGTCTTATATAGGCTTTTCTGGATCGATTGTTGTTTCCAGAGTAGGAGGAACCCCCCTCAATCATGAAGATCTTGTTTTCTGTGGTTTTTCCTTTGGCTTCGGGAGGAGCTCCCTTCTTTTTGTCCACGTATTGTCTGAGTTGCCTTCTCTGAATAATCTTCTCAATTTCTCCCTTCAACTTCCAACAGTTATCAGTCTCGTGGCCGTGGTCCTTGTGATATCGACAATACTTGGTAGTGTCCTATTTTTCCTCAGGTGTTTTCATGTTTCGAGCTTCTAAAATTTGTCCTGGGTCCAACTGGGTATAGACTTCCCCCAAAGGGGCTGTCAAAGGAGTGAACTGTTGACGTGCCCTGCTATCCTTCAATTCAGTTCTGTCTCTTTCTTTCTTACTTTTCTTACTCTCTAGCTCCTGGCTACGGGGCGGGCTGTGCCCCCTTGGCAGTTAGAAGAGGACAAGAGGGTTGCCAGGCCTGCCAGATTTCTTTCTTGCAAAGTTTTTTCAACCCCGACCTGCTTATTTACCTCATTTAGGAGCTCAAACATTGTCTTTGGTGCCATCCGCGCAAGCGTCATGAGGCAGTATGGGGAGGTCACCCTCTCCATGAAGGCTGCCACCGCCACCCCCTTGTTTAGGCCGGTGACCATGAGGTTCTCTTGGTTAAAACGGCGAGCATATTCTTTCAAGCTTTTGGAAGGTCCTTATTTTACTGTGAACAGGTGAGTGGAGGTCTTGGATTGCCGCTTGGTTCCCATAAAATGTAAGATAAACTTGGTACCGAGCTCATGTGAGCTTAAGATTGACTTCGGCAATAGGCTGTTGCATCACGTTCGGGCTACTCCCTTTAAAGTAGTGACAAAGACCCTGCATATTATTCCATCTGGGACATTCTTGAGCCCCATCATGTTTCCGTACTGCCGTCAATGATCCACAGGGTCAGTGGTTCCATCATATGATTCCAATGCTGGGAGTCTAAATTTCTTCGGGACCAGATAGTTTTGAATGTGATCCATAAACGGAGATCTAGAGTCCCTAACCAGAGCTGCCGCTGAGCTCCCCGCCATATGACCCACGGTCTTCATTATTTTTGCCATTTGCGTTTTCATCTTTGTCATCAGTCTTTTTTCGACCTCTTCGACTGATTCTCTGTGAGATATCCTATTAAAAACAGGTCTGGCTTCCACCTCTCGCCTTGGCATTCGATCTGACGGGAGAGGAGGCAGGCTTACACTCGGGCTTTGATGTCGCGAAACCTCGTCCGGGCGCCTTTCACGAATCACATTAATCCACAAGTCCTTTGCCGGTGGAAGAGGGAGTGAGGCCAGAACTTCCTTATACAAAGTCTTGCAATTAGAGCTGGAGTGGTGGGATTCGAGCTCACCATTTCTGCCGCGGTTCCCCTCAAATCCTCTACCACGGCCTTCCCAGTCTTTCTCTGACTGGGACTCGTGGAGGGATTGGGCAAACACCAGTAGACACGGAGGCTGAAGACAACCTACTCCTCGTGCTAACTTCGAGACTTTGCCTTTAGGTCAAGAGTCTGTCGATTCGAATTTGAAGGGCAGCTTGCCACTCTTGTAAAGTCAATATATAAGGTCTGGCTGGGTTTGTCTTGAAGACATAGTAAAATTCTTGGATGTTTACACAGTTTCAGGAGAAGTATGTGACGTTGGTAAAACTGTCTCTTCCCACAGACGGCGCTAAACTATTGTTGCTAAAAAGCAGAAGGTTGTTTTCAGTACCACGCAGTTAATTGATTATAGCAAATGATTAGAGTAGTAAATGTGAATGTACTGGATTTAAAAGAGTTAAAGATTTAAAGAATAAGTTAGCCTCGTATGAAGATACGGGTTGTTGACCTTAAAGTCAATTAATCTTATTTTGATAATTACAATAAGTTAATATAGTGTTATTTAACTCGGTTGTTCCAATGATGATAGCCATTAGCCGATATCTTTTTCAACCAAGTGTGACGTCAAACCGATATAGTCAAACTTTCACACAAAGCTCCACAAATGCTTTCACTCACAATAAATGAACTCAAATGATCTACATGTGCTTCACAAAGAATCAAAACCAAGAAAGAATCAAGATCATCAATCAAATGAAGATACGAACAAGACAATCAAGCATCACGAAGACTCGAATTATCATTAAATTGAGTGAGTGCTTAGAATTTATGTAAAGTTACTTTATTGATTAAATCCCTATAGCTCAAACATATTCATGCATCTTTTAAAGATTGATTCAAACTAGCTTGAAATTGAATTTATTTGAAAAACATCATTTTACAAAAACCGAGTTTCAAAATAAATTCATATTAATTTTAAATGATCATATTTTAAGCTATAATAAAAATAGGTATCTTAGAAACATATCTTTGAGGTTCAAAAATCATTAGAATTTTATTTGGAACTAAATTGTTAAATTGCAAAAATATTTTTATTTTACATTTAAAATTCGCTCAATTTTTGCCCAGTTTTGATCTAACGATGAGACGGAGGCCTTCCCGAACTCCGATCATTTTGAAAATTTTAAAGTAATTAGACAACATCTCCTGGAAATTTTTAATAAAATTTTAGCATGATCCAACGGTCAAATTGGGAGAAATTAACAAAACAAATTAAATTTTTTTTGTTAAAACTAGTTGTTGGAAAATTTGAAAATGTATACCTTGGAGCCAAAACCTCTCTTAATCATCCCCAACGGCCATATAGTTTTGCAAGCTATAAATATGAGGTCCTAGACATGTTTTAACACACCTTGAATCATTCTAATACTCTATTATTCATATATTCAAATATACAAAGATTCAAGAACACATTTTGATCAATCTTTCATTTTTGAGCTATATACTTTGATCAATATTGATATATCTTGGTGTGAGCTTCATTTGTATTTTGTCATATACAAGAGAGATATTGTACATTGGTGTTTGTCACCAAAACTCAATTGAATCATAATTGTGAGAGGTGCATCTCATAGATTAGCAAGAGGGATTTCTTGTGAAAGTATTGAAGGTGTTTTCAATACTTGTGAGAGTGTGTGATAAAAATACACTTGTAGAGGTTTGATCTTCACCCGGAAGGAGATCGGTTATAGTGAAAATTCTCGGGGAACTAACCGAGCGCGGAGTAGGGGAACAAGCCGAACCGTGTGGACAAAAAATCTTCGACTTCGATCGGTTCAATCTTTCTATCTCTTGCTCTATTATATTGTGCTATTTATTCATTGTGTTTGGAATTAACTTTGTTCTTGATTGCTTGATAAATATAGACATCAAATATTTTTAAATCATTTTTAAAAATTTGATTAAGTTTTAAAAACCCTATTCACCCCCCTCTAGGGTATTTTCCGACCTACAATTGGTATCAGAGGTTGTACTCTTGTTTTGATTTTACAATCTTAGAGTTTACGATCATGTCTATCTATCAAGGAACCGGAATTAACGAAGGTTCTTCCACCACTTGACCACCTCTATTTGATGGCAAAAATTATAGTTATTGGAAAAGTCGTATGTGTATTTTTCTTCAAGCTAGTGATTTTGAACAATGGAAGGTTACACCCATTGGACCCTATGAGATTACCAAAACCGATGAAAAAGATAAAGTCACTCCTAAATCCATTTCCGAATATGATGAGCATGATATTAAGAAAATCCAATTTAACGCTAAAGCCTTGAATGCCCTACATTGCGCATTAACTATAGATGAATACAACAAAATTTCTAGTTGTAAAACCGCCAAAGAAATTTGGGACAAATTAGAAGTTGCCTATGAAGGAACCTCACAAGTTAAGGATGATAATATTAATATGCTCGTTCGTGATTATGAACTTTTCAAAATGGAACCTAATGAATCAATTGCTTCTATGTATATTAGATTCTCTATTATCACTAATGCTTTAGATCTTCTTGGAAAGGAATATTCAAATGAGGACAAGATTCAAAAAATTCTTAGAATTCTTCCCAAGAAATGGAGACCTAAAGTGACGGCTATTCAAGAAGCCAAGAACCTCAAGAACACATTTTGATCAATCTTTCATTTTTGAGTTATATACTTTAATCAATATTGATATCTCTTAGTGTGAGCTTCATTTGTATTTTGTAATATACAAGAGAGATATTGTACATTGGTGTTTGTCACCAAAACTCATTTGAATCATAATTGTGAGAGGTGTATCTCATAGATTAGCAAGAGGGATTTCTTGTGAAAGTATTGAAGGTGTTTTCAATACTTGTGAGAGTGTGTGATAAGAATACACTTGTAGAGGTTTGATCTTCACCCGGAAGGAGATCGGTTATAGTGAAAATTCTCAGGGAACTAACCGAGCGCGGAGTAGGGGAACAAGCCGAACCGTGTGGACAAAAAATCTTCGACTTCGATCGGTTCAATCTTTCTATCTCTTGCTCTATTATATTGTGCTATTTATTCATTTTGTTTGGAATTAACTTTGTTCTTGATTGCTTGATAAATATAGACATCAAATATTTTTAAATCATTTTTAAAAATCCGATTAAGTTTTAAAAACCCTATTCACCCCCCTCTAGGGTATTTTCCGACCTACATGGGTTAATCCTCCCCTGCGGAATAGAGCTCAGAGCTCGGTTTGCCTTATATTAATAATAGATTAACAAGTGTTACAAACTCACAAAGGCCTCTCCAGTCACTCTGTTTTCTTAATATTACAGTAGAATGGGGAGCTGAGCTAACACCAGCTTAGTCTCTCGTAAAGAGGAGCTCTTAAGCTAATTGCTGAGCCCTGCTTATGTATTTTTGTATTTGTTAATGGTATGTTTTTGTCTCTATCTGATTCTTCTTAATTGAAGCTTTTTTAATTGCCTTGGTTGGTTGGAGGAGTAAATGCTTCTTGTATATATATGACTGGAGAAAACGTGAAATACCGTTTACTTTATTTTTTTAAATTAAATTATATTAGCTTATTTATACTCAAGTGAGTGATCGTTTGGTGATTTGGGTGGTCCGAATTGATTTCGGTTGGTAAATAAAAAGTTTTAGTTCTTCACGATTCGTTAATTCTAGCTATCTTTAAGCTATCGTAATTTTTTCTCTATTTATCCGAATGAGATTCCGTTCGCATAGGTGTCTAGTATTTGTACTATTCTACAATTTTTATGTTTTGTTCGAAGACCAATTCACACTCCTCGTGGGTCAAAATAGGGCGCAAAGTAGGTTCATTGCAAAATTCTGGTCATTCGGTAACGCTTCGGCAGAGCGCTGTCTTTGGTAAATTTTTGAGAAAATTATATCCATAATTTGTGAAAACTTCCTCTTAAAGAGTTGTAGATCTTTGAAATACATTTCCCTGGACATAAAGATTACTTCAATTGGAGTTTTGAGCAAAAAGTTATGGCTAAAACAAAAACAGTGCGCCAGAGCCCCAAAGTTATAGCGCGGATCAGTATGGCGTTTTTGGCATACTGGTCCGGCACCAAATTTTTGAAAAATTTGTGCTCCGCAGACTGGTATTCGGTATTTGGCATACCGGTATGCCAGTTAACTAGTTCCACCGACTTAAGCACGTTTTTAACCCATTTTTTTTATCATTTTTCATCCAAACTTCGTGCCAAACATTTTCACACTCCTCTAGAGAGTTCTAGAGGGTTCTAGAGAGAGAAAGATGAAGATTTCTACGCATCTATCAGTCTGAATCGAGGATTGAAGCTTGAAATCATCCAAACCCATATCTAAAGTACTATTCATCATCTTCTACCTTGGTTTTCTTCTATAAAAGCTTAAGTGTGAGCTTTGGCTACTTGGGTTGGGTTTATACATCATTGATTCGTGAATTTTGCTACGCTAGGAACTTGTTGACGCGAGAGCTTGAGTATTTTACCAAACGAAAATTCGGTTTGCATTTTGTTTTCTATACACACGAGGTAGGGGTTATATCTTCTCTAAGCTTGGTAATATAATTTTATTTCAACAAGAAATGAGTGATTTTATATATATAGGTTTGATATAAAGCGCATGTCTCTCGTTATTAATTATACAAGAATGATTTTATACATGTATGTTAATATGTTGATCATATCATTGGATATACATAAGTTGTGCATGATTTAGCTACATGATTGAGCTATAATTTTACGATATGAAGCAAGATATGCCATCTAAGCTCCATGATTACATGTTATTAATTCATACGGATGTTCTTTGGATGTATATGTGTTGGTTTGATAAGAAAATGATTAGTAAAGGGTTTCATATACACCAAAGAACATGGACGTGAATTTGTTAGAGTTTATATGGCATATGTGGTTTCTATTATATCTTTGATGTATGAATTAAAACAAGATGTGCCACTTGAACTTGACATCTATGTTATATAGACTTGTAAGTCATGTTCCTTGGACATATACGCTTGCTTGAATCCAAGTGGATTTGTAAATGAGTTATGTATGCGCTGAGGAACATGGATACATGATGAATGGAGTTTAAGTGTGTAGACACCCTGATCTGTGACCCCCACAAGAACCCTAACGATCTTCGAGAACTACTGATTTTGGGATCCGGGACCCATCCGAGCACCCGAAACTACCCTAGGAGGGTTTGTTGGCCAACAAACATGTTTTTAAGAGAGATTGTCGCACGACATATCACATTGTCGCGCGACAATCCCTGATATGTCGCACGGCAATCATTCCTATGTCGTGCGACAAACCCCTCTGCACCCGACCAACCATTTTCTGACACATCACAGTGTCAGAACCCATCACTTTAGCCGTTTGTCGCGCGATAATCATTCCTATGTCGCGCGACAAACCCCTCTGCTCCCGACCAACCACTTTCTGACATATCACAGTGTCAGAATCCATCACTTCAGCTGTTTGTCGCGTGACAAATGTATATGTCGCGCGACAAACAGGTACAGTGAATGGAGATGTCGCGCGACACTTTCCCTTTTTGGAGATATGTCGCGCGACAATCTCTCCCGAGCACTATAAATAGGCCAACACCCCCAATGGTTCTAGACGGCAACTTCTCGCCACAATTTCTATACTAAAATTCCTTATTTCTCTCTGATATCTTCTAATCTTTAAGCCTTCTCCGGAAGCATCTGTGATAACATTTATTTCTGCAAGAGTCTCGGATCTAATCTTGGCACCCGGAGTGCCACACCTTCTAGAGTCAGACCACTGAAAATATTTCTAAGAGGAAAGCTAATATTCGCCGGAGGTCTTCTCTGCCGGATTATATTTTCTCTCTCTTATTCTTATATATATCGTCGGGAAGGTAACTAAAGTCTCTTCTAGTAATTAAATAAGATATTTGTATATTAGTTTTATTGTAGACTTGTTTAAAACTCGCGCCCGAACCCCGTCCTAGTAAGCGAAATGGCGACATGGTTATGGTAGATTCCTAACGCGCCCGAAAATTAGGTTTTCATTAGTTATTTTCCAGAAAGCAGTAGAATAACAGTAAAAGCATCCAAGTTTTCCAACATATAATAAACATATAAGACCACTAGAGACCGAAAGGGAGGAATGGGTGCTTAACACCTTCCCAAACCTTAATATAGTTCCCGAACCCTATAGAATCCTGGTTTCGTAGACAAACGTGTAAAGAAAGGCTTATCTGTAGCCTTTCCTCTTACACAACTATTTTGTCCGTTTTCTCGTAAAATGTACTGGCGACTCTGAACGAACCCTCTTGCATCTGGAAATAGGATAGAGGGACACCCGATATGAATTATCAACACATAGAAGCAAATGGAACAACGGAATCCTTTCCGATGTTTCAGACTCCCCAAACCAGGGATTGAGACCCGGGGGTCGCATTTGCGGATTCTCACAAAGTGGCATAGGTTATTTCTAGTTCACATTTAGAGCATGCATTGCACGCTATGCATCATTATTGTGTCAACCTGGCATCTTGGTGATCTCATGGCGAGTTCGGAGCCTCCTTATGACATATGGTGTGAAAATTATCTCTTGGGAGAACTATATCTCGTATCCATGTTATGGATGGCTTTCTATGCCCTTAAGGCATTCTTGAACATGTTATTATCTATCTTCGGGAGTTCTTCATTCGTATGGAGATATATTCTCGGCTATGTTATATGGTGGGATGTTGCCCACAGTTATCAGTATCTATGTTTGGGCCTTCCCTCAGTGAAAAAGAATAATTGTGGTCAGTGCTTACCGGTATGGAAAATAGGCAGGGCCTGGTGCCTTTGGGTTGAAAAGCCCTAAACCTCCGGGGGTCAACAAGTCGTCGGCTGTCTAGGGCCAGCAATGAGCAGTCCGAAAATCTAGACAACGGCAAGGCGCTAATATTCTGGTTGATATGAAAATGAGCTGTTGATGTGATATGGTGGAGTGTGGTCCAAATTGTTAATATCTGTTGATATTCACCCGAGACGGAGAGGCTATGTTATGATCTCGATCTTATGTCTCTTGAGGGCGGTCAAGCCCGTGTTATGAATGTTTATGGATTGATCTTCTGGTGGGGCGGTCAGGCCCACGGTTATTGTTACAGTTATAATTCCTGATAAGGACCGGCTATGGTCTTGGACATGCAAACTCATATCATTTGCTATCTCGGCTCACTCACATTTTGGTGATTCGACGTAACGGTTGACACAAGGGAGGTAACCTGCATTAGCATAAGCATGCATGATTTTGTGAAATTATGCTAAGTTACAAATTATGTTTGGATTATATTATGAAAAGGTTTACATTGTTTAAAGTAACGAATCAAGAAATATTTTCAAAGTTGTTCCCTTTTACTTCCACCCTACTAGGCGATATGCTCACCCCGTTTTTCTAAAACTATACAGGTATTCAGGAGTCCAAAGTGGACATGGATGCAACGGGATCGGGGACGTGTTAGTAACTCTGATACGTACTCATTTTTGTCATGTATATGTTTTCCCGGAAAGCCACGGCTAGCCCGAAGTGTAGTATATTCATTTGGGTTACTTAGTTGGTTATGTAACATGAATATGTATATGCTTGTATGTTTGTGTGTTGTACAAACATCATCAATATGATTATGAATTTGTTGTTTGACACGCATAATAGTACTATTTGAATTTCTTTATGCATTTCCATATCTACCCATTGTAGTTAATCTAAAATAGGTTAGTGACATTTCAGGCCTTAATGACGGGTGTTATCCTGTAGATTAAGGCAGGGGTGTTACAAAACGTATGGCCAGGGCTCTCCGAGTAGGTCTGGAACCATGTTTCTTTTAGTACCGACTCTGACCTTACTTCTCCATGAATTTCGGCGCATTAAATGCAATTGGTGTGAATTTAATGAAGGTAAGAGAAAACTCTAGGCGCTCTACAGAGCAGGTGACAGCTGCCCATGCTCCCGCTAACCACTCTGGCATAGTGGTTGGGCAATGGGAGGAGAGAGACAACTTCGGAGCTTGTCGAAAGGGCTCCGGAGCCCGGGCTTCGCAATACGTCGTTCGCAATTGACCCTTGAGTGAATACCCAGACCATCATGAGGATCCATTTTTCTTACAAGGTCATAATTGGTCTTCTCCAAGCTCCTTGCACAGAAACGGACTAGGTGGTTGACGTGGACGGCCACGTGTTAGCTCGAGGTTGGCTGGGTAAATTGAATTATTAATTTGCACCATCAATTATGATTAAAAGAATTTTCACCCTAACTTTTTGAATGCCTATATTTTTAACTTTAACCACTCCCACTAACTTCATCATTTTTTAAAAGAAAAAAGAAATTGGCATTTTCGATTATACAATTACTACGTATAAGTAGGAGATTAAAACTTATACCTATTGGATTTTTCAAAGTTAAGTATTAAAAAAAAATTGACTATTCATAATCCACTGGATGATACTGAACGTATAAGTGTCTCAAACTAAATTCATTTTCTATTCATAATTCAATTGCGTTATTAAAATTGTCTTACTAGTAAGGCTGGCCCTAAGTTTTTGGGGGCTCTAGGCGAATTGTTGTTTCGAGACCCTTTTTTTATTTTTGTATATTCATTTAAATAAACTTGCAACAAGAAAGCCTAATAATAAAATGACATTGGAAAAATTAAAGCTCTCACTCGTATAGAATATAGTTAATTAAAGTACAAAAATAGAGAGCTAAAGATAGAGAAACATTAGAGAAAAGGAGAAGCATAAAATGTTATGTGTTGAATATGAAAGGAATCATTAAAGAAAAAAAAGACTTATTTAAAAAAAAGACGCCATTCCTAGGACTCAAATTAGTGAACAACTGCATCAAAAATATTATACTCCAACCACTAGACCAAATAGATCTTGAATCCATAGTTCAACGCAAAATATATTTGATCATTATAACATACGTATAAAAGGACCTAAAAAAATCGGGCGCCTTGCTATGTCGGGGGCCTAGGTCGCCTATGCTCAGAGCCGGCCCTAAGTTTTTAGGGGCTCTAGGCGAATTGTTGTTTCGAGGCCTTTTTTTATTTTTGAATAATCATTCAATTTAAGTGCACTAATAAAAAAAAAGCATAATAGCAAAATGACAATGGAAAAAATTACGAAAAAGTAATTAAATTACTCATATAGAATATAGTTAATTAAATTACAAAAATAGAAACCTAAAGATAGAGAAACATTAGAGAAAAGTAGAAAGAGAAAATGTTATGCGTTGAATACAAAATGAATCATTAAAAAGTAAGGAGACTTCTTTTTTTGTATTCAACGCATAACATTTTAGGTTTGATACACCATCTTTCATAAAAACTAAAACTGCACCATTTTCCTCTCAATTTTGTAAATTACTCATTTCTAAACGAAATTGATTGAAATAAGGACACAAAACTATGTTTTTAGGCCCAAATAAGAGTTATATAAGGTTGTATTTCATTAACATAAACTCTAACATGCTCAATTTTAGATTTTCAGATCGGTAGTTTTAATAAATTCAAACTAGAACAAAATTATCTCTTAATACTGTTAAAACAAAGAAAAATAAGAGAAGCACTTATTAGCCAAAAAAAATGCAGTCCACAATTCAGTGATTACTAGACCTATGTAATGAAGCACAAATCAATTGTTGAACAAAATAAATAAATAAATGAATACCAAACAAAACTAAAAGTACAAACAATTAGACAAATATATCAAAACAAAATAGTTCTATGTTCCAATAACAAACACGATCTACCTAAAACATTTCTGCATATACCAAGCAGTATATGGGAAAAAATCAACGGAATCAATAAGGATCAATATTTTTATTTGTCCAGTAACAAAGATTCATCAAGCACATGGTGATAATGAAGAATATGTATAAGGAAAGTACTATACTCGAATCAACCTTCTTAAACGAAATTGTACCAAAACTAAATAGTTATCGTACCTAAAAAACTTACATATACAAAGAGTAAAACCCCAAGGCATTCTGTGTAGAAAATTAAATAAACAAAAGCAATGCATGTGTGTATATATTGATAAAAAAAAAAAAAAAAAAAAAAAAAAAAAAAAAAAAAACCTAGGGCATTCTATGCAAAAAAACAAATAAACGAAAGCAATGCATGTGTGTATGTATTTATCAAGAAATAAATGAAGATTAACGGCGGCATTTGTGGTGGTTGTCAGTGATCATGAATTTCAAATGAAATTTGCGAGGAAGAAGGGATATGGAGTGTGTAATAGAAGTGTGGAAATGTGATTTATACCTAGGTGGATTCGAAGTTTCTCGAAGGATTCAAAATGTGTATCGAACTCACTGTGTGATGGGGTAGGAGTGGTTTTTGGTTGCGCCCAACTCTGTAAAAATGGTTGCTATTTTGGCACCGTTACTTGGTTTCACTCCATCCTCAAAAACGCACTCCAAACTTTTTTTTACACTACTATTATACAAAGAGTTAGAAAAGAAAAGAAAAGAAAATAGATTAATCACGTTAAATCCTCGCCAAAGGCAACGAAGATTTGGCGGCTCTGTTTTCAGAGTAGTAGTCGATATATCAATAAATTAGTATTGTTTAAACCGTTAATTTGTACTTTCGAGAATATATACTTTTACTATTGTTGTATTTTTAGTGCTCAGTACTTGCTCGGAAAAAAAATAAAGAAAATCAACTTTTGAATGAAGTAATTGAGAATGTTTTTTTAAATTTTGTGAAAAACTAGGTCTAAATTTAAGACAATAATTCCAAGTAATAATCCTAAATTGCAGCATGTATAAATAATCAGTACTACGCATAAGTATTAGAATCAAGAATTACTTGGTACGGATGAGTCCGTGGCTTCCGTGTTCTTGTGTCTGCTATTGAAGGAGAGAAACTATCTCTATTCCACCGTGCCTCTAGGGTTTGTGCAGTTTCAATGGGTCAATTACACTACACAATGAAAAGAGATAGGGGCCTCTCCTTATATTAAAAAAAATGGGTCCACTTACCCATTATAATGAGCCCACATAAGGCCTACTCACATTATTATACTATAGTATTCGACATTTAAATTAATATGAGTATCAAACAATATAAATAAATAACGCTAACTATGTTAGTCTAAATAAATAATCTAACATTTTGGCCTTTGAATTAATTGTTTAAAACTTTTGTTCTTTAGTATAAAGAGAATATTATCTTTGTCCTTTTAAAAAAAAATCTCCTAAAATTTTATAGTTAGAGCATTCACAATGTATATATAAGATAAGTAAGTTATATTTAGGGTAATAATATTAGCACTCCACACATATACTCTAACACTTAAAAATTGTCTTTAATGTATAAAAAGTGTCTCAAAAGATTCATATAAAGTGTCAATAAAGATGATTTTAAAGTGTTAGAGTGCTTTTATAAAGTACTAATATCATTACTTTTACATTTATCCTACAAGAACAACAACATATATTATTGATAGGATAAAATACTGTTATGTAGGATATGTGTATGATAAAGTTAAGTTTAACTAACTTTCATAATACTAGCTAGATTAACTGTTGTGGGAGGGGCACGATTTTCTCATAAGCATTTGAGGCATTTTCTCCCCTCAAATGCCAAACTAGTTGGCTGAGTGGGGTTTTTTCTCTCCTTATTTCTCTCTTTACATTCTCTCTACTAAAATCCAATATAATATTTATTTTATTGCTTTTATCATACCATTATTTCAACATTTAGAGTAAGTAAATATATATTTATCATACCACTAATTTTATTGCTCTTGTATGTAAGGCTTTAAGAAATATGGAGTATATTTTAGTAATAAATAAATAAAAATAAGTAAAAAATGTGTGCATATTTCCCTTTGTCCAACACGAATACAAGATTGACATAGAATGACTTTTTGGGTATTTTGTTGTACCCACAGTGGAGGTGGGTTTGCTAAGTACATATTTTTAGCAAACCCACAATGGATAGAGTTAGGAGCTTCAAGTAAGATAACACTTGTATCATCAAATATTGATAAATTCTTGAGATATTTAAAAATGAGATTTTTTTTTAAAAAAAATTTCAAAGAACCATGTAGTAATATTTTTGTAAATTAAGTACTTGTATTTAATCAAACTTCAAAAGGAGTGCAACGTTTAACTTTGCAGTAAATTTTCGAATTGTAATATTTTATGGTATCATGTAAACTTAATTTTGCAATGCATATTTTTTAGGAGATTACTATGACCAAGTGTTTAATTAACAATGCTTTAAAGTTATTTTGGCAAGTTATTAATTTAAACCCATTTATTAATAAAACACACATGATAAATTTTTAGGTTATGCAAAATTAAGCTTGTATTCCTTATTTTCTAATACATTACTATATATCGAGGTTTATTTGACTTTGCACGCAACATAATTTTGATCAGATCCCTCATTTTAATCATAATTGATAAACAAGCCTTTATTTAAAAAAAAAATATTATCACACATCTCATTTTTGGAATAAAATTTGAGGCATATGAAATTGTAGTAGTATTATTAATCCACAACAAATAGAAGAATCTTCTGATTAGGAATCTAAGACGATGATAAAAACAGATACTAGATACTGTTAGAAACAGCAAAAGAAATGGTTTTCTTTTTGGTAAAAAAAGGAAAAAGTAAATTGCTTTGAAGTGTGTTGTTGACTGTTGAGGAGAGACGAAAGAGCTAGACCATGACCTTTGGACTACTTAGTTTCTGGGCTGGGCCTTTCTTTTTATTTAGCAACTCGTTATCTATATATATGGGCCTTTTTCTTTATAGAAAAATAATAACACAGTGTTCTTAGGGCACATATTAAAATTATTATAAATAAAAATAATAAAAATTTATATAAAAATTTGTGTTATATTTAATGCATGTTAGAAGTTAATTATTTTTAAAAATAGGCACACGTTAACTTGACCCTTATTTATATTACACGTTATATATAGACCTTATTCTTAAGCTTAGTAAGCCTAAAAAATGGTAGCGGACCTTGTGCAGTCTACACACTCACTGGATCGAGCCTGTTAATTTAACAAGGATAATTAAAAAAAATAACATTCTTATTGAAATTAGAATTCATAGGGAAGAACATAGATTAATGCATGTAATTAATTTTTTTGGCATTGGATTATTTTTCAATTTTAGGGACCTGTGTAAATTTTGACAATATGAGGTTGAGTTTGTAATTTATCAAAACATTGGGGTTAAGATTATAATAATTATATATAAAAAAAGAGTAAACTACACAAATAATCTTATTAAACTATGACAGCCAATTCTACTTGGATTCTTGAACTTTAAACAACCCCGTTTAACCCCTCAAGCTGTTAGAAAAATTGTCATTTTGCACCATTTTGAGAGCAACCTTATTTAAAACCAATTGGGCGGTTTTGAAAGGTTATTACGGATTTATGTTCTCCTCCGTGAGTACATTAAGATCATATGTTTATTTGCTCAAAATGGATAACGGGTGAATGAGAAATTGTTACCTAAAGTGAGCTACTTGATATAGAAAATGAAATGGAAAGTGGTTAGTCCCACATTGAAATTTTGTGGGAAAAGTTATGGGTTTATAAAGGATCACCTTTAACTAACTCATAAGCTTCTAAGGAAAATAAGGCTCTCTCTCGCGCACCCAGGCGCAGGGGTGGTGCAAATCTCGGATAGAATTTGGCTTGACACAGGCTTGGCTTGTGTGCGCCCGCACCTGCGGACACGAATGTCGCTCCGAAAAATGACCAGCCGCGCGGGGTCATGTTTTGCACACGGTAGTTTTTTCAACTCTATTTTCATTCAAATTTTGAACTGTTGTAACAGTCAAATTAATTCAGAAAACGTCTGAATTATGGCTAATTATTAACCAAAACGGATTTTGGTTTAATTGACAATTTAATACCGTAGTCCCTCCTCTTTGTATATACTAGTCTCTCTTCTCTTTGCTAAACACACGTTCTGAGATAACCAACATACACACTCTCATAAGTCTTCTCCTCCTATCTGGTGATATTTTCATATACTTGTTCAGTTCGTTGTGAGTAACACCGGTGTGTTTAAGTTAGATACTCTAACCCGTTTTACCCTGGAAAACAGACGTCGTGAGTAACCTCTGAGCACCTACGGCGAGGCGGCGTAACTGTTTTAAGGAAATCGTGTGATACACGAGACTCGGTTTAAATTGTTTTTCGCTATTACAGTTATTTATATTTAAACGTACTAGTTTTGTAACGCAAGCTACGATTGTATTCCACTTTTTAACTATGCCATTGATTAGACATCATTAATAACTTAATATAACGGTAACATTGCACTATTAGTATAAGGGCTCAACGGAAAAAATAAAAGCAAGAGAAGTTAAAGATTAGGGGGTAAGTTAAAATACGGACATAGTTAGAGGGTTATAAGGGAATTTACACTCGAGCGTCGGTAGAACAGGCAAAAGTGTAGCACTCTGTCTGACTGTCTCCTAGATATAGCCCAACTGTTGATGTTTTACGCCTACATATATATATATATAATAATAATATTCTCCCGTTTTAAATTGTTGATCATTTTTTTTATTTTTAAATATCTCAAAATAAATGTCTATTTTTTATAGAAGATAAATACATACTTATTTTGTTCTTTTGTAATTTCAATTTTTAAGAAAAAGTTTTGAATAAAGAAAAGGGTAAAAAAAAGTTAATATAAATTAAGCAAAAAGTATAATAATAATATTGAAATTTTTAATAAGTTGAATTTTTTAAAAAAAACCAGCAATTCAAGACGAAGGAGTAAACATTCAACAAATCCTTTTGCATAAAAATATATTTATATATATAAAGAAAAATAAAAACAATTCCTTGGAATCAAAGGCTTTGATTTCTCTCCCGTCGGATCTATTCACAGGCATTGTCGGGTATCGGCGGATCTATTCACGGGATTTTATCGATTTTCTCTCTCAAAGGTACCTCCTTTCTCTCTGTGCCAAAAATTTCATCCTTTTTTTGTAAATAAGCATATTTATCAATCTTAATTCCCCCTTTAAATCTCTTATCATAAAAGTCCGAAGAGTTCCTATGAATTTTACCAATTGCGAACAAATTAATCCTTCAATTTTTCTAATATCTGAATGCTTTGGAAGCACAATTTGAGTCTCTGAAAATATAAGGTTGGCAAAGTGACTTATTCATTATAAAATTGATCCATTTAGTGAGAGATTTGGTGTTCAAATTTCACCAGTTTCTTTTGGATCACTTCCGCAACTCAGTATAAGTCTAACGTCAATGTGGTGTATGACAACTCAAAAATAAAAATATAATTTTTTTAGGGCTATTTTTTTTTTTCTTTTTTCCCCTTTTTTGCCCAAAGATAAATCCCAATTTTCCTCCTATATATTTTTTTTAAGACTCCTAATTTCTTCTCAAATGTGTTTTGCGTATAGTTAAAAAGAATTTGGGTGTGTTTGGATCGCAGAATTGGAACTTGGTTCACAAATTATAGAATTTGACTTCTAAGTGCAAATATTTATTGCTAAATACTATGTTTCGTTAATATGTTATATCTATTTTTAACATTGTGTACATACTATGAACTTAGTTTTACCATAGTGTATATAATACAAATAATAGTAAAAGAAAAATTTTAAATAGTTAATAACACAACTCATTATTATATTTCAAAAAATAATTAATATACTATAAAAAAAAATAGAAAAGATAATTTTTTGTATTTGACCATTTTTGAGACTCATATATGGCCAGAGATCATCTTGTTATATCAATTATTAGTGCGTTTATTTTATGTATTATGTATATATAGAGGATTCATATTATGTTAATTTATGTCGAAAGTAATTCTAATTCTAGTGATAAAAATACTAATAACAATTCATTAATTACTGTTGTTAAAATAATAATAATTATTATTATTAATTAAATTATTATTATTATGAAAATGATCCAAAATCAATTTATTTCCAATTCCCCTACATTTGGATTTGAAAATAACACCCCTCTCCCTAAGATTTGAAAAGTTATGATTTAAACTAAAAATTAAATCCTAACTAGGATTTGGAGAGATTTGTAAATCTCAATTCCTTATTTTGACCCAAATAAAATATTTGAATTTGAGGTTCCAAATACGAATCTTAAGTCTAAATCACCTCTCAGATCTTGAATTCAAATGCACCCTTTTAAATGCAATAATTAGGAATGCCACTTGGGCGAGTCGGGTTATTCCCGGCCTCATCATGTCTAACTGGGATTCCTCTTTCCCATCCACATAACTGTTGTACCCACCGACACTTGGGCCTAGGGCATCAACTAAACCCACCGTCCGCGCACGTAGCAACGATATTGTCCCCAACTTAAACACATTTGGGTCACAGGTGGAGGGCTTCTCCGAGTCTAACTCCACCAAGGCTCCATCGAGTCTAGCTAACATGACGCTTTTCGAAACTCTACCATAAGATCAACTAAGTCCAACAACATGACGCTTTTTGTAGCAACCGATCACCTTATGTTCTACCGAGTTTTTTATGACTCTACTAATTCTAACTATTAGTACTGCTCGACAAGCGTGTGAATTCATCATCGAGTTCTGATACCAATAGTTGTGCCTATCGACACTTGGGGTTGGGCCCAGGGCACCAAATGGACCCACCGGTCCCGCGCACAAAGTAACAATATTATTCCCAACTAAAACACCTTTAAGCCACGTGTGTGGGATTTTTTTTTTAAATACCTTGTTATTATGTGGTAACAATCCTTTACTTATATACCTATATTGAGTTTTATAATTTTTTCATGTGAGATCAATGAATTAAGCAACCTGTGAGAATCCGCAAATGCGACCCCCGGGTTCTCGTTCCCGTCCTTGGGCGTCTGAAACGTCGGAACGGATTCCGTCGTTCCATTTTGCTTCTATGGGTGTTTGATAGTTCATATCGGGTGTCCCTATGTTCTATTTCTAGATGCAAAAAGGGTTCATTCAGAGTCGCCAGTACGTTTTACGAGAAAACGGACAAAACAGTTGTGTAAGAGAAAAAGCTACAGATAAGCCTTTCTTTACATGTTTGTCTACAAAACCAGGATCCTATAGGGTTCGGGAACTATATTACGGTTTGGGAAGGTGTTAAGCACCCATTCCGCCCATTCGGTCTCTAGTGGTCTTATACGTTTATTTTATGTTGAAAAACTTGGATGCTTTTACTGATAGTCTATTACTTTTCAAGTGAAAAACCCTAATTTCTGGGAAAAACGAGAAAGGGCATGAAAAACCTTTGTGTTTCGAGATCCAATGTTTAGTTTTGAGAGATGCAAATACAAGTGTCAAGAGTTGTTCTTACTTTAGAGGGAGTTTTACCGTGTTATTTCTCAGATAACGACGATTTTTCTCGGGTTTGGATTTATTTTGGAAAAAGTATTGGATCTTGTATCAGAACTAATTCAATATGGAATTGGAACTCTTGAGGGGAGTTCTACCAGACATATCACAATCTATGAAACAGATAGGATATACCGGGTTTTTAATTCCTAAATAAGTTTTACCGGTCCGGGTTTCGAAAACAGGAATTTTATCCGGATGATAATGTACTTACTCTTCTGATTTTGCAAATGGTTTTGTCAGGGTCTTTTGTTTTGAAAACGGTAGACTATTTGTAAATTTGCAATAAGTTTATTCAAATAAAACGTGGACAAAACAACAAAAATAAAACAAGTACACAGATATTTAATGTTGAATACTAGAAGAGACTTTCTTTACCTTCCCGACGAGAATAATAATAAGAAAGAAAATATAATACGGCAGAGAGATCTCCGGCGATAATAATCTTTTCCTTCTTTAGATATTTCTGAAAATTCGATTCCAGAGTCGGGACACATCGAGTGTTGTGAATAAATTCGATAATTCTTCAGAAATAAAATGAGAATCGAGAATGCTTGATGAAAGACTAGAAAATCAGATATAAGCCAATAATTCTTCAATCCCAAGTTGCTGTCCTTGAACCCTTGGGGGTGTTGGCCTATTTATAGTGCTCGGGAAAGATTATCGCGCGACACTTCCCCAAAAGGGGCATATGTCGCGCGACAATGTGTCCAATGTCGCGCGACAAACAGCTGAAGTGATGTTTCTGACAGACTGATTTGTCAGAGTGTGGATGGTCGAGGTCAGAGGGGTTTGTCGTGCGACAAAAGAGTGATTGTCGCGTGACATATCAGTGATTGTCGCGCGACATACTGATATGTCGTGCGACAATCCCACTTAAAAATAGGTTTGTTGGCCAACAAACCCTTTCGGGGTAGTTTCGGGTGCTCGGGTGGGTCCCGGACTCCAAAAATAGTAGCTCTCGAAAGTCGTTAGGGTTCTTGCGGGAATCACGAATCGGGATGTCTACAAACCCTCTCGACTCAAGCTCCTTGCTTGTAAGGAATTGAGGCGACTGGAAGAGACCATGATCCATGGCTCCCGCAAGAACTTTAAGGAAGTGTGCGTATGCAAAAAAAGTGTTCGTGAGTGCCTCCGGAGAGGGCTTTGTGTTTGGTTTTGCCTCCGGAGAGGGATTTTGTTACCTCATTGCCTCTTTTGAGGACTTTCATTTGCTCCACTTGCCTCAGATGGGAGGACTACCATTGCTTCATTAGCCTCAGATGGGAGGACTACCTTTTGTTCCACTTTGCGCCTCAGGTGGGAGGACTACCATTGCTACACTGCGCCTCTCTGGGAGGGCTTCGCCTTAGGTTGGAGGACTTCCATTGCTACACTGTGCCTCTCTGGGAGGGCTTCGCCTCAGGTGGGAGGACTACCATTGCTACACTGTGCCTCTCTAGGAGGGCTTCTGATCTTCTCACCTCAGGTGGGAGGACTACCATTGCTACACTGTGCCTCTCTAGGAGGGCTTTTGATCTTCTCGCCTCAGGTGGGAGGACTACCATTGCTACACTGTGCATCTCTGGGAGGGCTTTTGATCTTCTCGCCTCAGGTGGGAGGACTACCATTGCTACACTGTGCATCTTTGGGAGGGCTTCGCCTCAGGTGGGAGGACTACCATTGCTTCATTGTGCCTCTCTGGGAGGGCTTCGATCTGTAAAAAAAGAAAGGAAATTGTCTCTGGGAGGGCTTTTGTGAGTATTTTTTGTTTGTTGTCTCTCTTAGACTGCTAGAGTGAGAGAGGGAAATTTTTGCGAGGGTGATAAAAGCTTCTTGGGGTCCACTCTTTATTTGGATGTCCGTTTTCCTGTATCTTTCTGAACTTTTCTCTCATGTTTTCCTCGAGTGGGGATACTTCTCTCAGAAAGCAGTTTTCGGATTTCTTTTGCTCTCCGCAGAGTGAAGGTTCGAGGTTTTTCCAAACCATCTCTTTTGTATCGTGCTGAAAATAAAATTTGTTTGAAAGTTCAATCTCTGATCTCTGTTTTCTTCTTAGTTTTCTCTTTTGATGGGCCCACATCGTTTTCTATTTTTCGATGCCCTTATTTCCCCCTCTTTTAGGAAAGACTTTTCCCGGCCTTCTCTGTTTTTGACCAGGAGTCTTTTTATCCCTTTGTCGTGATCAGGAGCCTTACTCACCCAAAACGAAGCCCTAAGCCGATTTTGGCCTAGCTGTCACTTTTGGTGTGACTCTCCCTGTCACTCTGCATTTCTGTTTCTCTCACTCGCTCTGGGCGCTCATGCAGGTTCTTTCTCTTTTCTACTCTTTCAATTTTTTCTTATTCCCGTTTTATCTTGATATTTTTTCTTTTTCTTTTTTGATGGTTGCAGTCCTTCTAGGGAGATCAGAGACTACTTTAACCATTTGGATTTCGTCCTCGCATTTTTCGGAGAGATGATTTGGAAGTCTTTTCCTCGAATTTTCACCCTGGATGTGCGGTATTTAGCAAGTTTTTCGAAAACTGTTTCTCTGAAGCACCCCTGCAGCAGATAAAATAAGACAAAGGTCAAAAAATCAGGGGAGGGGACCAGTATGTCGCGCGACATTTCGGTGTGGGGCTCTTTGTCGCGCGACAATGAGCCCATTTGTCGCGCGACAAATTAGTTCATTATATATGGCCTTTGCTGAGCTCATTCTCTCCTTTCTCTTTTTCTTTCTAGCTCTTTTTCTCTCTTCTCTCAAGCGCGGAAGCCCTGCCGCTTTTCTGATTTTTCCGACTTTCTCATTATTTTCTATATAAACAGATGGACCCTGCTCAGCCTGACAGACTGGAGGGTGACCAGGAGGAGGTCACTTTTACCGACGCTCAGGGCGTTCTCCGGTGCAGCCCTCACCATGATGACTGGGAGGACCTTGATTGGTATGGTGAGGATGGGGTGGACCGCGGTCAGGCGGTGGTCTACCGAGACGTTACCTGGGCTGCTCCAGTCCCGAATGTTCTGTGGCTCTTAATGGAGCCTGTTTCTCATGAGATCCGTCGACGGTCTCTGGTATGTTCTTGGAATTCCTTTCCTTCGTGTGTTTATTTCTGTCGTTTTCTGCATGTATTTTAAACAATGTTAGTATGCATGTCTGCCTAAAAATAACGTCCGATTTTAGCGAACACATACTTTTACCTGTGATACCCTTTAGGTTTTTAGAAAACTACATAATGTACCCTCATAACTCCATAACTCTCATAATTACATCAAAGTACCCTCAGGTTTTGGAAAATTACATAATTTACCCTTATAACCTTATAACTCTCATAATTACACCAAAGTACCCTCAGGTTTGGCAAAATTACATAATTTTACCCCTATAACCCTATATCTCTCATAATTACACCAAAGTACCCTCAGGTTTGGAAAATTACATAATTTTACCGCTATAACCCTATATCTCTCATAATTACACCAAAGGAGGGCTCGGGTGATAGTGGGAGCGTGTCTAAGCGCGCTCGAGTAGATTAGCTTTTCTTTCCTGCACTTTTTGTTAGTTTGAAAAAGATATGTAGTTTTATAAAGGGTAGACAAACATTTGTTTTAGCATTTTTCTAGTCTTTTTGGAAACTGTTTTTGTTAGATTTATAAAACTCTTATTTGTAGTGATGATGATTTTTTATTTTCTGCTTCGTTTGTGACAATAGTTTATTTATAACTTATATACATCTATACACAAAATTTGGGGGAGCTAGGAATCATACCGTGTGATATGGAAGTTTTTTAGGTCTCCTGCAAAAGAACAAAGTAAGTATAGTGCATTCAAAAGTGGTTCTTTTGGCAATAATGACTCTTACGTGTAAGAAAAGCAAAAAGCAGGGTATAGAAAGTAGGATTGTCGCGCGACAATCCCTCCTGAATATGGGTTTGTCGCGCGACAAATAGGTACAGGGCCTTCCTTTTTGCTATAAATACATTCATCTTCCTTCCTTCATCCCCACACTTTTCCTAAAATGTCTTCTTATAGCACAAATTCTGATTTTTCTTATATTGAAACCTGAGATGTTCTGATATCTTCTGAGAATGGTTTGAACTTTGGTGCTTTTAGCCCTTTAGCGGGCTGGTGCCATCGCCCAGTAGATTTTTCTTTTCTGTTAGGTGCTTTGTATTTCTGGAGTCCTGCGGATCAACTTTTTCGCTTTAGACTAGATGAGCTCTGTCCATCTTATGAGGAGTTTTCCTGGCTGTTGCGTTCCGACGTCCGTCTCCCGATGGCAGTTTCTATAGAAGAAATCAGTCCTCGAGATATGTTGATTGCCTTGTTAGCCATTCCCCAAGCGGCCTGTGATGGTTTTATTATCGACGGGCTTCTTGACCTCCATAAAATGGTGAGGTTCTTTCATCGTTAGGAAGAGAGAGCTTCTTATAGTGTGGGGCGTACTGCGGCGGCCTTGATCTGTCTTATTTCTGATATGTTACTGGTGACGGGCTCTTCTTGTGTTGATCCGACTATTCTGAGTCTGATTTACCAGGCTAGAAATGGGGAGTCTATAGTGCTGATCGTTCTTGCAGAGACTCTAAACGGCCTAGATGATCTTCAAAGAGGAGCCTCACCCTTTTTCAAGGGAAGCCCTCGTTTGCTATACATGTGGATGTTGGAGCGTTTTCGATCGGTGGGTTTTAATGGGGTGCGACTTGACAACCCGACGCACTTTTTTCGTCGTCCCCTCTTTGGTGCTTTGACCATGTCTTCCTCTGATTGGATGGTGTGCTTTTCGGAGAACTTTCGAGCTATCCAGTGGAACATTCCTTGGTGGAAGCTGAGGGCGATGGTGCTTAGTACAGGTGGTCAGAACTATGTTTGGCTCCGTGGGCTCTGGTTTACCTCCTTTTATCTCCCAGGACTTCTTCTTCGGCAGTTCAACGTTCCTCAGGACATTCCCCTTGGTCTGAACAACTTCTCCTCTGAGTCTAAATTTGTGACCCCGCATGTTTCTTTATCAGTAGAGAGAATGTGGCGTGCTCGACTGACTCGTCAGTTCAACTATGCCCGTTTCGGTATTACCAGGCCCCTCCGGGCTAACATCATCTGTTCTCGTTGGGGGTCTTTGGAAGGGGAGCTAATTGATGATCCCTTCCAAATGGAGTGGTTCCGATTTATGGACTCCGAACCTACAGAGGAGAGTATTGTCTTTGCGTACCAGATCCTTGACGAGGCTCGAATTGACTTGGCTACTGAGGATCCTGCTTGGCTAACCCCTAGGGATTAGGTTTTTCTGTATACTGTATCTCCTTTATAACTTTCGGTGTTCTGAACCACCTTAATAATATATGAAGGACTGTTTATGGGAAATAAATTTCTTTACCAAGTTTAAGCCGAGCCTGAAGTCACTTCTCAAGTTGCCTACGTTCCCCTTTTTAATTTTTCAAAAACACAAATTTGAGTTGGGGCTCAGGTTTACATAGTTCTTATCTATACATGTTACATCTACTGGTAATACTTCTTTAGTCGATCCATGTTGACTGGTGAATGCAGTAACTGTACGTCTAAGTCAGTGAGTATAGCGGCACCCCCTGTATCAATCTCTTTGACGATGTATGGCCCTGTCCACTTTTGCTCGAACTTCCCTCTTGGGTCTCTGGCTGGCTCTCGAATTTCTTTTAACACGATGTCATTCTTATTGATACCCCGCGTCTTAAATTTCTGGTTAAATGCTCGAGCAATTCTCTTCTGATACCCTTGGTGGTGGTATGCGGCTTTCAATCTCTTTTCATCTAGTAAGGCCAGCTCGTTATAACGTGCCTGGACCCACTCCAGTTCATTGACTTGGTTCTCTAGCATTAGTCTGAGAGAGGGGACCTCTAACTCAACAGGGAGGACTACTTCCATATTGTATGTAAGTGAAAATGGGGTGGCCTCGGTGGAGACTCTCTCGGTGGTGCGGTATCCCCACAATGCATACGGTAATTTCTCGGGCCAGTCTCAACAGGTGTCGGTCATCTTGCTTAGGATATTCTTCAAATTCTTGTTGGCGGTCTCTACTGCCCCATTGGTTTGTGGTCTATACGGCGAAGATCTGTGTCGGGTGATACCGTATTCTTCCATGACTGTATTGACCTCTCCTTCGAAGTGAGTGCCATTGTCTGAGATGATCTCATGTGGAACCCCATACCGGCAGATGATATTCCTCCTGATGAATCGGGTAACTTTTCTGACGTCAAGGGTTTGGAAAGATTCGGCTTCTACCTATTTGGTGAAGTAGTCGATGGCCACTAGTATGAACTTATTGCCGTTGCTGGCTTTGGGCGAAATTTTCCCAATGACGTCGATTCCCCAGGTTGCGAAAGGCCAGGGAGCAGTCATATTGTACAACTCTTTTGGAGGAAGTTTATGAGATTTAGCGTAGATTTGGCACTTGTGACAACGGCGCACGTGGTTAACGCAGTCGTTCTGCAGGGTAGACCAGTAATATCCTTGCCTGATGATTTTACGAGTAAGTGTATGACCGCTCATATGAGGTCCACAATCGCCTCCATGTATCTGATCCATCATTTTGACAGATTCTTCTCCAGTGAGGCATTTGAGATAAGCTCCGTCGTAGTTCCTTTTATATAGCCTCCTGGCGCAAAGTATGAATCTTGATGCTAATCTTCTGAGCGTAACCCGTGTTCTCTTACCAGCTTGCTCGGGATACTGATGGTTTTTCAACAGGTTCCAGATGTCGTAATACCAAGTGGTTGAGTCCCCATTCTCTTCATTCTCTATCTTAAGGGCCATGCAGTGTGCTGGTCCTGATCTTCTTTGCACTGTAAGAGTTATTTCTTCCATCCCCTCCGGGATATCGATCATGGATGCCAGAGTTGCTAGTGCGTCAGCAAAACTGTTTTGTGATCTGGGGACATAGTAAAACTCTGAATGCTCAAATCTTCCTGCGACATCCTTTAGTCGGGCGAGGTAAGGGACTAATTTCTCATCTCTGATATTCCATTCTTTCAGAACTTGGTGGACCACTAATGCTGAATCTCCGTACACTTGTATTCTCCTTATACCCCTTTGGAGTGCGATCTCTAATCCAATTATACAGGCTTCATACTCGGCCATATTGTTGGTGCAGAAGAATTCTAGACGATACGATACCGGGGAGTGGGTTTGGTCTGGAGAGACTAATAGGATACCTATCCCATTCTCGTTTTGGTTGGCGGCCCCGTCAAAGTACAATTTCCAGTCTTCATCGATCTTAACATTCATGATAGTTTCATCTAGAAAATTGGCTTCTTCTAGCATGTCCCCCAATATTGGATTGTGGGCCAGGTAATCAGCTATGATCTTGCCTTTGACTGCCTTCTGGGTCATGTAGGTGATGTCGAATTTGGAGAGCAAGAATAACCATTTTGCCATACGGTTCGAAAAAGCTGGTTTCTCGAAGAGGTATTTCAACGGATCAATTCGTGATGCCAGGATGACCGGGAAAACCAGCATGTAGTGCCGTAATTTCTGTGTTACCCAGACGAGAGCGGTGCATGATTTTTCTAATGGCGTGTAGTTTATCTCAAATGGGGACAATTTCTTGCTGATGTAGTAGATGGCTTGTTCTTTTCGTGTATCGGTCAGATGTTGGGCTAGCATGGCTCCCGCAGCCGAATCAATGACGGTCAGGTATAGAATTAGTGGTAGTCCGGTCTGTGGTGGGGCTAACACTGGGGGTTTGGAGAGGTAGTCTTTTGTTCTATCAAAAGCTTCTTGGCACTGATCGTCCCATTCTCCTGGTGAAGACTTCCTCGGGAGTTTGAAGATAGGTTCGCAAGTCTGAGTAAGCTGAGAGATGAATCTGCTAATGTACTGCAAATTACCCAAAAATTCCCGGGCTTCTTTCTCGGTACGAGGCTCGGGCAAGTCTTGAATAGCTCGAACTTTGGCAGGGTCCACCTCGATTCCCTCTTTACTGACGACATAGCCCAGGAGTTTTCCTTTGGTTACCCCAAACACACATTTCTGCGGATTGAGTCTCATCTGGTACTGGCGGAGGCGGTCAAAAAAGGCTCGCAAGGCTGGTACATGGCCTTCTCTCTCCTTCGACTTGATTATCATGTCGTCCACATATACTTCTACTTCTTTGTGAATCATGTCATGGAAGATAGCGGTAACTGCCCTCTGATATGTTGCCCCGGAGTTCTTCAGCCCGAATGGCATAACGGTGTAGTAGTATGTCCCCCACGGTGTGATGAATGCTGTTTTCTCTTGGTGATCTGGGTGCATCTTGATCTGATTATACCCAGTGAAACCATCTACAAACGACTTCAGGGAATGGTTGGCGGTATTATCCACTATCAAATCAATGTTGGGTAATGGGAAATCATCTTTCAGGCAGGCTTTATTGAGATCTCGATAAACTATGCACATCCGGACCTTACCATTTGCCTTTGGAACGGGCACAATGTTGGCTAACCATGAAGGGTACTCGATCACACGTAAGAACCCCACACTTAGTTGCTTCATCACTTCTTCTTTCACTTTCAGGGACCATTATGGCGTAAGTTTTCTCAACTTCTGCTTGACGGGCCTAAATTCCGGCTTGGTGTGTATCTCGTGCATGACTATCTGGCTGTTCAAACCTGGCATATTTGTATAAGACTAGGCGAAGACATCCATGTACTCTTTCAGAGTTTGTGTGAATTCTTCTCTTTCTGTCTCACTTAGACTTTCCCCAATACGGACCTCTTTCCTCTCTTCTTCCGTCCCGAGATTAATTACAAGAGTGTCTCCTTCCTCGCTCTGTATACGCTGCTCTTCCCGCTCAGGGTGTTCGTTTAGTTTTTCCAACTCCATATAAGCAATTACAGAATTAACATCAACAGGATAACGCAAAACAGAGTTTTCTTCATCGATAATAGTGCTTACAGGTATAAGTTTAAAAAGTAAATCTAGGAGTGACTCCTCCCTAGCCTTACCCTCACTCTTATCTCTCACCCTTACAATTTCACTCTTTCCCCCATTTTCTTGGTAATCTGGATCAGCGTGTATCAAGTGTACAGGGTCGTCTCTTGGTTCGTCATCCCCTAGAGCCATGATGTCGAAGAGATCTCCGATCAGTTCTTCCTCTTCATCTTTCTTGTCTTCATTTTCTTCTTTTGGACCGATCGTTAACTTGGTGGAGAAGATGTGTATAGTATTTTCCTTGAGAAAAAGGTCCTCTTCATAGAAGATTTCCCATCCTAGAAGGTTATCTCCATCGCTGTTTCTCCAAGGCTCCTGAAAGCCACAAAAGGGAAAGTCCTCTCCTTCCTTGACGAAAAACTCATTCAGAGAGCTAAAACTTGGATACTGATGCCCTCAACCCTTTTTCTCTTGGTTGTCCTCTTCGGTGCGTTGGTACCCCAAACCTTCTCTTTCATGCCTCGTTACCGGTTCTAAGGCCTGAAGTAATCCTGGCGGTCCCATTCCCAGACTGGCTCCAGGCAAGTATTTCATCATTCTCAACATATTTGTGATCTTAGTGCTGAGACCGGGGATATTATCAGGGGGTAGATACTCGATTCTCTGGGTGGTGAGAGCTTGTACTTAAGGCTCGTAAGAAAAGCCTCCTAGCTGTATGCTCTGGCTCCCTATGCCCAAAATAGGTAATTCCAGATCCGCCAAGGTCCTTTCAGGATCTCCTTGGATGGTGATTATATTCCCTTCGAACGGTATCTTCATCTTCTGGTGTAAGGAGGAGGGGAGTGCTCCTATGTCATGTAGCCATGCTCTTCCCAACAGAAGGTTGAAACTGGAGGGGATGTCTATGACTTGGAAATCGGCTGGAAAGTTTCCGGGATTGACCATGAGATCTAGCTTTAGGGAACCCAGAAGGGCCCTTCTGGTGTTGTCATAGGCTCTAACGGTCACAGCTGACGGAGAAAGTTCTGAGTCTAAGATACCCAGGCATCTGGCGGTCTTCAGGGGGCAAACGTTTATAGTTGACCCGTTATCGATGAGGACCTGTGGCAGGATTTTTCCTCGAGTCCGGACAGTGATATGGAGGGCCAGGCTGTGTTTCTTCCCCAATGGAGATAAGTCTTCATCTAAAAATGACAGAATTCTTTGGACTATAAGCGATCCTATCATGTTGGGCAGTTGTTCTGGTGTGGAATTTGGTGATACGACGGCCTCATCTAGGAGTTTGATGAAGGCGGTCCTGTGAGATTTGGACGTAACCAAGAGGCCCCAAATGGTGATGTGTGCCTGAGTTTTCTTCAACTGTTCTAGTACTCGATCTTCTCATACTTCCTTAGGAGGAGGTGATTTCTCAGCGTCCATTGGTGGTGGCTGATATACCCTTCCTGAACGGGTAATTTGTTGTATCCAAAGGGATGCTGGGTCTGACCCCTCTGAGGCTTCTGATGATTCTGATTCCGCCAACCAACTGAAAGTTTTGGGGGAGGTTTCTGTCATACAGATTGTCTCCTTGGGAAGGCCTCGGGGCTTCCATGGTTGTTTCTTCTTATCCTGGGTCCATCCTATCCCAGATTTTTCGGGATTGGTTTTGATTGTGAGCGGTTGTGGGATCCCCTGATTGGCCTTTCCTAACCCCTGCCCGGGTAGGAAGTTCATTTTAGCCATCCATTGGTCGATTATCTGATTGAGGCCTGGGGTCACTTGAGCCTTTGCTGGCAGCACAACTGGTGACTTGTAGGCTGGGTTATCCCGGATGAGTCCCACGGGATCAAAACTTTCTTCATCAGTGGTTAAGGCGTTAATTCCCGCAGGTGGAGCATGGTTGGGAAGGGGGTTGTTGGAATAGATATGCATGTATACGTGTATAGTTGGGAGCGTTGAACTCTATCCATATGTGTTGAACCGAGAACCCGTTAAGGCGTAATGAAAAGCAGCATTCCTTGAGTTTAGAGCTTTGTACGACGTGTGGTAGGCACTAGTAACAAGGATATGACCTAGATGCTATATAGTGGTATAGTATATACTGTCGATGGGGCATAGGATGCCTTGATTAGAATTGTATGTGGCTAAGAAGAGTTATATGTACACTAGTTGAACTAGAAGCACAATAATTAATGCTTAGTTGGGCTACTGGGCTTGGGAATTACATAAAACACTTATGACCGTAGTTTGATACACATGGCACATAATGAGATATATATATATTGATAATGAATCAATCGACCGTATAATGGGAATTATTGATTAAATGATAAAGTCCCGGATAATTGGATTGATAATAATGATGATGTGGCGAATGATAAATGATCAACGATAATCATGATGATGATGACGATTATGTGATTGTATATATATGTTGTTAGCCATACGTGTGATGAATGATTGGATGATTATACGTTGTTGAATGCGGAATCGATATATTCCTGTTGATGCGATCACACGTATGGGCTGGATATGATGATAAACCGAGCACCGGGTAGCTCCCCGTGACTCGAAGGAGGGCCGCCTATTGCCGCCCATGGGTGAAAAGGCCTTAAACCATGCACGGAAAAATGAAGTCGGTTACTCCGTCGGTGGTTGTGTGTGCCCACAAAGGAGAGCCCACTCTAGGTATCTTGCCTTCCAACTGGACTATGTGTCCTTGGTTAGACGAGTTTCCCCGACAAGCGGAGCAGGTCCCGTGTGCCACTACTTCCCAAATGGTGAGTCCTCGAGAAGTAGTTGGGCTACTAATGGTCATCACCCACTAAGGTATCGCCTGGTGTAGTTTTTCCAGGATGTCGTGAGAACTTGTATGGGCGTTCTCCTCGTTAACTGTTCGGAGTGTTATTCCCGGAAAAATGTCTTGAGGGTTATCTCCGAATGACCTACTTGGAGAACCAAATCCCTGAGCCACCACCTCACCTAGAGGAGACATGGACAAGAACCTTGGATCCTTCGGGACTCGCTGGATTCCCTGTTTTGTGCCTGGACTGACCGCGGGGTGAAACTGAGGCATTATACTGGAGACGTGATACGAGAGTTGTTGTGAGATTGTGATTATGCTGTGATTATTATTGTATCGTATCATGTCTCGTATTGATTTATATGTGTTGCCTCGGCTATGATATAATTGATGTAAAGACTTATGCGGACACATCTAAATAGAACAGAGTACACGTAAAGAACTATCGAACCTTCCATAATGTATTAATATATAAAGTGGAAAGAGATAATAATTATTGATTTAGAAATGATGTAAGGGTATACGAACGCGTACGGATTATGGAGTAACGAGCCAGATCATAATGCATATAATATACTCATGATTGGAATGAAAATTGTAGTTAACGAGATATCCTAATGAGAGTACACGTAATATAACGGTTTAGGCTAAAGATCTTGGGACGAAGCTTATTAGGTGGCCAAGTATAAGGTTCATAATTAATTATAAGTAAAGAGATAACAATGAATACTTGGCCTGTAGATACGCCTTATGGTGTAGGCGACGTATAGTATAGAAGAGTGTGGAGTTACACTTGAGAGTGGATAGTCCGTAGTATATCGAGCCTTAGGATGCTAGAGTTGTTACGAGGCGACTTTGGACTAGAAATCTCCTCGAGTTGTGGAATTCCTTGGGGTTTTATCGTATAGATGGTTAGAGGAGAGATCAGATAGTTGGGTAGATGGATTCCGAGAAGCTAGGATAGGAATCCTAGTATGGTTGCATACACTCAGGTTTGCATTGCATTGCATCGCACGTTTTCAAACTATTGCATCAAAGTAAAGTATTTTCTATATAAAACCTATATAGTTCCCATTGAGCCCGGATTTGGCTCATCCCGTTTTCCTAACAGTTTTGCAGGCATAGCATCTCGGACGGGGTATGATGTACGTATATAGAGGCCTCTGATGTCCACAGTCTGTGTCTAGTCCTTCTTCGAGAAAGGACTGTGTTGTATCTTCATTTTGATTGTAAACAGACTATAATTTGATAAACAATTTGTATTGTATAATTGTATAAATGGTTTTATGTATGTGGAGTGGATTTGAAATCGTAGTTGGACATGATTATTCATATTTAAATGATTTGAAATGTTACAGGGCGGTTTGTTAGAGAAATAAACTCCACATACCTTGATTTTGTAAAATGAGCTTTTAAACAAGATCATGTTTTATTTGAGAAAAGTTTTTAAAAGTCATGATTTTTATATTTTAAACCTGCCGTCGCCCACGGCATCCGTGATTAACCGAGTCCCGGAGGTGAAAATCTCAAAATGGGATTCGAGGCGTCACAAGTTGGTATCAGAGGTATAGGTCGTTACACATGTTGGGGAAGTATTATGAGTGGAATCCGATTGAGTCTCGATTTATTTCATGTTAAGAATCACTTGTTTGCATATTACACCCTTGCCTTATGAGCATTTAGCATTTAAATTCTCTAGGGGTGTGTTATTTTAGTGACATAAGCACCACATTTCCTTTTGTTTCATGAGTGTTGGTATTAGTATCGACTCCACTCTGGGAATAGTGGAGAAGGTGGATAGAGTAGTTTGATCAAAGTAGTGCAGCGGAACCGTAGTGGGACCATTGGTTTAGATATTTGTGATTTATCGTGTAAGTAAGTCTTCGGTGAGCGGTCGTTTCGAGGAAAGATGTTTCCTTGTTTCTTCATTCCATATGTGTTGACCATATTTATAATTTGTCTTATTGGTGATTTGTGTTATAATCGTGTTGTTTCCTTATGAATCTATTGTTTTCTTGAGAATGTGTTTTATACTCAGGATGTGTTTTGCTACCAAGTTAGCAATAGGCGACTGTCGAGTTATATTTTAGTTAGCCGCCTGATCAACGGATGACTAACTTATAAATCTGCGGTCTTCTGTCGCCAACGGAAAGTGAAACGTGGATTGTTTGTGTTTTATAAATTGACTAAGCATATTTGTATTTGATTCTCGAGTGTTATTATGATTGGATTCATAGGAAACTAGAATACGTGAGCTTTCCCGTTGATATGATTCTTCAGTTGAGAGTGCACCTTAGGAACGGTGTCGACTTTGGTTTAGTATCTTGATACGCATAAGATTGTATTGGTGTACGTTAGTGGTTGTTATCCCTGTATTCCTAGTGTCATGTGTTAGCTCTTATGTTTCAGAGTTTGAGGCCGAGTTTCATATCTTTTAGCTCACCTAGAGCTTGCTAGTCGCTAGTCCACACGGTGTGGCAAGTTGTTTCATCGCTGACTTTAGTTGTGGAGGCCATCTTGGGCCATGTCTTGTGATTGAGCTTATTTGGAGTTTTAGATTATGCGATCGTATCCTAAGCCTTGAGGATTTATCCTGTGCCTTGCTAGGGAGGTCACGTTAGGGAGTAGAATCGTTCTTGTGTTGACCCATTAGAAGTTCTAGCCTTGTTGTTCCATTTCCTCGATGTCCCCTCGGATTGTTCTACTCATTTGTTTTTGGATTTGATTCTAACTCGTGCTTGACTGTGGTGAGTCTCCTAAGGAGGGGAGACCGGGTGAAACTTTTGCAATCTTGTATGCTTCTTGTTCCATACCTGTCTCTATGTAAATTTCGAGGACGAAATTTCTTAAGGAGGGGAGATTGTAATACCCCGTGTTCCTTTTTCGCGTTGACCTTCTCTTAAGCCCGGTATGGCTTAATCTCCGTCAGAGAGCGAGCATTGGGTTCCGAGCCCTTCGTACTTGACCTAATAGTTCTAGTATATCATGTTAGGTATATTTAATTTGAGGGAGTGATCGTTATGTTATCCGAGTGGTTCGGGTTGAAACCGAAGCGTAAATCGCGAGTTTCGACTTTTTGTGATTCGTTGATCTCTGGCCAACTTTGAAAGGCCATAACTTCTTCATCCGATGTCCAAACGACTCTCCGTTTTCAGCCACGTCTTCATTTCTTTGCCATCTACAACTTTTGTGTTTGGGCTGAGTCGAGATTCAGCCGTTTTGAGGTCCGTTTTGGGCTCAGAAATTCATTTGCTGTTGCAGTGACTTCCATGATCGATCATGGAAGAGCCATGATCGATATTGGTCCTCCAGAGGAGTTCCAAAAGGGTTCATGATCGATCATGGGAGACCCATGATCGATCATGGTTCACCTGAATGTCAGTTTTGAGCGTTCTTAACCCGTTTTTGATCCATTTATCACCCAACACTCGTCATTTTCGAGCCACACAGTTCCACCACTCTCTAGAGAGTTCTAGAGAGAAAAAGGGAGATTCTTGCTACTTCTTCATCCTCCTACAAGATTGGAGTGCCGAATCGCTTCATCTTTCGATATTCGTCATCTTTCTCACCTTCTTCCTCCATTGAAGCTCGTGTTGGAGCTAGGGTTTCGGCGAGATGGCTTTTACGCTTCCTCAACTCCTCGGTCTTGCTTCTCTAAGGTGGGAACACTAGTACTAAACCCTTGTTTTCAAATTATTACTCGTTGAATTAGAGTTTTGAACTCAAATTGGGGATTTTGATCAAAAGTATATATTGTTTGCATCTCATGGGGATTGGGCAAGGTGAACCTTAGATTGGCGATGTATATGGATAGTTTATCACCTAGAGATCATGTATTATCACTTCTTTCCATACTATGAGCCTTGTCCTCTCACCTACACGCCGTATCCTCATTGTAGCTAAGGGAGTGAACTAAACTAAAGAGGATTTTGGGATTTATGTTTGAATCATGATTGATTATGGATTATATGGAATAGATATGCATGTATACGTGTATAGTTGGGAGCGTTGAACTCTATCCATATGTGTTGAACCGAGAACCCGTTAGGGCATAATGAAAAGCAACATTCCTTGAGTTTAAAGCTTTGTACGACGTGTGGTAGGCACTAGTAACAAGGATATGACCTAGATGCTATCTAGTGGTATGGTATATATTGTCGATAGGGCATAGGCTGACTTGATTAGAATTGTATGTGGCTAAGAAGAGTTATATGTACACTAGTTGAACTAGAAGCACGATAATTAATGCTTAGTTGGGCTACTGGGCTTGGGAATTACATAAAACGCTTATGACCGTAGTTTGATACACATGACACATAATGAGATATATATATTGATAATGAATCAATCGACCGTATAATGGGAATTATTGATTAAATGATAAAGTCCTGGATAATTGGATTCATAATAATGATGATGTGGCGAATGATGAACGATGAACGATAATCATGATGATGATGACGATTATGTGATTGTATATATATGTTGTTAGCCATACGTGTGATGAATGATTGGATGATTATGCGTTGTTGAATACGGAATCGATATATTCCTGTTGATGCGATCACACGTATGGGCTGGATATGATGATATACCGAGCACCGGGTAGCTCCCCGTGACTCGAAGGAGGGCCGCCTATTTCCGTCCATGGGTGAAAAGGCCCTAAACCATGCACGGGAAAATAAAGTCGGTGACTCCGCCGGTGGTTGTGTGTGCCCACTCTAGGTATCTTGCCTTCCAACTGGACTATGTGTCCTTGGTTAGACGAGTTTCCTCGGCAAGCGGAGCAGGTCCCATGTGCCACTACTTCCCAAATGGTGAGTCCCCGGGAAGTAGTTGGGCTACTAATGGTCATCACCCACTAGGGTATCGCCTTGTGTAGTTTCTCCAGGGTGTCGTGAGAACTTGTATGGGCGTTCTCCTCGTTAATTTTCGGAGTGTTATTCCCGGAAAAATGTCTTGAGGGTTATCTCCGAATGACCTACTTGGAGAACCAAATCCATGTGCCACCACCTCACCTGGAGGAGACATGGACAAGAACCTTGGATCCTTCGGGACTCGCAGGATTCCCTGTTTTGGGCCTGGACTGACCGCGGGGTGAAACTGAGGCATTATACTGGAGACGTGATACGAGAGTTGTTGTGAGATTGTGATTATGCTGTGATTATTATTGTATCGTATCATGTCTCGTATTGATTTATATGTGTTGCCTCGGCTATGATATAATTGATGTAAAGACTTAGGCGGACACATCTAAATAGAACAGAGTACACGTAAAGAACTATCGAACCTTCCATAATGTATTAATATATAAAGTGGAAAGAGATAATAATTATTGATTTAGAAATGATGTAAGGGTATACGAACGCGTACGGATTATGGAGTAACGAGCCAGATCATAATGCATATAATATACTCATGATTGGAATGAAAATCGTAGTTAACGAGATAGCCTAATGAGAGTACACGTAATATAACGGTTTAGGCTAAAGATCTTGGGACGAAGCTTATTAGGTGGCCAAGTATAAGGTTCATAATTAATTATAAGTAAAGAGATAACAATGAATACTTGGCCTGTAGATACGCCTTATGGTGTAGGCGACGTATAGTATAGAAGAGTGTGGAGTTACACTTGAGAGTGGATAGTCCGTAGTATATCGAGCCTTAGGATGCTAGAGTTGTTATGAGGCGACTTTGGATTAGAAATCTCCTCGAGTTGTGGAATTCCTTGGGGTTTTATCGTATAGATGGTTATAGGAGAGATCAGATATTTGGGTAGATGGATTCCGGGAAGCTAGGATAGGAATCCTAGTATGGTTGCATACACTCGGGTTTGCATTGCATTGCATCGCACGTTTTCAAACTATTACATCAAAGTAAAGTATTTTCTATATAAAACCTATATAGTTCCCACTGAGCCCGGATTTGGCTCATCCCGTTTTCCTAACAGTTTTGCAGGCATAGCATCTCGGACGGGGTATGATGTACGTATATAGAGGCCTCTGATGTCCACAGTCTGTGTCTAGTCCTTCTTCGAGAAAGGACTGTGTTGTATCTTCATTTTGATTGTAAACAGACTATAATTTGATAAATAATTTGTATTGTATAATTGTATAAATGGTTTTATATATGTGGAGTGGATTTGAAATTGTAGTTGGACATGATTATTCATATTTAAATGATTTTAAATGTTACAGGGCAGTTTGTTAGAGAAATAAACTCCACATACCTTGATTTTGTAAAATGAGCTTTTAAACAAGATCATGTTTTATTTGAGAAAAGTTTTTAAAAGTCATGATTTTTATATTTTAAACCTGCCGTCGCCCACGGCATCCGTGATTAACCGAGTCCCGGAGGTGAAAATCTCAAAACGGGATTCGGGGCGTCACAAGTTTGGACATTTGGGAGGCCATCTCTCTCCAGCGTGTGACGAAATCGCTAAAGCTTTCTTTCTCGCCTTGTTTGGCCATTTCCAGGTGTTTACGGGTAATTTCCAAATCCTCGTTGGACCCATATTTGGTCATGAACTCCTTGACGATATCTCCCCAAGTTTTTGTGTGGTGTCTCTCCAAATCGAAAAACCACGTTAGGGCGGCCCTTGTGAGAGTCATGTGAAAGGCTTGGGCCAACTCCGGCTCTCCACAACCGGACACTTGCATAGATCTAATGTAGGATTGGAGGTGAGTTTTCGGGGGTGTGGTTCCTGTGAATTTGGTGATAGAAGGGAGCTTGAATCCTGAGGAAATCTTGCTTCTGGGTAGAGGGATAATGCATTCATATCTGTGATCTCGTCTGCCCCTTTTTTCAGAGAAATCCCTCTTTGCAGAACCTTCATCTGCTCTTTCAGTTTCTTCATTTCTTCACTCTCTCTTGACACCTCACCAGGCTGTTCCCGAGTTATAACCGATTTTGCATACACTGCCCGAAGTCGGTTGATGTCTGGGTACTCATTAGGAGGGGCCACTAGGGCCGGTGGTGGAATAGGTCTCGCGGGGACTTGTGGCCATGGCTAGTATTGGGGATCAAAGCCTTGCTGAGGTTGCGGCCAGATGATGGGTGGCTCTTGTTGTTGGTAAGTGGGGCCTAAATCTTGGGCCCATTGATTTTGGTTGTTGGGATCGGTCTGAACGGGACCGGGTGGGATATGACCCGTTTGCTGTGCGTTAGGTGCCTTGGACTGGGGGAAGTACTTGCGATGACTGCCCTTGATCTCGATTCAGTGGTAGTCGTTCAAACCCCAGTGGTGCGGCCCATCCGGCTGACAACTCTTCTACTCGGACTCGGGTATTCTGTTGCTCGTTTGTGAGGCTTGCTAGATTCATGCTGATGGTCATCAATAAACGGTGCATCTCGGCTAAAGTTGGCTGAACTGCAGACACCTAGGCTAGGCTCTGATCTGTCTCTTGATTCTCGCGTCCATCGGCCATTTCGGGTGTGCTTAGTCTTACTAGTCTTCCGGTATGATCTCGACCGGCCCAACCTTCCAGACTATCGTTGTTTACGACTGTAGACGAAATCACGTGGCGAAGATGAAGGAAGACTACGATGCGACTCGATTTTTGCCAAAAGAACCACTAAAAATTGTCGAGAAAAGACTCGAATTTTAAAAAAGGTGTTGTACAGTAAGCCGTAAGGTGGTACATCCCCTACGGCTGTTTGACAAGTGTTTTAGCCGACTCGATCTTATATGCAGCGCAGGTGTACGAACGGTTAAGGCTTCAGGCTCCCTCCTATTTGGCAAGACCTTGCGATATACCCCAGGGGCGGGTACGTGCAAGAATCTTTTGATATACTTCCCGGGTACGTGAGTGTTCTCGTCACTCGATATACCTCGGGGGCGTACTTGACCAAGGAGAGTGGAAGTAAATGCTTTCGGTTTGGGGTAAATTCACACTCGTAGAATCAATGCATAATTTGTGAAAGTGTGTGCAAAGTTCGAAAGGTTGATTTCACAGATATCATTATCTTTATTACGTATTTTTGAAAAACTCCCATTTTTAGAAAAAGGTTTCTTCTCAATCAATTAACACAAGTAGGGAAAGCAGTAAAAGCAGATATTAAACAAATAAATAAAAGTCCACATATAAGAGTCTAGTTTTCTAAAGTCCCCAGCAGAGTCGCCACTGTGAGAATTAGCAAATGCGACCCCCGGGTTCTCGTTCCCGTCCTTGGGCGTCTGAAACGTCGGAACGGATTTCGTCGTTCCATTTTGCTTCTATGGGTGTTTGATAGTTCATGTCGGGTGTCCCTATGTTCTATTTCTAGATGCAAAAAGGGTTCATTCAGAGTCGCCAATACATTTTACGAGAAAACGGACAAAACAGTTGTGTAAGAGAAAAAGCTACAGATAAGCCTTTCTTTACACGTTTGTCTACGAAACCAGGATCCTATAGGGTTCGAAAACTATATTACGGTTTGGGAAGGTGTTAAGCACCCATTCCGCCCTTTCGGTCTCTAGTGGTCTTATACGTTTATTTTATGTTGAAAAACTTGGATGCTATTACTGATAGTCTATTATTTTCCAAGTGAAAAACCCTAATTTCTGGAAAAAACGGGAAAGGGCATGAAAAACCTTTGTGTTCCGAGATCCAATGTTTAGTTTTGAGAGATGCAAATACAAGTGTCAAGAGTTGTTCTTACTTTAGAGGGAGTTTTACCGTGTTATTTCTCAGATAACGACGATTTTTCTCGGGTTTGAATTTATTAGGGAAAAAGTATTAGATCTTGTATCAGAACTAATTCAATATGGAATTGGAACTCTTGAGGGGAGTTCTACCAGACATATCACAATTTATGAAACAGATAGGATATACCGGGTTTTTAATTCCTAAGTAAGTTTTACCGATCCGGGTTTTGAAAACAGGATTTTATCCGGATGATAATGTACTTACTCTTCTGGTTTTGCAAATGGTTTTGTCAGGGTCTTTTGTTTTGAAAACGGTAGACTATTTGTAACTTGGCAATAAGTTTATTCAAATAAAACGTGGACAAAACAACATAAATAAAACAAGTACACATATATTTAATGTTGAATACTAGAAGAGACTTTCTTTACCTTCCCGACGAGAATAATAATAAGAAAGAAAATATAATACGGCAGAGAGATCTCCGGCGATAATAATCTTTTTCTTCTTCAGATATTTTCGAGAATTCGATTCCAGAGTCGGGACACGTCGAGTGTCGTGAATAGATTCGATAATTCTTCAGAAATAAGACGAGAATCGAGAATGCTTGATGAAAGACTAGAAAATCAGATATAAGCCAATAATTCTTCAATCCCAAGTTGCTGTCCTTAAACCCTTGGGGGTGTTGGCCTATTTATAGTGCTCGGGAAAGATTGTCGCGCGACACTTCCCCAAAAGGGGCATATGTCGCGCGACAATGTGTCCAATGTCGCGCGACAAACGGCTGAAGTGATGTTTCTGACAGACTGATTTGTCAGAGAGTGGATGGTCGAGGTCAGAGGGGTTTGTCGTGCGACAAAGGAGTGATTGTCGCGCCACATATTAGTGATTGTCGCGCGACATACTGATATGTCGTGCGACAATCCCACTTAAAAATAGGTTTGTTGGCCAACAAACCATTTCGGGGTAGTTTCGGGTGCTCGGGTGGGTCCCGGACTCCAAAAACAGTAGTTCTCGAAGGTCGTTAGGGTTCTTGCGGTGGTCACGGATCGGGGTGTCTACACAACCATTCTTAACAATAGCGTGGGTAGCCTGAGTATTAATATGTTTAGTTGAGATTTTAAAATCAAGTTTTTAAATTTTTTACCAAAAATTTAACTTTATTTCACACTTTTCAAAATTCATTTCACTTTACTTTTTCTCTCATAAATTTTTTAAAACATCATAACTTTAAATTCAAAAATCGGAATTAGATAAAAAAAATATATATATTTGAAACCTACTCTCGGGATTTATAAAATAAGATATTTTGTGACTATGTTTTGAATTTTTTTCACGAGTTTTTTTGAATTGGTTGAAAAAAACTCTAACAAAAATTAAATTCATTTTTCAACATACTTTCACACTCTCCAAAAACTTATCTAAAAAACATGTTTTAAAATTTCAACCAAATAAGCACTAAGTTTCTAAGAAATTTTATTTTGGAACTTTTTGATGGATATATTTTGTACATTATGGCTCTAGCAACATGAAAAATGTTAGAAAATCAATTGATTTGTGTTAAATATTAGAAAATAAGTTGAAGCATGCGGTGATATTAATTTTTAATTTTAACTTTTTAACTTTTTTCATGGAAAATTTATGTTTGAAAAATAAGTTGATTTTGGAGTGTTAGAGTACTTTCATTATCCTGTGCATTGCCCTTATTGTATACTAAGTTGTATAGTAAGGGTGATGATCCGTCAAATATTATTATATTAACCATAGATATATATATATATATATATATATGATTAATATGAAAAACAATTGATGTTCTTGCTAATTTTAATTTGTGGTAAATAATAGTGTTGTGTAATTTATTATGGTATGCATGCACACACTATACTGCATAATTTATATTTTTAAAAAATCACAATAAAGAGCATCAATTATGAAAAAAAAATTCAAATTTTAAATTGATCTTTTTTAATATCATATAAATATAATTAAAATATTAAATCACCCATTCGAACCCTAAAAATATTTTAATTTAAAAGAAATATTTACCATAACATACGGTAAAACGTACCTACCATCTCAGTACTTGTCTCTTATTATATATACACACATATATGGGGACTCTGGAGAGAGAGCGTGTCAAGCTGCGACAGAGTGGAGAGAAACTGTAGATGTTTTTCTGTATTTTTTCTCTCTTACTATATGAAGTTTAGCTGGATGAAGCTATTCCGTTTCGCACAACCAATCACATTTACCATTCAGTTTGTTATGTTTATATATTAACAAACTTACATTTATATATATAGATAACCAAATAACCAATATTCAGGGTGGAGATCCTGTTCCCCGACACCAACCCAACCCTAACTTAACTTTGAGAAACTCGCTCCACCCGACCCCCAATTTTAATCTCCCATACCGTGTTTAAGAACTCTTGGGGATCCAAACCAGCGGTTTTTTTTTCCGATCCGGAAATTACTAAATTTCAACATATTTTTGTGGAGATGGATTGATTTCAACATTTTTTGTAAAGAAAAATTACAAACTAAAACGTATTTATTTTCATAAGATCTAATGATTGATTACGTCCATATATAAGGAATCGGATTCTTCATTTAGATGTGACAAAAAGAAAGAACCCTTATGTATGTATGTGGAGTCACTCGTAGATGTATAAGTGATAAGGGAATTGATATATGATTTTTTCTGTTTTTAATTAGTGACGAATATTTTTACTCGGATTCTGCTTGAACTAGTTATGGGGCAATGGTCAAACCTTCCACTGGAGTTAGTGCAATCTTTGGACGAGTGTCTTGAGTTTGTTGATAAAATTCGCGTTCGTGCAGTCTGTGTGATGTGGAATTCATATCTCCCCAAAATGCCAAAACTTCAATCATCGCATCTTCCATGGTTGCTGCATGCATGTGAGGATAACACAAAAGGCATATCATTATACAGCCCACATGAAGAAAAAGTTTATCCGCTTAACTTACCAGAGGTACAGCAAACGTTGTTTAAAGGATCCTCCCGTGGTTGGGTGTTCACAGTGGAGGATGTAAATTCCACCAGTGTTGATGATATTTATCTCATCATCCCCTGACCAGGGCTCGAATTCAACTTCCACCAAGATCCACATTACCTGATGTCAAAGAATACTGTCCAAATAGAGTTGGCGAAGAATATGCTATTAAAGTGGGTGGTCTTTCTGATATTTTTGTTACCAATCAAGAAGAAGATGAATTACATTCGGAGCACTAATTTCTTCAAAGTGTGGAAAGTTGTCGACTCCATCAATAATTCGAAGTGTTGGGTTCAAGTGAAAAACATAGGTGACAATGTATTGTTTGTGGGATTAAATTCATGCTTCTCAATCTCAGCCCGTGATTTTATCTTCCTTGGCTATAAAGAAAATTGCATCTATTTTACGGATGAACCCGAAGCTTTCGGTGGCAAGATGGATAACCAACAACATTCAGATCTAATCGGTGGTAAGAGGCAACCAGATTCAGATATAGGTCTGTTCAACTTCGCGAATGGAAAGATTGAGTCACTGCCGGGCTTCAAATGTGATCCTAGATTTTTTTGGCCACCACCAATTTGGGTAACACCAAGTGCTTATTAGCAGTCTTTCCTAAGGTTTCATTTTGTGGACATATCTTTTTACGTTAGTGATTTAGAGTATCAAATTTGCTAAATTAATTTGGGCCTTCTTTTTTTATCATTATTGTTTTGATTGTGGCCTATATTTATTATTGTGGTTTGATTTTAATTACCAATGATAAGTGGATGTAAGACGTAATCTCAAACATAGACAAATTATAATTAGCACAACTTTAAATCGACAAATATTATGTTAATTAATATAAAATGAGCAAGTTCACTAAATTAGATATCCCTAACTTGACGTAATTAGATTTTAGTCTATCAAAATCAATCTTTCAACAGTAGAAGGAATCAAATTTGTCAAAACACAAATTCTTCCCCCAAAACAGCGATGGTAAGCATATGGTGGATGCTGTAGTTGAGCCTAATTTTGTGCCTTTTTGGCCCGGGGCAAATCTGGTATTGGAGATTCTGTCTGCTTTGACCTCTGCCTGTTGGATTAAAATTGATTTTTCGCCTAGATCGTGCAATCATCAGATAAGGTCGTCCGCCATTTCTGAGACAAGACATATTCCAATCAACAAAAGCACCTAAAGGGAAGAGAAAGGTCAAAAGAAACCCAACAGCTAGAGAACATAAAAGAACCAAGGAAAAGGGAAAAAAATAGTGACATCTATTTCTACATTTGTATACAATATTTACTTGCACATAACACAAGCACGCACCAACCCCTGAATTTAACTACGCCACTTTGTCCCCTCTCTCATATCTTGTAAAATCATTATCTATGCAGATATAAACAGCTACATACACAAATCATTATGTGATCATTCCCCCTGATAAAATATAAATTCGATAGATTTGTGAACCCTCGATACCAGATCCACCTCTCCATAGTTCTACTACTATGTATGTGTTTGGCTTGTGTCTTCTGTGTATTTGTTTGGTGTCCATCTTGTGTATTTCTTAGTATGTAATGTAAGTACACAAAAGAACACATGTATAGAACCCTACAAGATTCTTGAAGAATCCAAAAGCCAATTTCTCAAACAAAGTTTAGTATACTTTTTTTGGTACAAGAACATTAATTGAATTTCCAGGCTGCTGTTTTACCTATAATAGATTATAAGTATACTCATCACGACGTATCAAAACGAATACTAATGGCAGCAGCTCTCTAGTCTCTACTTGAGTTTACTATAGGAAGCTTTGGTGGTCTTGCTCGTGCTGAACAAGGTAGATGGATGGATCAAAGGTTTTTGAGGAATAATGTCCATATATTATTCCATTTCCAAAATTTGAACCATAATTTTTTATCCTGCAATGCTTCTTTGTAGTTTTGAAATCTTACTAGTTTATACAAGTAGATAAGCTTTTAACCATGAATTTAGCTTTGAATTTCCCACTTCATTTGGCTTGTTTACTATAGGAAGCTTTGGTGGTCTTGCTCGTGCCGAACAAGGTAGATGGATGGATCAAAGGTTTTTGAGGAATAATGTCCATATATTATTCCATTTCCAAAATTCGAACCATAATTTTTTATCCTGCAATGCTTCTTTGTAGTCTTGAAATCTTACTAGTTTATACAAGTAGATAAGCTTTTAACCATGAATTTAGCTTTGAATTTCCCACTTCATTCGGCTTACAATCTATTAACTAAAAATTCATTAATATATATGTCAACGACTGTAATCGACTTGTTGACAATTTTTTCACCTCTTTTTTTCTTTCTAATTTTCATTTTTTCTCGATCGAAGTCATACAAATCATTTCATTTTAAATAACTAGATACTAATGTTGAAGTACTTGAGGTACTTTGAAACTTTTTTATGCAAACACGCATCATATATAATAATAATAGATAGTAAAATTGTCTCTTTCAATATGATGATGACATGTGTCACTATTAAAATGTATTATTTAATTACTATCATATTTCATTTTCTTTTAATTATCCTTTCATTTTCTTCCTTTCTTCTCTCTCTCTCTCTCTCTCTTCATATTTTACCATCATTCTTCTCTATTTTTTTATTTTATAGTTATTTTAATTATCTCTCTTAACATAGTATATACACCATACTTTTACACAAATATAACATGTCCAAATATCTTAAAATATTGTTAGAGACCAAAAATTTTATATAGAACAAGAATATACAATGTTGTTGGAGATGGTTTTAAATATTTTCCGGTTCACATGCTTATGAAAAAAATTAATTTGAGTTTTAATTGCATTGTTGTAATTAAATTACATTATGACACTACTAATTAATAATTATGTTATTATCGAAGGTTATATATAAAAATATTGAAAATATAAAATTAGTTATAATACCCCATCACAGACGAATATTAAGATATGTTATTGCTAAAACTAAAATGGTTATTGTTAAATGATAGTACTTTATTTGTTATTTATATATTATGTATAATATTACTATAAATTTATCTTTTAGAAGATCCGTACATTATGCACGGCCACATGCTCGTATAATTTAAAACTAGAAAATAAAAGAGAAAAACACGTTGGTTTAATAATTGAACTATTAATACTTTATTTGGTTTAATAATTGAAAATTTGATGCAACAATGATTGCGCTCTTTGCTAACTTCTTTTTCTGAGCAAGCGCATCCTCTAAGAAGAAAAAAATTATAAAAGTAAAAAGTATTGTATCAAGAATTCACATAATTAATGCCATTGTTTTTTTTTTTTTTTTGAGGGAAACAGAAAAATGAATTCAACCAACTTATTAATGTGAATCGGGACTGGAGAAATTTTTCCTCCCAACATTTGTGAACCAATTTTTTAAATCTCTATTCAGACCTGATAGTCTGGTTTGGACCACATCGATCTAATTCGAAATATTGCCAAGTTATAACTCAGAATATAAAGTTCTCTCCAATTCCAAGCCAAAGAAGTTGAGATTGGGCCGGAGGAGTTCTTTTTGTGACTTCATCTCAGTTTTGGAAGTTTATTTGGAGTGCTCAGGCTCCTCTAAAAGTGAGATTTTATATGGAAATGCAATTTGGACGTGGTTCCTACTAACAAAGCTTTATGAATTCGTAAGGTTTGTCTAGTTTGTGGTTTAGAGCCGGAAACGGTGGAGCATCTGCTTGCTCTTTGTTTGTGGGCTGGTAATGTTTTGGGGTCAAGCCGCCCCTTTAAACTTACTATTAATAAGCAATCTTTTTTTAGAATCGAATCTTGAATGACTTTATTTTTTGATTATTATGATAAATCGTGGATTTGTCCGATTAAGGCGATCACACTTTTTAGTTGTATTTGTTGGTATATTTGGAATGTCCCTAATACCTGGGTGTTCGAAGGTTCTAGGACAAATCTTGAATCTATTGTTCCAAAAGCAGTTGCTCTTTCAATTAAAGTGTCATCCGCTTCTTCGAGCTTGTTTCAGTCCAATTGGGACGTGCGTGTTCCTGGTCTTAGCCTTCCTTCTTGGAAAGCTCCTTGTCCAGGATTGATAACTTTAATTATGATGGTGCATTGATGGTGAACCTAGATTTTGGCGCTGCTGCTTTTGTAGCATGGGACTCCAATGGAAATTTGTTGATGGCAGGTCGCAATCCAATCCTTGTTCCTCTTCCTTCATCACAGAGGCTACATCAATTAAAATGGCTATTGAATTTGTGTTATTGCCTCTGTTTGCTCAAGTGATTATTGAATCTAATTGAAAAGTGTTCATCGATGCCATCTGAGATTCTCCGTTTGTTATGTGGGATTTATCTGGTATTTTGGATGATTATCTCTTTTAGCAAATTCTTTTGAATCTATCGATTTTGTTTTTGCACCTCGGTCCTCCAACAAGACTGACTTTCCATGAAAAGAATGCAATTATTCCGAATGATTGGTTTTCTAATCTTCCCTTGGAATTTTGTAATATCCTTAAGTCTGATTTTGATGCAGCTAGTATAGATTAAGCTGTATGCTTATTTGCTAGTTATTTGTTAGAGTCGGTTTTTGTATTGTTAATTTATAGACCAGAAAAATAGAAGCAGCTTAGAGGATCTCCTCTGGCCACACAACATCATCAGAAACATACCATAAGCACAAGTTAATTATTGCAAATAAGACCTTGTTTGGTTATTCGAAATAAGTTAAGGTGAGATTTTTATTTATTTTTTTCCAGAGCATTACAAAAGATAGTTAGGGTAAGTTGAAAATTATCTCCAGTAAGAGAGTGATTAAAATTTTGCTGGAAGCATTTAAGATTACTATTTTAAAAAGGGTGGTGCTAATGTGCTATATGCAACCCCCAAATCTCTTGGTTTTACTACCACTCTCACACACGCTTCCACTAACTTACAACTTTACTTGATTTTACTCTCAAATATCCTTCTACGTCTTCCACTTATTATTATAATTAATTATGTCTTAATATTACTTCATTAACTATCTTACTCGTCATCATTCTCCTCCTCCTCAAATCTATCTTCTCCCCTCTTTCTAGATATATGTATTTATATATACAAGCAACCTTCCTACCACATCTATCTCCGGTGATAAACCCACTGACAACTCAATACACTAAATCCGAAGAAGAATCAATTACATTTGGGATGGAAAATAACAGATTTAGAGAGAAAACCACAAGATTTGATGAAAGAAGAAGAAGACACCACCACACGTTGTTCATGTTCATTGCGGGCATTGCGGGCTGCCAACATCATATGGAGGTCCGACCGACAAGGCTATGGCAACATCGGCCAAGTGTGTTAACTCTCCTGTGATTAACTGTAACTCGCCAACTTTGATCTAAGAATATGAGTAACAATATTAACCAACTTAGCCGTTTAAATGCACTTCTCAATTATATTATTTTTAATTAATAATCTTGTTTGGTACATATTTTTTTAAATCTCATTTATTTACACTTAAAATAATCTTGTTTGGTTCACTTTACTTTCTCTCTCTAAAACTTTAAAAAAATTTAAAACACTATAACTTTAAATCCAAAATTCAGAATTAGATAATATATATATATAAATATTATATTTAAAACATACTCACCGAGATCTATAAAATAAGATTCATTGTGACTATTTTATAAGTTTGTTTTTTCATGTGTTTTATTTTCTCTCATGAGTTTTAGATTTTCGTACCAAACACAAATCAAATTTAAAAATCTTCTTTTCAAAACTCAACTTCAAAATAAATTTTAACTTAAAACACCAACAAACAAGTCAATCATTGTGATTGTGACTAAGTTTTTTTTTTCATGTTTTTATTTTCTCTCATGAGTTTTAGATTTTCGTACCAAACACAAATCAAATTTAAAAATCTCTCTCAACTTCAAAATAAATTTTAACTTAAAACACCAACCAAACAAGTCAATCATTGTGACTATTTTATAAGTTTTTTTTTTCATGTGTTTTATTTTCTCTCATGAGTTTTAGATTTTCGTACCAAACACAAATCAAATTTAAAAATCTTCTTTTCAAAACTCAACTTCAAAATAAATTTTAACTTAAAACACCAACCAAACAAGTCAATCATTGTGACTATTTTATAAGTTTTTTTTTTCATGTGTTTTATTTTCTCTCATGAGTTTTAGATTTTCGTACCAAACACAAATCAAATTTAAAAATCTTCTTTTCAAAACTCAACTTCAAAATAAATTTTAACTTAAAACACCAACCAAACAAGTCAAATTTATTTTTTTGTTAAGAGGTTAATAATATTCTTGATTTCCTTTTTCTTGTTCTAGATAGCGTCTATGTTGTTGGGTGGTGGTTGTTTTAGCTCCTCTTGTTATTATTTTGTTTTGTCTTATTATTCTCGAATCTGTTGTTCTTGTTCTTGGGTCGGTTTGTTTTGGATGTTAATAATGTTTTGTTAAGATGTTAGAAATGGATTAATTAAAGCGTTAAAAATAGGAGAGCAATCAAATAAAAGGTATCACAGTAAAAGTGAGAGTACCAAGTGATATAGAGAATGCATACTGCTCCACTCCTTAAAAATCCATCACAAATTTAGAGGAGACAACGTTTTTCCAATCAACAAGGCACTAATGAAAGAAAAAAAATACACAAACACAAACACAAACACAATCTCACCCGTTGGAATGCTGTATGCGGATACCCATAGTTGTTTTCTATTTGCAGAGTCATAACTTTACCAGCTATGTTTTCATAACCATTTTCTTATCGTTGGGATTCAATTCCTCATACTACAATGCCATTGATTGCTATGATTGTAACTCGGTAAATAAAGATCATACACATGCATTTTATATCCACAATGAACATATTTTGTAGTAGCAAGTTCATCAACAGAATAATAATGGTCGTGAGGAAGGACAGACGAGATAAAGCAGATCATTTACACTTGAAGAGAGAGGCTAAAAGCAGGCAAGTAGATATATAATACACCCACTTGCTGCTTGTATGAGAACCAAGTTCCAATTCTATTTCATCAACACACAGATTACACAAACACGCTTACAAGCACAAACAAATCCCCGAAAGATACCACAAAAACACAAACATAAACCGCAGACTTCCAATTCTTCAAACCCACATGGAACTATCTAAGGTTCCACATAACAAAGCTTCGGTAAAACCCATATCCAACTTAGATCACTTACACAGTACTACTAATCTGCATTACATGTGCAGACAAAAATAAAAAAGAAACCCATTCAGAATCACACACAAACTCCTTACCCTGTACGAATAAGGAGCGCAAAAGTAAACTTGTATAGAAATAGACACTAGACAAAAAGAACCCATTAGATTCACGCACAAACTCCTTCACTAGTAGAGCTTAGGAAAGGAGATTTAACCTGCGTTTGGGCACACTTCCAGCTGTAGTGGTGTCCTCCAGAGCCACATGTCACGGGCTTGAACCTCTTCAAGGCACGTGCGGCACTTAGTGCTTTCAAACTTCCGTCCTCACGAATTTACACTAAGTCAGCCTTCCCACAATGGCTTAAGAATAACGAACACACTGAATGAAACTTAAGCAAGAGAGAACACAAGAGTTTATAAAAGAAGCTTTATATTACTCAAGAACACTCTACAAAGCTTAGAATACAACTCACTCTCTATGCTCAACACAAATGAATCCTCCACCTATTTATAGGTGAGGCCTTCCCGAATGGACAGTCGAGATCCATCCAATCCAATGGTCTAGATTTACATTCCAGAACTTTCTATACAAATATCTCTAACTAGAATACTCTACCAAGATTATTTACAACTAGGCTATTCTAGAAAGTTCTACATCTAGGTCCTTTTAGAATATTCTAGAAGGTTGGAGGCTCTTCTCTATTATTCCACAAGGTTCTAGAAAATTCCGTAAGCCTCCGTAGCATTCTGGAATTTTCCGATTTTCTTGGTCAAAATTTAGCGGGTCGTGACATTCTCCCCCGCCTAATCTGGCGACGTCCTCGTCGCCTCGTACTGCCTCAGCTTGTCTTCGAATTGCCACAAATCGGCTTGCGATTCCCACGTTGTTTCAGACTCAGGCAATCCCTTCCATTTGATTAAGAATTGTTTGCAAGGAGGTACTCCACGCCTTCGAACCTCGCGAGTTGCCAAGACCTCCTCAACTTCTTTATCAAATGACTTGGTCACAATCGGTGGTGCCCGTTGTGACTTGCTTCGGCTAGGATCCTCCACGTCTTCATGGTATGGCTTTAGCATGCTCACGTGAAAGACTGGATGGATCTTTAAGGTGCTAGGAAGGTCAAGGCGATACGATACCTTACTAACCTTAGCGATCACCGAAAACGGCCCTTCATATCTTCGCACCAAGCCGTTATGTACACTCCGATATGCCTTGAATTGTTGAGGGAGAATCTTCACAAGGACTTGGTCACCAACATTGAATTCCATCATCCGCCTCTTCTTGTCCGCCCACTTCTTCATTCACCTCCAAGCTTTGTTAAGGCACAAACGAGCTAAGTCGGCATGCTCTTCCCATGACTTTGCCATCTTATATGCTCCGGGGCTTTTACCTCCTTCTATGGAAGTGGTTAATGTGTGGGGGCGTCAATGGTTGTTGTCCGGTTGCCAACTCGAACGAACTCCTTCCCGTGGCTTCACTCCTTTGTAAATTGTAAGAAAATTGAGCAACATCTAAGAGTTAGCCCAATCCCTTTGGTTCGCACCCACAAAGTGTCGGAGATAACACTCCAACAAGGCATTCACCCGTTCCGTTTGCCCATCTGTTTGTGGGTGAAAGCTTGTTGAGAAGTGTAGATCTGATCCTAGGAGTTTAAACAATTCCGTCCACAACTTTCCCGTGAAACGGGGGTCACGATCACTTATGATGCTCCGAGGTAACCCCCAATACTTCACCACATTCTTAAAGAATAGCCTTGCCGCTTCTTCTGCTGTGCAATCCTTGGTGGCCGGGATGAATGTGCCATATTTAGAGAATCGATCAACCACCACAATAATTGATCCGAACCCTTCGGATTTGGGCAAGGCACTAATGAAGTCCAAGGAAATAGAATCCCAAGGATGCTCCTGGACCGGTAAGGGTTCCAACAACCCCGATGGTGCCCTTGCTTCCACCTTGTCTTGTTGGCACACAAGATAAGTCTTCACATAGAGTTCCACCGTGTCCCTCATTTACGGCCAAAAGTATGCTCATTCAAGTAGTGCCAAAGTGCGTTTTTGACCGGGGTGTCCGGCCCACCTCGTATCGTGGCATTCCTTGATAATATCTCGCCGTAAGTTGTTCCATTTAGGAACGTACACCCGCTGCCCAGTTGTGTAGAGTAAGCCATCCTCTACCCAAAACCGCCTCGTTTTACCTTCTTGAGCAGCCTTTATCAACTCCTTAGCTACGGTGTCGTGCTCCAAGCCTTCTCGAATCAGGTATAGAAAAGTCCCCTTGGCTTGGCTTATGGTAGCAAGCTCGACTTTTCTACTCAAAGCATCGGCAATAACATTGTCTTTGCCCGGCTTGTACTCCAACACGTAATCAAACTCCGCCAAGAAGTCCTGCCACCTTGCTTGTTTGGAAGTCAGCTTCTTTTGTGTTTGGAAGTAACTCGTGGCAACATTATCCGTCTTAATGACAAACTTGGAGCCCAATAAGTAATGTCGCCACACCCGTAGACAATGAACAATAGCCGTCATTTCTTTCTCTTGAACCGTGTACCAACGCTCGGTGTCGTTGAGCTTTTGGCTCTCGAACGCGATAGGATGCCTTTCCTGCATAAGAACTCCCCCGATAGCAAAGTCGGAGGCATCCGTTTGAACTTCAAAGATCTTGGTGAAATCCGACAATGCCAAGATCAGCTCACTTATGATGGCATCCTTTAAATCCTCGAATGCCGTTTGACACTTTTCGGACCAATCCCACGCCTTGTTCTTTTTCAACAGGTCCGTTAGTGGGGCGGCCCTCGCCGAGTACCCCTGGATGAATCGTCGATAGTAATTGACTAAGCCAAGGAAAGAACGAAGTTCTGTTACCTTGGTTGGCACTTCCCATTCCTTGATCGCTTTCACTTTTGCCTCGTCCATCTTTAAACTTCCATGGCCAATAACGTGACCAAGAAAGTGTACCTCCTCTTTTGCGAACGAACACTTCTCCTTCTTGACATATAGCTTGTTCTCTCGCAAAATCTTGAACACCGTTCGTAAGTGGTCGGCATGTTCTTCCAACGTTTGGCTATAGATGACTATATCATCAAGGTAGACCACAACGAACTTGTCCAAGTATGGTTGGAAGATCTTATTCATCAGCGTGCAAAATGTGGCCGGAGCATTGGTTAGGCCGAACGGCATCACCAACCACTTGAATGATCCGTACCGACTGATACATGCCGTTTTGGGCTCATCACCTTCTGCTATTCGAACTTGGTAATAGCCCTTTTGCAAATCCATCTTCGTATAATACTTGGCTCCACCAAGTCTATCGAATAAATCAGCAATCAAAGGAATAGGGTATTTGTTCTTGATCGTTACCTTGTTAAGTGCCCGGTAGTCTACGCACATCCTCAATGATCCATCATGTTTCTTTTGGAATAGGACCGGGCCGCCATAAGGTGCTTTTGAAGGCCGTATCATCCCTTTGTCGAGTAGCTCCGTCAATTGCTTTCGAAGTTCCTCTAACTCCGGCGGTGCCATTCGATAAGGTGCCATGGCCAGTGGTTTCATACCCGGTTCTAATTCAATCTTGTGGTCCACCTCCCTCCTAAGTGGTAACCTTTTTGGTAGCTCTGGTAGCATCACGTCCTTATTTTCCTCAAGGACACCTTTGATCATATCGGGCATTTTCTCGCCCCTTTGGCCGATCACAGTCTCATCTTGGTCCTCCATCTTTAGACATGCTAAGTACGTCATGTCCCCTTTCTTCAACCCTTTTGCAACTTACATGGCTGAAAGTTGACCCACAACTTTTGCTTTGGACACAGCAGGCACCATGCATGAAGACCCCTTCTCCAAAATGCAAACTGAGTCGAAGGAAGGTATTGGGATGGCGTTAACCTTCCTCATGAAGTCTAGCCCAAGAACCAAGTTGAAGTCGTCCATCTTTGCCACCGAAAGATCCACTTGGCCCTTCCACGATCCTAGTTGGATTTCCGCTTCGTGAATTGCTCCGGCTAATGGTGTGGTAGGAGAATTAACCGTCTTCAGGACTCCACCTCCTCTGATGATCTTGAGTCCCAATCGTTTAGCTTCATCCTTCGTAATGAAATTGTTAGTGGCTCCCGTGTCCACCATTGCTAAAGCGGTTTGCCCATTCACCTTGGCTTCCACGTACATCAATCCTTTGTTTGCGTTGGTTGGTGGGATAACCTTGGCGTTGAGGGCGTTTAGCAGTTGCAACGAACTGAACTGTTCTTTCTCCTCTTGGCAAGAGGATGAACCTCGTTCCTCTGTCATGGCTGCCAACGATCCTATCTTAGGACACTCCCTCATTAGATGCAGTCCCTTGCACACGAAGCACGCTCGAGTTCCCATCGTGCTTTTCTTCTTCTCATCGTACTTGCCTTGAGAACTCAAGGGCTTGGAAGCGTTCTCCCCTTTGTTGAAGTACTTCTTCGTGCCGTCCTTCTTTTCTCCCTCGCCTTTGCCCAAATTACTCTTGGAGCCTTTTGAAGGATTAGAATGGTCGGTCGTGCTTCTTTGGAACTCGAACAGGGATTCGACCACGGTGATGGCATCGTCAACCGTTTTTACTCCCCGACGTTTCACTTCTTGCTTTGCCCAGTTTTGTAACCCATCGATGAAGTAAAATAGTTGATCCTCATCCTTCATAGTCGGGATTTGAAGCACAAGGGTTGTGAACTCTTTCACGTATTCCTTAATAGTGCCCTTGTGTTTCAACTCCCTGAGTTTCTTACGGGCCTCATAGACAACATTGGTAGAATATAATTTATTTTTAAGTTCTTTCCTCAAATCATCCCAACTATCTATCTTACAAGAACCACTTTCTATTTCAGTGTGTTTTCGACGCCACCATAGAGCAGCAGTGTCCGTAAGATACATAGTCGATGTGCGTACCTTATTCGCCTCATCGGTGATATTGGCCCCCTCGAAGTATCTTTCCATCCTCCAAATGAAATCTTCAAGCTCCTTTGCATCCCGCTTTCCATCGAACTCTTTGGGCTTAGGTAAGTCGGCACTTTGAGTTACCACTACCATATTTGTACTCGAGCTAGTTGCAGCCTTCTTGTAAGCATCGAGTCCTTTGGACAATTCGTCGCTATGCTTGTTTACTTGAATTTGGATTGCATGTATGGCATCCATCACTTTAGCCTCAAGCAACGTAAAGTCATCCCTTAGAGAACCATGTTCCTCCTTGACTGTGTCAAGTTGTTCCATGGTGGTGGACTCTAAGGTCGAGAGTGAACTTTCCACCGTCTCGATACGTTCCCCCATGTTCACGAGAACTTCGTCGAACGCCCCAGCGGAGGAAACCGGTGGGCGACTCTTGCTTTTAGTCTTCTTGCTTATTTGAAGGTCCTCCCTCCCTCCCCGTTCCTCTGCGACATTCGGAGTTTCAACACCTTCTTTTGCCATAGTAATGGTTGTAGTAAACCTTTCCTCTGATACCACTTGTCACGGGCTTGAACCTCTTCAAGGCACGTGCGGCACTTAGTGCTTTCAAACTTCCGTCCTCACGGATTTACACTAAGTCAGCCTTCTCACAATGGCATAAGAATAACGAACACACCGAATGAAACTTAAGCAAGAGAGAACACAAGAGTTTATAAAAGAAGCTTTATATTATTCAAGAACACTCTACAAAGCTTAGAATACAACTCACTCTCTATGCTCAACACAAATGAATCCTCCACCTATTTATAAGTGAGGCCTTCCCGAATGGACGGTCGAGATCGATCCAATCCAATGGTCTAGATTTACATTCCAGAACTTTCTATACAAATATCTCTAACTAGAATACTCTACCAAAATTATTTACAACTAGGCTATTCTAGAAAATTCTACATCTAGGTCCTTCTAGAATATTCTAGAAGGTCGGATGCTCTTCTCCATTATTCCACAAGGTTCTAGAAAATTCCGTAAGCCTCCGTAGCATTCTGAAATTTTTCGATTTTGTTGGTCAAAATTTAGCGGGTCGTGACACACGGCCTAGGCAGGTGGCAGTGGCAGTTCATACAAAAAACATGATGTTCTGCAGCTCTGGGTGAAGCTTGTAGAACCTGTCATCAATCAAAGAACCCGAGGATGATGAAGCAACAGACGATGAAGATGAAACTGATTGGGGTGACTGCATCTCCATGACCACTTTTTGAAATAAGCGTCCCCTGTAAGCCACGAGGTCCGCATAGTACACAGGCGGCACCAGCTTGACTGGTTTGGTGCACCGGGCAAAAGTAAAGCACATGTTATAGATGAGCTTCTGCAGCTGGTCCGATGTGAATTGATGGTCATCCCACAGAACGTAGTAGTGAGTTGGCTTGCTCGTTCCAATCCCACCATAATGGCTGCAGAGGTAAAAGTCAAACTCGAAAGGGTGCACGATCGTCGTGTCAACAACAGTCCCTGGTGGCACGTTCCCTGATGGGCCCCCTTCCCCCTCATTCTCCGGAAATAGTCGAGTCTGGTGCCTTTTCTGTGCTACCAGGAGTGTGATTGTTGGGCGGTAGTTTTCGTCATAAATAGCTGCCCTTATATCAACTAGCTCTTCGTTAAGGACCATATCAAACTGGCCCTCGCTCACACCGTCCCGAAAAATCACAATCCTCTTCGGTTTAACCTTGTTGATTCGAGCATAATTGTTCACCAAATCAAGAACCATAGTCCCAAAATACACAATCTTTTCCTTGCAGTGCTGCTGCGGGCGAACACGGGCAGCGTACCGATTTGCAGCAGGCCAATTGGTTGTAGCAACAACGGCTGCAATGGACAGGCAAGATTTGTTCATTGGGCTTGGGTGATCTGCCCCCACAAACATCACGTGACCTTGACCGACAATCCGGGGGAGCTGGAGCAGCTCGTTGAGCTCTGCATTACTTCCACCAAGCTTGGCATTGATTTTGAGACCAAGGTTCGCAAGATACTGATCTTGACATTTGTTGGCTTGTTCAGACAAGCAACATTGCGTTATAACGCCGATTTTCGTCTCGGAAACCCATTTCAAGTACTTGTAACCATCATGTTTTCCCGCCATGACGCAAATAATGATCTGCAATCGACCTTCAACTGTGCTTTTGGCCTCATCAATTACACCTTGGAGGACTCCTTCGAGCCTATTGACATTATTGAACTCCTGCATGTCATAATAATGGACCACGAGAGGTTCCGCCATTCGAATTCCCAGTTTACCACATCGACCCATTAGATTGGGGATAAATCTATTGGGATCCAACCTCTTGTAACGTTCAGCACGTTCAGCACAAGTGAAATCAATCAAGGCCCATCGATCAACTGATCTGCCATCCACAACAGATTTATTAACAAGGTTCCACTGACACTTGTCCTTGTCAACTCTTACGAGGTTCCCTTTGCCGAGCTTCAACTCAGGTGCCCCAATGACACGACCAACAACACTCGTCATGTTTTGGTCAACTTCAATGTCAAAGTTACGAATTACCTCACCCCTGTAATCAAGTCAAAAGAACAAGTACAATATCAGTATATAAGAAGTTTAAAGAAACCTTGAAGTATGAAGACAATATCTGATAACTGCACAAATGATACAAAGTACTAAATGGGTTCATTTTATGCTGAATGATCACGACATAGCTACCTAACGGTAATTAATTAAAAGGGCAGACTCCTCAACTATCAAACCACCAATGTGTCTATTAGCAAACACTTGCTTTTGAATTTCAGTTAAGTACTAAGTTTCTCCACCATTTTGGGGAAAAAACTGTTTGTAAAACGTTGGTGTGGATTTAGAATGCATTCACAAGGACAAGGATGATTAACTTCTGTTGAAAAAAAAAATTATTATCTAAACTTCTTATGCCCTTTGCCATCATCAATTACTATAGAAAGGGAAGGATGCCCCCAAACTTTTAAGAGGCCAATACGCAGACCGAATTTGCTAATTCCAATTAAAGCCTTATTATTAGTTTGTTTCAAAAAAAAATAAAAAATTTAAAAGATATCTAGGTAATTAGACTATATGTAGCAATTCTTGAACTCATGACCTTAATAAGAATTAGTTTTATCATTGAGCCAGATTTCACTTCACTTTACAAAAAATCATCTTAAACACATTATCCTCGTGCATAAAAGAAAAACAATGCATGTGGTTCATGTCTTAATATACAGAAATCAAAGGTTCATGTAGCATGTTTAGCCATAACTCTCTACTCTCATAATTTTAAGACTATAACAATATAAAAAACAATCAATAAAGGCCCAACTGAGAATACATACCCACAAGGTCCATCCTCAGCCCGCAGCGCTTCAGATATAAAATTCTTTCTGTCTCTTGCAGGAGCCAATGATATGCTCTTCAACAAAATCCCTGCATTTTTATCCAATTGTTCTTTGGGAAACCTCTGTCCCTCAACCAACACGCAGAACTCCATCGGTATGTAATTTGTCCTCCTGTTCTTGCCCACATCCAAACAAGGAATATCCGGGTATTCTATTTCCTCCCATAAATTTTTCTCCCTGAAATACTG